>CM038356.1:33034297-33386797 GCA_021464625.1 Proterorhinus semilunaris
TAGCCTACTTAATGTATTTTTCCTATAGCCGTTAGCATTAGCCACCAATCATCACAAATGATGAACGAGCCAGATGCTTTCAGCTGTTGTCAACCATCGACCACATTTAGGTCAAAGCCTGGTTAGAAATCATGACCAAATGTACAGACCTTTGGAGATTTTACTTCAGATACAAATTAGCGTCTAAAAGTGTCCTCTGAGCTAAAATGCTAACTCAAAGTCTTATAATATTTTAATGATAAAGAAATGATATAAATATTATGAAAAGGACATAACATACTTCGCCATACTTTAGTACTGGACCTGGCTTCCCTATTCATTTGTATGGGGATAGAATGCTTAATATCAACTGGTCTGGGATTTGACGGCCAACATAATATATGTATTTGGAGGAACAGGCTCAGAGATAAAGGCATTTCTGTGATTTCTATGGACTCAATGACTCAGTGCACCCTACTGTTAGACTAGGTAATTTGGTAGCATGTGCCCGAAGGCCTTCAGATCACAATTTGAAATAGAGCATGCATTTAGGAGTTTACAGAAAGACGAGCAGTTTTACGGCTTCTAGGCAAAAAACAAAGAGGAGCTCCACATCGAAGATGAAAAGAGGGTTTGTCTAACTGGCTTTAACTGGATTGAGTGTTACAAATAAATATTTAAAGCCAATCCACATACACGTGTGTTGCTGGTCTGCCTGGAAAGCCCAGAGCAGAAGCTCAAACAGTCCGTCTAAAAACGACGGGGTCTCTTCTGACCCAAAAGAGCTTCAAAAGAGTTGGCCGATACAGAAGCACCAAGAACTGCCTTGGTTCTGCCTTCGGAAGGTTCCAGCTAACCACGGACAGAGCCAGTCAGAGGATGCACCAGACATGGTCCGGTCCCAGCCAGGCCAATGATCTCATAAGATATCAGAATCGGAAGCAGAATAGATTTTATTCGCCATTGTTTGAGAACAGGTTCACAAGATAGGAATTTTTCTTGATGCGGACGTGCAACATAAAACATATAACACAGAATTTAGCTATAAAACTTTTAAACTATAAGGCTTTAGGGGGCATGCATAAGGAATATCAATAAATAAGATACAAAATAAAAAGTAAAAAGTAAAATATGGCAAGACGTCAACAATAGACTTTGAACAACAGTGGGATTATATTTACAGATGAGTATGAGTAAAAAGTAAAGTGATAAGTGACAGCAGCGGGTCTAAGTGTGGAAACAAAAGAGCAGAAACATCCATGAGTCTGTGACTAAGTATGATTGGAATTCCCCTGATTTCAGCGCCATGTTCATTACCAGGCAAAACAGTAACCAGAGTCTCGCAGACTCTCGCGATGGTACATTACCTCGCACAGGAAGTTAACGTTAAACATTACAAAGTATTTGTCAGAAATATGACCTGGAATAATTAGCTTCATTCACACTGTTCAAAGCCACCCTCAGCCTGTCCATTCCAGCCGGAATCGTTACATTCCCACATCGCTAAATGTGCCACCTTGGAAACAGCAAGTAACTTTGTCCCACAGAGACAAGCTCCTCACCTCCCCTGCCTCCCCCTAACACACCCCCACCCGCCCCCGCACCGTGTCAACGTTTAGAATGATGACAGAAGTTTACAAAAGATTGTGAACTGATAAACATCTGAGCGACCTGCGCTGATGCAGCTGAAATCCTCATGAAATATCAGTTTGTAATAATCCAATATCTATCCAATATTTTCCTCCTTATGATCAGCCTGCTTTCTGGTGCCTAGTTCTAAATGGAAGTATTATGTTCTTAAAGCAAAAAAAATAAAACACAGACCTATATTAATTTGCTAAACTGCAATATTCGTGTAAGTCTCACAGGATTAATGAGATTTCCGTATCTCTTAATGATCAGAGCAGCGTGTGGAGGGGAGTGAGGGGGGAGGAGGGTTCACTACTGATACCCACTGACATAAGAATTGAAAGACATAGCTGAGGGCAGCTTCAATAATCCAATTGTGTACTGTACATTTTGACAGACAAACGTTTCCACAACTGAAACAAAAGATCCTTCACCAAACTGATCCTTTTTGGTAAAATCCAATCAGACTAGCTCAGTGTAGCTGCGATAAGTACCAGTCTGATACTGCCCAGTGTGAATAAAAAAACCGGAAAGCCCTGTGCTAACGACCCAAGAGCACGATCGACAGTTAAGAGGAAAGGCCACAGAGAGGTCAGTACACCGTGCAATTCTAACGGGACAACATGAAGACTGTCCACACTATTTAGACAGCTCTAGGCATTAGCGTTAGCATTAGCCACACACAGTACACAGCCTGCATAGTTAGACTTGGAATTGGATCGGTGAATAGGTTTGGGTCAGATATCAGTACCGATATGGAAACAGCAGTCTCTGTAAGGGTAATGGGTACATTGGTCATACCTGGTTGTAGAGGGCACACACGTGGAGGGCGGTGTTTCCCGAGGCGTTCTGAGCACTCATGTCGGCTCCGTAGAAGAGCAGGTGTTCCAGATGCTGCACATGGCCGTAGCGACACGCCTGAAGGAAGAAGAGGACAAGAGCTGATGACGGTTCTACCGCTGTCTTCATTTATGACATTATTTATTCAGGGACATGTGCCACTTATCTCCGCAAAGTAAACTCCAAAATCTTCCTCACTGCCATTAGCAGCTTATAATTAAGTCATACTTGGTGGACTGGCAGTTTATCGGTTTATTCCTCAAACAAACGATCTCATTGGTGCGGTTTGGCGTGGGAACAGATCACACACTTCACATGCACAGCCGCACAGAGCAAACCTTTGATTTAAATTTCATCTGGCAAGAATGACGGCTCATTCAGCCCCTGGTTTCACGCCTCTGGAGGCAACGCTCTTTTCATCTAATCTCCATCTATCTGCTTTTCTTTGCCTCGCACTCCGCTTGTCCCGTGTCATTGTGACTGGGCCAAACAATTGTTCCCTCTGCTGTGGGTGTTGTGTGGGGCTAAGCGGGTGTGACAGAAGGGAGATTGTGCACAAATGATCCTGGGACGGTCGTTGCTTATCGGACCGTCCACAGACAGAGTTAATGTTGGAGAACAATGACAGTAGTGCCGTGATATGAAAAACATGGTACACGTATGACTGAAAACCGTCACAACATGTGGAACACAGACCCCACTGCTCTCTCAGCTAGGGTTGCAAAGGGGCGGCGGATACTTGATTATTAATTAGTTAATTTTCTGGAAACTTTCAATGGGATCTTTAGCTCGGATATGTGGGGAATTTGCAAAAAGTAATAACGGTTATTAATTATGTTTTTGAACCATAAAACGAGAAGTGTGAGGACCATATCGTCAAAACACAACGTTCCTAAACTTTCTGCTTAATCCTCTTTCTAATAAGTCGTGGGACAAACAGCAAAGTTTTCCATAATGATTTAGTTTCACACTGTGGTTGGTTAAATTCACCTGTCACTCACTCAGATCATGACCAATAGGAGGAGTGGGCGGGGCCTGTGTCTGACATGGAGCTGCATTAAACAGAACAGACCTATATTATAGACTTTTAAACAATATAATATTGTAATACTGCACACACTTGGTACAGTGCCTCTCGAAAGTACTAATACACCTTGAACTTTTGCACATTTGGTCATGTTTACAACCATAAACGTAAAAATTACATTTTTTGTGTTTTTCTGAACGTTCACACACAAGTAACAGACAACTGTGAAGTGAAAGCAAAATGATACATGATTCTGTTATTTTTCCAAAAATAGAAAAGTGAAAAGTGGGGCGTGCATAAGTATTCATACAGCATGACTTCATACTTTGTGGAACCCCCTTTTGCTGCAATAACAGCAGCAAGTCTTCTGGGGTTTGACTCTACAAGGTTTGCACATGTAGAGACTGCCATTTTAGCCCATTCCTCTTTACAAAACAACTCCAGCTCTGTCACATTAGAAGGAGAGCGTTTGTGAACAGCAGTTTTCAGGTCTTTCCACAGATTTTCAATAGGATTTAGGTCAGGACTTTGACTGGGCCATTCTAACACATTAATATGTTTGTTTTTAAACCATTCCATTGTAGATGTTTGTGTTTAGGGTCATTGTCCTGCTGGAAGGTGAATCTCCGCCCCAGCCTCAATTCTCTTGCTGACTCCAGCAGGTTTTCCTCCAAAATGTCTCTGTATTTGGCTCCATCCATCTTCCCAACTATTCTTACAATCTTCCCAGTCCCCGCTGAGGAAAAGCAGCCCCATAGCATGATGCTCCCCCACCATATTTGACACTGGGGATGGTGCACTCAGGACGATGAGCAGTGTTAGGTTTGCTCCATACATAACGTTTTGCATTTGGGCCAAAAAGTTCAATTTTTGTCTCATCTGACCAAAGCACCTTCTTCCACATGGTCGCTGTGTCCTCCATATGACTTCTAGCAAACTTCAAACGGGATTTCTTATGGCCTCCTTTCAATAATGGCTTTCTTCTTGCCACTCGTCCATGAAGGCCAGATTTGTGTAGAGTACGACTTATAGTTTTCCATTTCCAAAAGCACTTATTTGAATTAGCCACAACCTAAAACATTCAAACCCTGGTGTCAGACGGAGAAGATGATTTCTTTGACTTTTCATCTCTGCTGTGACAGGTATTTCAGTGTAGTACTATCAAATCAGATTCCTGCTTTAGTTTATATCTGTCTGTAAAGGACCAACCTTCAGTTGATTTAATTCCCGGTTTATTCCCATTTATTCCAATGTGCTCCCAGTAATCCCATACATATCCTCGGGGGGAAATTGTGGCAAAAATAATGAAATATTGGAGAACAAATGGGGCATTAGTAAAAAAATAAAACAAAACAAAACAAAAAGAGCAAAAAATTAAGGGAAAAAATTGGGAAAAGGAGAAAAATTGGGCAAAAATAAGAAAACATTTGTGGGGGGAAATGGGGCAAACAGTGTGCAAAGAAAAATTGTAAATATGGGAAAAAAGTCCAAAAAGAAATTGGCAAAAGTGGGGATAATAATTTGGGGGGGAAATTGGGAAAACAAAAAAAGATTGGGAAAAAATAAGAAAAAAAGTGTAAAAAAAAATTAGTAGACAAAAATTGTGCAAAAAATTAACAAATAGAAAAAAAATGGACAAAAAGGCCATACGATTTGGAGAAAACGCTTCCTTTAATGGGTTATCAGCATCAAAACATGAATACGAATCTCGGTACCTGGTTTTGATGCTTTCATTTTTTCCACCTAAACTTTTCTTCATACTGGTATTGTTTGACGGTACCCAGCCCTGTATAGGTGAGGTGGAGGTGCTGTATTGTTACAGATGAGCAGTGGTACAGATAAACCATGATTTGACCCAGGACAATGCTCCATCACATACCCCAGGAGTCCTCCACTGCATGGCTCGCCGGTCGAGGCCTTCGCAGCAGAGCAAACTAAATCCTTCTCTGAACAGTGTCTGCGGCACAAAAAGCTGATTGTAAATATTTCAAGAAACTGAAAAGAAGAGTGGGTGAATTTGACAAGAAGTTTCCGTATGGTCAGAAAACGGTTGACTCAACTTGACATGCGAGGTTTGTAACGTGTTGTAATTGCGTAGGGATTTGGCACGCCTTTATTGCTTATACGCTGAGATGTTGTAGGCGTTGGAACCGCAGAGGGCAGTACATTTGCTTTCATTGACCTTTTTCTCACTTCCCAAACAGGCCTAACACAAAGCACTACAAAGTCATAAGCTTGTGTAATGCTGACAGAACAAGGGGAGCCTTTGGCCTTCAGCGAATGGACAATATGCTGCGTTTGCTCTTTTATGGCAGAAACCAATTTCTCCACGCCATTTGCTCATAGGGTCGACTTCAGACGACGCTGCAGCTGCAAAACCTGAAAAACCGTGTGTGGATTTAACAAACGCTTTCCACTGCAGGAGTGACCAGTGACCGGATAATGGGGACGTCGAAACCCCACCATCAATATTTATTTTGTTGAGGCTTTTTGTACGGTCGAAATGCTACATGATCTCGAGAGCTGCCACAAGGAGCTACCATTAATAATTCATTATTGTCACATATTGGAAGACTGCAGGTATTCCAAGTATTCTCATTTAAGCACACCAGGACATCAAACTAGGATTGTCAAAAAATCGATTCATCGATACTAAATCGATACTAAAAGTGGTATGGAAGCTAGACATTAATTTGAGCTGTTATTGATACTTTCTGCACAGACCAGCCCCTCCTGCTCCTGCCAGAGCGCAGGAAGGAAGGAACCTGCTGCTGCGCTCTGAACTTAGACACTACAGCTAAAAGTACTCACTTAAAAACTGAATACAATTCTAAAACTAAATGCATCCATTGTCAAAGTGTAGGATCTGATTACTGCTGCTGGACCATGTCGAAAGAAGCAGCCATTTTGATGAAAAAGTAGAATTTGCGAATGTGGCTACCATTAGCTTAGTAACCTATGGCATCAGTTAGCATTGAATACTAAGCTGGTTTTCTCTTGAAATTCTCAACAACATGAAATGATATCAAAGCCAAGTGTATAGTCACACGTTTACTGTTTGTACTTGACTAATGAACATTGTATATAGCAGTGACTGTTACTGTTTAAGGCAGAAACAGACGGTGTTTAACCTGACGCTCATGGGCCAAGTCCAGTCTGTAAATAGTTTATATTGTTGATACAGAGTTTTAGAATTTGACTATGCATATGTGGTGGGTGGATGGGTCAAATGTAGAGGACAAAGTTTGTTCTTGTACAGTTGTTGTATAATGACAAATAAAGCACCTTATATTGCTGGGTTGCAGGTGACATCACAGAGTTTCAAAGGCCTATAAGATTATATAGAGGTACAATAATTTTGTTTTTGAGGACATTGTTGGTCTTGTACAGAGAGATCATGGACCCAGTGACTGATATTAATGATAATTTTTGTATGGCATACATTTTCTTTTTAGATACAACTTCTGAAAGTGTAATGCCCCCCCCCCCCCCCCCCCCCCGCTGGGTCCTGTGACATCATCACATTCTAGAACCTGCAACCCAGCAATATTGTCATTGGCTTTTATCTCATTTGACTACTGCAGCCTGATCTGAAATCTGTAAAAATGGTGGACAGCAATTTTCCGTCAAAGGCCAGACATTTGAGCAAATGACAGAGAACAAATGTTGTGCCCCCCACAATAGCCCCCAGCTGCTGTTGCCCCGTACCTGGTGGATCTCTTGCCAGCCGTTCTCGTCCACACAGCCCACCTGCGCGTGGTCGTGCAGCAGCAGCTCACAGCAGTATGGGTCTCCCCCGACCATGGAGCTGTGGTACAGGGGGGTCAACCCTCTGCTGTCCTTGTAGTCGGGGGACGCGCCTAGGTCCAACAGCGTCTGTGGGCGGGAGGAGACGGGTCAGAGCCTGAGTCAGAGGAACGTTACTGTAGAAAAGTATTTGGTGTAAAGTCATAAACCTTGTGATCCTGTTGGTCCTGAACTGATACTAGGGCTGGGACAATATAGTACCAGATCATATTGCAGTACTTTTTGCTGCAATACACAGTATCGATACTTTATCAAGTATCACACTACTTGTGTTTGGAGGCATTTATATCATTACTCTTTTGTTTTCCAGTAACAGTTACACAGCACTTTTCAATCTTATTAGTATTATATTATTACTTTCACAGACGTATCACATCGTGTTCCAATCCTCATTGATACTGTTTTGGCTCTCACCGTTTTAATAAACTACAACTTTCACCAACTAACCCTCAGTGAACATGCTGTACCTCATTTTGTACCTCATTTAACTTTGTGATCACCGAGCAAATCCGTATCTAGCAGCAGCATGCGAATGCTAGCAACAACTATTGGTCTCTGTTGAAGGTCTCAAAAGGTCTTGAAGTGTTTGTACTTTAGGTTATGACATTGTGTTAAAGAATAACTGATCAGAATTTGTAATACACAAGATGTTTATGTGAGCCTTTGTCGTGTAGCCAAGGATATTTAGTGTAGAAAAGTCCACTGCTGTTTTTCTACTACATTGTATTAATAGAAAACTCCTGGATACAGTGTGTAACATCCACTTTGTCAGATAAGACAAGGCTTTAGTGATCTCACAAATGAAGAAATTCACTTATTACAAAAAGGGGACCTGTTTTTTTCACTCACAGCAGCTATTTTTAATTATTATTATGATTTTAATGATTTCCTCTGCTCTGCCTCTGCTCTCTCTGCAGAAGGGAAAGTTATGGAGCAGTGACTGGCCGTAGTAACTGAAGTGAACTGTGCACTCACGATGAGGGCCGTGTGGTTCTTGCTGCGCACTGCCTTGTGGAGAGCCGTGATGCCATCTTTGGTCCGGAAGTCCAGATGAGCGCCCCCGGTCTTCAGGACCTTGATGAGCTCCGCACAGCCCTCCAGCTGAGCCGCCAGCGTCAGGGGGCATTCTGAGGACACAGGACAGCAGGATTTAATATGCACAAACGGCCATCCATGTTCTTTTCATGAATGTACCGAGTTAGCTTTTCATCCAGGTCTGCCACCTTCTGGATCCAAAGTGTTAATTTTGATTTGCTTATCTCTTCAGAATGAGCGGACTGAACCAGGGTTAGACCGTTACAAACTCAGGTTTAAATGAGGACTAACCACCAGGACTTAAGCCCTTCCAACACCTGGGGGCTTATTTATAAAGCTCACATACGGACAAAACCTTCCGTACTGTCCGGCACCAAAGGTGGTATTTATAGAAATTTTAGTTTAGTTTAGTTTATTTGAGCAGTTTACGTTTTACATTATCACATCATTTGCACATTATTACATTATTTACATTAACATTATTTTCAGAACAAAATAGATAATAATAAAGATTGAAACAAAAAAACTACCTCAAAAGGAGTAGGCCGAAGCAAGAAAGCTTATAAGTGCCTACCCCCTATTCAACTGCATTTATTTTCCAGCTGCAGGCGGTCCCCAATAGGGGTAATAATAACAGAGATATTTCAGATAATAATAAGTTACAAGACTTTTTTTTATTTTATTTTTTTCTTCCTTTTTTTTACCCATTTAGAAAATACCAAGTTCGATCATTACTTGTAACAACAGGTCACCACTCTAGTGATTTACTTCATTGAAGTATTTATTTCTCATTGTTTTTTATAATGTAGATGCATACACATACATACCTACATGCATACATACCATTATCACCATCACCTTTATGACGATGGTAATTGCATTTTCCAAAATATCATGCTTCACCTTGCTGTCCTTCCCATTTCCACTGCATGTGTAGTGTGGCCCGCTGGTAAGAGGCAGCAACCCCCCATCAGCAAGCCCCCACCCTGCTGTCCTAACTAAATTGTAGATGTGAGCAGTTTTGTAACCTATACTGAGTGTTGCTTTAAAAAGACAAGGTTTATGAACCTATTGAAAGGGGGGCCTCCAACAGCTCCATCACTCGCCTGCCCTGATTCTATTTTACTTAGTAATTACCGGTGGAAGCAGCAGTGACAGTATTTTCGCTTATCTTTCATTCATTACTTGCGCTCAGTTCCTGTAATACAAATTAAAATACTTTAGAGTTGGTGACATTGATTATTCCAGTAATGATGTGGTACTTCGCAAATGCACAAAAAAAACAAGAATATTTACCAAAAATGATAGAGATCACAGGTCTGTTACATATCTCTCAAACACACTTCTCTTATACAGTCTTTTAAATTGCAGTAGACTAGCAGCATCTTTTAAGTGTTCTTCTAACTTATTCCACTGATTTACACCTCTCCGAGTGATACAGAGACTTTTGAGGGTTGAATGACTAAACTGTACTTTCAGATTTTGAGAACCCCTTAGATTGTAACCTCCCTCTCTATTACAAAACATTTGTTGTATGTTGTTTGGGAGCTGGTTATTTACAGCTTTATACATTTGTAACAAAGTATTTAGATTTATCAGGTCATCAAGTTTCATGGTATTAGATTTTAGGAACAGTATATTTGTATGGTCGCTATACCCAACATTGTGCACAATTCTGATGGCCTTCTTTTGGAGCCTATATAAAGCCAGCAAATGACTATTGTAGGTATTTCCCCAGACCTCCGAGCAATAGTGCATGTACGGTAGGATTAAGGAACAGTACAGGGTGAAGAGAGCCTTTTGGTCCAGAAAAAATCTTGCCCATTATGGCCACATTTTTCGCCACTTTCCGACGTATATTGTCTATATGTGGTCTCCAACTAACCTTATGATTAAAGATCACACCCAGAAATGTATATTTCTTTACTTGTTATATTTGAGTGTTTTCAATGTTGATTTTAATTTGAACTTTACTATTCCGTTTACCAAATAGGATCATTTTTGTTTTCAATATGTTCAGCGATAGTTTGTTCCTATTAAACCACTCTTTGAGTTTGTATAATTCTGTTGTGACCTCTGATATGAGCAGCTGAAGATCTTTGCTGGAGCATAATATTGTTGTGTCATCAGCAAACAGTATAAATTTTAACTTTTTTGAAACTTCACACAGATCATTAATGTACAACAAAAACAATTTAGGTCCTAATATCGACCCTTGAGGGACTCCGCATGTTATGTTCCTCCAACCTGATACATGTTCATCAATTTGTACGTACTGTTTTCTTTCAGTCAGATATGACTTCAACCAATTGTTTGCGGTCCCTCTAATCCCATTATTTTGTAGTTTATTTAAGAGTATTTCATGATCTATAGTGTCAAAGGCTTTCTGGAGGTCTATGAATATACCCAAAGAATACAGTTTATTGTTAATATGGTTAGTGACTTCTTCGGTTAGATTGATTAAGGCGTGTGCCGTTGACCTGTTATTTCTGAACCCGTATTGACAGTCACTGAGTAAATTATGTTTATTTATGAAGCTGTCCAGACGAGCAGCAAAAAGTTTTTCCAAAATCTTGGATAATTGAGGAAGTATAGAGATGGGTCTGTAGTTTGTGAATTGATGGTTATCCCCACTTTTATAAATTGGAACGACCTTGGCAATCTTCATGAGGTTGGGGAATTCACCAGTTGAAAAGGAAAGATTACATATATGTGTTAAAGGCACTGATATATTTTGTATTACTTTTTTAATCATGGTCATGTCAAAGTCATTCCAATCAGTAGATTTTTTGTTCTTGAAAGCTTTAACTATTTTGATGACTTCATTTTCATTTGTTGCCTTGAGAAAAAAGGAGAGTGCATTTATATTTTTAAGGTTAGGAGCACCATTGTTTGTTTTAGCTATTTTAGATGCCAGGTGAGGCCCAATGTTGACAAAATAATCATTGAACGCATTGACTATGTTCTCCCCTTCTGTAATTCTCTGTAATTCTCTGTAAATCAAACTGAACTATACGCTACACGTCTGTAACTGCTGAACACAGTCCGCACTTTCAGAACGCTGCAGACACGGGGAGAGGCGAGTGTGAGGGAATCAAGTTTGGTGCACATTCTACACAGCTCATTTCTTTATTTTCCTCAGAAATGATTAAGATAATGAAAATATCAAATATAAGAAATCAACCACAGGCTTTGTGTCAAGTGTTTAACTCTTTCTTGGCGTTACTTTGACAAAGATACTGCAGCCACGTTCAAAGGATCCCAGCAGAACCGCTCTGTGTTTTCAACCAAACACAGAGCCAAACTCTGCTCCTCATTCACGCCACCCGAAGCGAACTCCTGCCTCATCCTTAAACCTAACTGCACGTGCAGCGAGCTCAGAAAACAATATCTGAGTTTCAGGAAGTTTGAGCCCCGTGAACAGCACTGGGAAATACCACACGGCTCTTCTTTATGTTCTACACGTGTATTTCCAAACGTTTTACTGATGAAGCTCTGCTAATATAGCCTACAGTGTTTGTGATCAGAGAAGCAGCGACAGGTGGAATCAGTGAAGGGCAGATTACGGAGGGTTTATGAATCCCATATTTTCTGTCTGTACGTGCTCTTATAGAGAGAGTCTCACGCACAGTTTTTTAAATGAGACCCCTGGCCTTTATCAAACCAACCATACAGCTCTCGGGTAAGGAAGCTTTATCGTCAAAAGGTTTAATAGAGTCAAAGGTTTTCTTCTTCCACTCTCTGCTTGCCATATGCAGCCTGCGTTGGAATAGAATCAGTAAGGAATTGAGTATTGAAAATGCTCTTTTAAAAGTCAGTGCATGTTTTTAGGTTTGTTGAATATAAAATGCTCTCAAACAAAAGGGAGATTTAATGGGCTGCACACTGTCCCAAAACAATCTTCTAAAGAATAGCAGGTGGTTTGGGTGAGTGGGTCGTACATGTGTGCAGCAGTGCTTACCACCACAGAGCAGTCAATGTAAAGCACTTTGTGACCCTGTCTGTTAAAGTAAGGTGAAATGTCTGCATTTGACCCATCCCTTCGACGCCTCATAAGGAGCAGAGGGCGCCCGCAGGGCAGCACCCGGGGACCATCTGTGTTTCCTTTCCATTTCCCTAACCTGGTCCTTCAGTGTCTTCAGGCATCAGTCAGCAGACCTCCCTGCTTAGGTTTCCTCCGGGTACTCCAGTTTCCCCTACCACTAAAAACATGTACAATAGGCCAGGATGAATGACGTGTGTGTGAATGCATGGTGTTGGTCAGAGGGACCGTTGGCGCAGATGCGTGCAGTCTCCCCCAGGGGAAACTGAAGCTACTAATGTAACTTATCACCACTGAGTGTGGAGTGAATGTAAAAGGCTCTCATGTAAAGCGCTTTGTGACCATGTTTGTGAAAGGCGTTATATAAATAAAGATCTTCTACTTCTTCTATGCAAATTACATGCTATATTAAAACAAATGTTAACTATGGCAAACGCCTAGTTTTAACAAAATCAACAATTGTAGCAATAACACCTGTATCTACAGTACGTGCATTTGTTAACTCAAAGAAAATGCCATATTAGATCGTTTTGAAAGTGTGTTCAGCATAAATTCTTTTTATAAGTTAATTTTGAACTATGTTAATGTCAACAAACTTTGCCATAAAAGCTGGAAAACTGGGAAAGTTGATGAACAACGCTCTGTGATAAACACCAAGACACCACAACAGTGTTTCCTTAACTTTGTGAAAGGAGTTCACAGCAAAATACTAAGAGCAAGGCTTTAATCAATTCTTGTAAATGATTTCTGGACAATTGTAACCAGAGCCGTGGGAAGACATTTTCATTAGGGGGTGCTGAGGGACAAAATTTACCCAAAAAAAAATGTTTTTTCTGTGCATATTTACTATTTATCAATATTGCCTGCAGTTCGCAAACTATCCACCAGGGGGTGCTGCAGCGCCCTCAGCACCCTGGGTTCCCACGGCCTTGATCGTAACAGTCGACCTGCGCACGAGAAGCACCGAGCGCCACCATGCTGACGATCCCAGGAGCACGCATTAACTGTGGCCTTTTATAGAAGACGGGGCGCCCCCTGCTGGGGGACGGAATAACATACTTGCCTTGTATTCCCACACTACCACAGTAACAATTCACATTTTGCACATGATCAGATCTTAACAAGGCTCAGAGTAGAACTTCAATATGCAGCAAAAAGAAATGGACAAAAAAAAAACATTATTAAAAACAACAAATAATCTGAAATAGTATGTTTTTGCAGCTGATCCAAAAAGTGTTAAATCTGTGCAAAAATGTGGATTCGGCGACACATTTTTTTTTGTGATCAATCAGTCAATCGTTTTAATTGAATTGCCTTCTTTTTTCTTTTTTTCTTTTTTTTTATCGGGACAAGTAAATTGATCTATTAATCATCCTGTTTAGTTACCGTGGTTACAGTTAGTTTGCTCAGGCAGTGCATGTGACCAGAATAATTCATTTTCCTGAGTGATTAAATATTGACCCACAGAGACGGTCACTCTGAATCCATCTGCCCACAGTGAGGGCACTCACCCGCACTGTCCCGAGCGGCGCTGCCCCCCGCACTCCTCCACAGGTCGGCCAGCGGGGAAATCTCTTTCATGGCGGGACAAACATTTGCATAAACATGAGGAGATTAACAAAGAGCGTAATCCAGCTCTGGCCGGCGCGCTGAAGGCCTGTTTCACTAAACCCCTGTACCCCTGCCTCGGACGGAGAACACGCAATTAAGACGCCGCAAAACTCTTTTCCTCCTCAGCTTTGGGGTCAGTTTGTTGTTTCGTCTCGTAAGCCGGGACATAGTCTCTCTATTCCTCCAGAGAGAGAAGGGAACTTTAAAGACTCCTGCATTAACCGAGTTCAGCTTCAGCCACCCACATCTAAAAGGTTACAGCCTATAGGCCAGTGTAACGCCTCATTTGAAAGCTAAGACCTACAAAGCTCATCTAAATGGATCTTTTCCCTCGCTTTGTCGTCCCTGTTTTGATTTTTTTTTGGTCACTTTTCAGATGATCTTTTTTTGGCCTTTTCGTCTCATTTGTGTCTCTATTTTGACGCTTTTTTCAAGAGGCCTTTAGATTTGGGTTCAGGCGGGGGGTTAAAGAGGGTAAAGGCTCACACTTTAGAGCAGAGGTTCTTGCAATGACAAACTGCGGCCCCTAATAAGGCAAGTTTATTTGTAGAGCACAATTCACACACAAGGCAATTCAAAGTGCTTCACAGTTGCCTAGAATTACAAGGAAACAGATCAAATCAATAAAACATCAACATAAAAATTTATCAATTACAGTAAAAGGCAAGAGTGCAGATAAAATACTTTCAGTTTTCATATTGTGGAAATATTACTATACATATTTTTTGTCATATTAGGCTTTAGTGATTAGAAAACTGTGTTGCTGTAATCTGTGCTTTAAGGCCTCTCTCTCCTCGCTGGTCAACCAACATGCTGAGGGACAGCGCTCACATGACTTTAGTTTGTAATATTAGGGAATAAAACCATGATTGATTTTTTAATAGATCGAGTCTCCGTCCATACTGCCCTACAAAGGAAAAAAGCAGTAACTACACTCTGGGTGAAACTGAGAAAACTGTCTTTTTAGTTTTTTTGATGCCCTGTCAAAATGGTTTGATCTTTATCATTTATTTCTATTTTCTTTTGTAGCTTTTTATGGTAGAATTATTATGGGTATAAAACACAAACTCTAAATTTACTCTAGTCCCTAAAAATGCACATACTGCACTTTTCCCTTGTACGAGCCTACATTCCACATATGGTTATACAAAGGAAATGTGCAGTATGTGCGTGTTTGTTGTGTCAAATGCAGATTTTTTGCTTTCTGGTATTTTATATATATATAGTATATATATAGTAAATGATCTGCGTCAGTATCAATCATCATTTGAGATGTAAAGTAGTTCATGTAAAGCATTACTTTCTTATGGTAAGTGGAATCCATATACTGTATTAAGTGTATGTATAATGTATATTAAGTACCTAATTTTTTTAAGAACCCAACCAATTTTGACTTGAATCAAAGTTATTCAACAAACAAACAAATCTAATTTGAATTTAAATGTTAAACTTTCTACAAAAATAATATATAAAAACGAAATATATAAAAATATTCCATGAACCATATCATTGTTTTTACTTTGATTAAACTTTTCCACGGATAACTATGTGGCTATGTGGCTTTTTCGACCATCATCTGGTCCTGTGACGGCGCCATAATCACTTTTTTGACCATTCGAAATCCACCGCAGTGAAGGCTGATGAAGCCAAGACGGGTTTGCTGGAGAGGAGCCCTGGTTGCCACGGTAACCTTAGTGGAATGCGCAGTAACTATGTTCCCCTTGGTTTTTGTGTCAATTTTGTAGTTACTGCAAATTAAATTATGGATTTTCTCTAAAACAGAATAGTTTTGAAACAAACCACTTTGGTACAAGATAGTACAGATGAGAAGTTCAAATCTGCTCTTAACTCAATTTTGACAAACTATGCAGTTACTGCCTTTTTCCTTTGTAGGGCAGCATAGTAAAGAATACGCCAACAATTTGCTCGGGTAAAAAGAGCGGTTTTCAGCCTGGATTTGAACATTGTCAGAGTTGAGGCATGTCTCACATCCTCATGAAGACTGTTCCAGATTTTAGCTGCATGAAACTGAAACGCAGCCTCACCGTGTTTAGTCCTGACTCTGGGAACCACCAGGAGACCCCTCCCTGAAGTTCTCAGGGCCCGAGATGGTTCATACGGCTCTAACATGTCAGAGATGGACTTTGGTGCTAAACCATGAAACGACTTGTACACAAGCAGAGCTGTTTTAAATTCTATTCTCTGAGTGACAGGAAGCCAGTGCAGAGACCGGAGCACTGGACTAATATGGTGGTATTTCCTGGTTCTTGTCAGGACTCGAGCAGCAGCGTTCTGGATGTTCTGCAGCTCTAACAGCTCGTTTAGAAAGGCCAGTGAGCCGCCGTTACAGTCGTCTAACCTGCTGGAGACAAATGCATGGATGAGTGTCTCCAAGTCTGGTTTTGACACTATTCCTCTGATCTTAATGTTTTTCAGATGGTAAAAAGCTGATGATGTTATTGCTTTGATGTGGCTGTTTAAGTTCAGGTCTGAGTCCATGATTACTCCTAGATTTCTAACCTGATTTTTTGGTTTTAGAGAGAGAGACTCAAGGTGACTGATAACACTTTGTCTTTGTGTCTGTGGGCCAAAAACAATGATCTCAGTTTTGGAGAAAGTTGTTTTGCATCCACAAACTGATCTGTTCGATCAGAAATGATGATGATAAGAGTTAAGAGTCTTAACATATAAACAAATACAGGACCTAATCTTTACAATAAGGATGTAATGTAATTATTCACTGATTATTGTAAATTCACCAATGACTTGACCAATTTTTTTCAAAATCTGCTTCACTTATTGTGAAGCAGTCTGTCTGTTTGCTCATGCTCAGTGAGTGCAGTTTCACAGCCCTGACTCCATATGGCAGATACTTTCCCTTCATCGGTTACTTCCCTTTGGGTTTTTCTGTCAAAGAGAAGGCTGGCGTTACAACAGGACTCTGAGGCTGAGGCTGAGGTTCTGTGTGGGACGCGCCTCCTCCCCTCGCTGCATCTTCCTCTCTCTCCCTGACATGTACCTCCGCTGTTTCGCTGCTTTTGATCTTTTTCGTGGATGGATATTTTGCAGGTTTTTAGAACTCTTTACATTGCATAGCCTAGTAGGTTTTAAAACTTTCCCGTGAACCCGGAGACTCGGACTCAAATCCAGACCTGAGCCTGCTCACACTCTGCCTCCCTCCCTTCCCTCGTCTCCCTCTCCTCTTCCTCTCCTCTCCCTCTCCTGCTCCTCTCCTTTCCCTCTCCCCTCCCTCTCCTCTCCCTCTCCTCTCTTCTCCCTCTCCTCTCAATTCCCTCTCCCCTCTCTTCCCCCTCACCTCTCCTTCTCTTCTCCTCTCCCTTTCCCTCTCCTCTCTTCTCCCTCTCCTCTCCCTCTCCTCTCCTCTTCCTCACCTCTCCTCTCCCTCTCCTCTCGTCTCCCTCTCTTCCCCCTCTCCTTTCCCTTTCCTCTCTTCTCCCTCTTCTCTCAATTCCCTCTCCCCTCTCCTCTCTTCTTCCTCTCCTCTCCTCTCCCCTCTCCTCTCTTCTCCCTCTCCTCTCCTTTCCCTCTTCCCCCTCTCCTCTCCCTCTCCTTTCCCTTTCCTCTCTTCTCCCTCTTCTCTCAATTCCCTCTCCCCTCTCCTCTCCTCTTCCTCTCCTCTCCCTCTCCTTTCCCTCTCCTCTCATCTCCCTCTCTTCTCCCTCTCCTCTCCCTCTCTTCTCCCTCTCCTTTCCCTCTCCTCTCCCTCTCTTCTCCCTCTCCTCTCCCTCACCTCTCCTCTCCCTCCCTTTCCCTCTCCTCTCGTCTCCCTCTCTTCTCCCTCTCCTTACCTTTCCCTCTCCCCTCCTCCCCTCTCCTCTCTTCTCCCTCTCCTTTCCTTTCCCTCTCCTCTCCCTTTCCTCTCCTCTTCCTCTCCTCTTCCTCTCCTTTCCCTCTCCTCTCATCTCCCTCTCCCTCACCTCTCCTCCTCCTCTCCTCTCCTTTCCCGCTCCTCTCCCTCTCCTCTCCCTCACCCCTCCCTCGCCTCTCCTTTCCCTCTCCTCTTCCTCTCCTTTCCATCTTCTCTCCCTTTCCTCTCCCTCTCTTCTCCTTCTCCTCTCCTTTCCCCTCACCTCTCCCTCTCCTCTCCTCTCCTCTCGTCTCCTTCTCTTCTCCCTCTCCTCTCCCTCACCTCTCCTCTTCCTCTCCTTTCCCTCTCCTCTCCTCTCGTCTCCCTCTCCCTCACCTCTCCTTCTCCTCTCCCTCTCCTCTCCCTCTCCTCTCCTTTCCTCTCTTCTGCGGGCAGCACATAAATGTCTTGATTACTTACCGCGAATGCCATCATCGAACTCCACAGACTCCCCAGCGCGTCACTTCTTGGACTTCCTAATTAACTCCCGTTCTCCTCTATGATCTTCCTCTCTTTTTATTTTATGCACACCTGATTTATGTCAACTAGCCATGTTTTTATGCCAATACTAGGCCTAGCATCAGCAACAGTAAGCTAGATTGACAAATGCAAATGTCCCGCTGCGGAACCACGTAAGTGGGCCTTGGGCCAAACCATTCTGTACGAGCGTGGGAGGTGCACAAAAAAGGAAAACATTTATATTCACAAAAATAAATATTTGTCAGTTGTTGAGTACTTTTTAAGTAGGAAATTACATCTTAAAACTAACTAACTGTAAAAAATCAAAAGTGTATTTTTTTTTTTTACTGGTGAGATTTATACTGGAGCACTACAGAGCTATACTAGGACACATGCCCCAGTAAAATCTGTCTGTGTTCGATGCAGTGACAGAGAGTATCTACAGGCCCATGTTCACCTGCCGTCAGTGACACGAATGTCTGAGTGTCAGCTGCGTAGTTGTGGTACGACACATTGTTGCTGTTTATTAGCTGACCCAATGGAGGCATGTACAAGTTGAATAAGAGGGGTCCCAAGATTGACCCCTGGGGGACTCCACAGGTCATGGAAATTTTGTCTGAGACACAATTGCCAATTTCGACAAAGTGCGTCCTATCCTCCAGATAGGACTTGAACCAGTTTAGCGCAGTACCAGAGATTCCCACCCAGTTTTCTAACCTGTGAAGTAGGATCCCATGGTCCACTGTGTCAAAGGCAGCGCTCAGGTCCAGCAGAACTAAAACTGAGACCTGACCTGTTTTGGTGTTCATAAGGATAAAGTTTGTATTATAAATAATGTAAAATAAAGTATTTTCCACCAAATTACGGTTGAATAAGCCTTAAAAGAACAGGCCACCGTTTTTCCATACTGAGATATGTTCTTACCTTAACTTAGACGAGTTGATGTGCACCTGTCTGGTCTTTGTGCGCCTCTGCCAGCATAGGTATAGCCCCAAACTGGGGTGAAGTTAGAAGCTACCAAGCTGTTCCACGGTTTCCCTATTTAAATACAGTTATGTGAAAAGTTACACGATCCAAGTCTAGTTACACAAAATGAAACATGTCGATTTTCTAAGTGGATAAGAAGGGGAACTATATTGTGGCGTAATAACATCTGGAGTACTTTGACGACATTACAACACGGATGTTAAAGTACTCCAGGTGTTATTATGTTTTCATTTTGTGTAACTACACTTGGATCGTGTAACTTTTCTTGGTAGCTTCTAACTTCACCCCAGTTTGGAGCTGTACCTTTGCTGGGAGAGGCTAAACGCTAACAACATTTGTGTGACTGAGCGCACGCACGAACACCAGACAGCTGCACATCAACTCATCTAAACTAAGGTATGAACATATCTCAGTGTGGAAAAAACGGTGGCCTGTCCCTTTAATCTTACAAAGAGGATAACATGAAAAGAAGTCCTTCTAAAAGACTGGGGAATGTTTCTGTGGCTTTTGCAGCAGATAAATAATGAAAGAAATGTTCCCCAGGAAAGCCCCAGCACTGTCAGGTTAGCGGGGCAGATTAGGCTAAAAAAGGTTGTTCGTTTTGGGATCCAAGCACCAAATTAGTGAGGAACACTCTCTGGGGCATGGACATAAATGAAACATTTATTGGATGAAAAAGACTAGGCCTAATGGATTCATTATCCTCATCATGTCAGGATCTTTCATAACTCTGTCATTAAATACTGTGTTTGTGTCATTTCGAACAAAGTAGATCTGAAAGGTAGATTACCATGACATGGACATGAAAACTTTAAAAACTGTTATTGAAAGTATCTCTAAGCCGTTAACTTACATCTGTAACTTATCGTTACAAACTGGACAATTTCCTGATGGTATGAAAGTAGCAAAAGTGATTCCTCTGTTCAAAGCAGGAGATAAACATCTCTTTACAAACTACAGGCCTGTTTCCCTTTTACCGCAATTCTCTAAAATCTTAGAAAAGGTTTTTAACTCTAGACTTGACAGCTTTATTGAAAAGTGTAATTTACTCTCGGACAATCAGTTTGGTTTTAGGAACAATCACTCAACCTCACACGCGCTCTTTGATATAACTGAAGAAATAACTAATGCTGTAGATAACAAGAAATATGCAATAGGGTTATTTATTGACCTGAGTAAAGCGTTTGATACAATAAACTATGATATATTAATTAATAAACTAGAACATTATGGAATTAGGGGGGTAGCTCTACAGTGGGTTACCAGTTACTTAAAAAATAGAAAACAATGTGTGAAAATCGGTGATTATCAGTCGAGTTGTCGACAAATTGTCTGTGGTTTACCTCAAGGTTCTATTCTAGGCCCAAAATTGTTTAATATGTATATTAACGACATTTGTAAAACGTCTGAAGTACTTAAATTTATCTTGTTTGCTGATGATACAAATATTTTTGCATCAGGAGACGACTTACAGCAGCTGTGTCGGATTGTCAACTGGGAACTCAAAAGTGTCAATAAGTGGTTCAAACAAAATAAATTATCTCTAAATCTGAGTAAAAGCAAAATGATGATATTTGGCAACTGTAATTGCAATGCTCAGGAAGCAATTCAGATAGAGGGTGTTGTTATCGAGCGAGTGCATGAAATCAAATTCCTTGGTGTGATTATTGATGACAGAATTACTTGGAAATCTCACATTAAATATATATCTACAAAAATTTCTAGAAGCATTTCAGTAATTGCAAAAGCAAAGCACATTTTAAACATCAAAGCTCTACATACCTTATACTGTTCTCTGATTTTGCCCTACTTATATTATTGTACTGTGGTTTGGGGTAGTACTTATAAAAACACAGTTAAACCAATAATATTGTTGCAAAAAAGAGCTATCCGAGTAATTCATAAAGTTGGGTTTTTGGACCACACAAACTCATTATTTCTAAAATCAAAGATCATGAAGTTTTGTGACATTGTTGAGTTCCAAACTGTACAGATGTTATTCAAAGCAAGGTATAAATTGTTACCAATCCAAATACAAAGAAGGTTCCAAGAACGTACTGGTTGTTATGATTTACGTGATGAATTAAACTTTAGGATTCAGAAACATAGCACAACTTTGAAAAGTTTTAGCCCAACAGTTAATGGTGTACAGTTGTGGAATAAACTGGAGATGGATTTGAAACGATGTCCAAACATCAACCTGTTCAAATATAAATATAAACAAAAGACTTTTGAAATATACAAACAAGAAGAAATGTGTTGCCACTAGGGGGAGCAGTGGGATCAATTATGTGTATTGTTTCCTCTATAATCTGGAAGAGTGTTGCTGCTTGGAACGGTTGTCATTCTATTGCTCAAATTCACAAATGGAGAATTAGGGTTGGCAGGTTATGGATCTGTTGAGAGGGAACCTCCCAACGGGCTCTAAACCTTGTCTTTTAATGCACCACTCAGCATAGGAACATATTCTACAAAATCAGCTGTTAGGGCAGCCGTGTGGGGGTTTGTTGATTGGGAGTTACTGCTCTCTTCAAATGGCCCGCTCTACACTCTGGCTTTTTAATGCACCACACTATGCAGGGCTACAGCATACTTCACATATAACTCAATTAAATAAATATATAATAATAATGATTATGAAAATTACACCCAAATTAAAATTATACTGAGAATGGTAACGACAACTGGGAAGTATCAAGATCTCGGAGTATAATACCTATTAATGTACCTTCATAACATAAAAGTAACTCTCGGTTATCAAGGGTAAAAATCTGAAAGAAATATATTAAGGATCACATTTTTATTTTATTTTGACTGCTTTGAACTAGACAGCGTACATGAAAAAAGATTGTTGTTGTAGCTGTGCGTTGTTTCAATTAATTGTATAAACAGTTCATATATTTTTTTTGTAAGTTTGTAAGTTGGTCTGTACGAATGTAGCTGCTTGAAATGTTTTGTAATGTTCTTTTTTTATTTATTTTATTGCACTTGGGGGTGGGCACTCATAAGCTTTTGCTTCAGCCCACTCCTTTTGAGCACTATGTGTACTGCTCAAATAAACAAATAAACTAAAAAAAGATGTTTTTATGTCAATGGGAGCAGTAGTTTAGTAATTGTTCTAAATGTTATCGTAGTTATCATGAAAACCCTCTGGGGCCTTGTATCATCTTGCTGTTGTGCTATTTGACTGTGCCACTATGAGAGGGTTTACATCGCACAGCCTCATGGTCCTCCTTTAACCTCTTAACCCCCACCTGAACCGAGCATATTTTCTCCACGAAAATGTGACAGACACATGGCGAAAAACACAACAAAAAAGCAATGAAAAAGCAACAGAAAACGACGAAAACATGACAAAAAACGTGCCTGAAAAGCAACAAAAACGCAACATACAAAGCTATGAAAAAGTAATAAAAAACAAAAACATGACAAAAACGCTTCAAAAATGTAAAAAAAATCGCGGCAATAATGTGACAAAGTTACAATCACTTTTGTAGGTCTTAGCTTTCAAATGAGGCATTACACTGTTGCCCTCCAGTCGAGAAGCTTTTTAATTTGGGTAAAGCCAAAGACATGTGCAGGTGGTCCCGCTGTGGTGCCAGTCTACACTCATTGTGTTAACGTGACCCAAACAAAAGCGCGTGTTCACCCTAGAGGTCGACCGATGTGGGATTTTATGAGGCCGATGCTGATATTTGGGGATTTTAATTGACTGATGCCAATATGCACGGACGATATTTTTGGCCGATTTTATGGCCGATTTTTTTCACATTTCTTGTCTATAATCCTATATGAGGCTTTTAAACTGTAAAATGTGTTGAACTGTGACAGCAGGGGGCGTTTAGAGGCCTGAAGGCTGATTTATTAAAAACATCCTGGTTTTCTCTGAGGGAAAAAGTGAATGGTCCTCTTTTCTCCAGTGTCACATCAACACAGTCTTCATTTTTTCTTGCAAAAGAGATGTCACCATTTATCAATTATATCAATCGATAAAATAATGTAAAAACCCATTCTGATTGTGATTCTGATTCTGAAAACATTAAACAAGGATCACTGGACTATTCTACACTTTTTCCTTGAGGAAATGACAGGCTTTAGGTTTCACTAATATTAATAACTCACATAAAGTGATCTGATGATATTATGTGAGATCTGTTATTTCATAAAATAAAATACAAACACTTGGCCACTGCAGCAGTGGTTTTAGTTTTTTTCTTTACGTAATCCAATCATAGTTTCTGTCCCAGTCTTGCTTAGTTGATGTTAGCATTAGCATTCTGCCGCTAGCTTTAGCACACTGATGCTAACCGCAGCATTATGCACGGCAATCAAAACATTGCGGAGGTTAAAACTAACCCAGCGATTGAATTCTCCAGGTTCTGAGCTTCAAAATGAGCTGCAGCATGTCCATATTCACTGAGGTTTAGTCGGTGAAACTTGTGTTTAACAGGCTTCTTTCAGACCGATTTTCATTGTGATGTTTCTCAGTCATGTAATGTAATGATGAAAATAATGCTATTGCACTTTTTAAGCCTCTGTTACGACGTTTCTCAAAGGCTACACTGTAGTCATCATTCATTTACATACTCAGTGGTGGTAAGCTGCTGTTGTAGATAGACAGACGTAAGTATGTGGCAGCTTACCTTGTGTTTTATCATCATTGCCATGTTAATTACCATTCGGCCCAAACCTTTTAGTGCGGACTCAAACAGATCAACGAGAGCGGCACAAGATGGATTCTCGTGTGTTTGTGAACTCAAAAACGCCGGTAAGGTTAGCGGCATTGAAGGATGGGTCAAATGCAGAGGACAAATTTCCCTATGGGGACGATATAGTACTTTAACCTTTAACACCTACATGTTTACTGTACGAAGGGGAGCTGAAGCAGCCGGAGGAACCCTGAAGCGAGGGAGAACATTCATCTGATTATGACACAGTAATACGGGTCATATCCATGTGGAAATTATAAACGGTGGAAAACCTGCAGAGTCCTGCCCTTAAACCACTTCGAAAAAACAATGTTGGGAAGAAATGATTTAGAAAGCGTTACCTCCGGTGTCCGGGTCGTGGAAATTAGGATCGAGGCCTTTCTCCAGGAACCTTGAGACTTTCTCGATGCTCCTCAGCTGCACATACTCCATGAACTTCTTCAAGTTGGCCTAATGGAGGAGAGAGAGAAGGAAAGAGAGTGTGATGTCAGACTCATGCGGATCCACGTGTTGAATAATGTAGAGAAGAGATGAAAGCCACAGCGCGTTTGAGCCAACCGAGCATGTGGAAAGAGACATCTACAAGGCACAGGGCGGCGGGAATTTGTAAGAAAAAGAACGCTTCTGAACTGTGCCCGTACTTACAGTTTGGAACCTGGAAAAGCCACCGTATGGACAACAGTGTTTCAGAGTACGAGATCGTTACAACACAACTTCACCCCATGTTCTGAAAAATGACAATCTATCGGTCTTCAACGTTGCAATAATTTAATAAACTATTTCCACCCTCGGGCTGGGTTTACATTTTTTTAATATTGTAACAATCCTTGGTTTACAATACAGATATCTGAACAATACTACTAAACTATTTGTCACCTAAAACCAGAAAACACAACAATAATGTGTGGAAGATCTGCACATTTACAACGTCAGGTTCATCTCAAGAAATGTGTGGAACGTTGGGAATAATTTGGGGAAAATTTGGGGAAAATTGGGAGAAATTGTGGTAACAAAAAGGAAACATTCCATAAAAATTTGGGAAAACATTTGGGAAAATAGGGAAAATATTAGTAATTAAAAAACAAGAATAATAATGAGAGAAACAATTGGTAAAATTAAACAATATTTGGACAAAAATAAGAACAAATTTGTAAAAAAAAAAAGTGCAAATATTGGGCAAATAATTTGAGTTTAAACCACCAAGTCACCAAATCATCAAAAGGTAGAAGGTTTTTTCCAGATACTGGTATCGTACGGTGCCCAGCCCTAATTAACACAGCAAAAAAACAAAACAAAGAAGAGCAAAATAAGATTTCAAAACTATCAAACCAGGACCAAAATGAGGAAAATAAACTGAGAACTGAATTTCCGGAAATGTTCAAAGTTCCTTTGAGTTCTAGTTCCATGCTGTGATGATTTCGTGATGCATTGTGGTGTCTTGCAACATGGATACTGTGTAACGGCCACACATTTAAACACATGTGGCTTCAGGTTCAAGGTCAGGCATTAGCGTCTTTGTTATTCTGCACTCGGAAAATACTGAAACTCCAAAAGAAAAACACTTTTTATTCAGTTCATTTAAAAGCAACAGAGGTTCACATGGTTATGCCACTGGGCGAGAGTCAGAAGGACGGTTTCCTATTCCCAAAGCAAACACTAACTTTCCCAAAAGCTTGTAAAGTTTGTAGGTCTCAAATGACTTTAGCTCATAAGCTGCTGTTTGTTTACTTTTAAAAAGCTTCTTCAGGACCATTATGTGCAGCAAAAGAATCTGTCGGATCACAACAACACACAGACGTACAAAAGCATCCAGGAGTGAAGAGGGACATGCCTATTGACCAAGTCACTCAAACACAGTGACAAACCACACACAAAACACTCAAAGAAAGAAATAGCAAATCTTAATGAGTTTTTACCTGATTGTTTTTCAAAAGTGTCAGATATAGGGCCTTTAAAGTGTCTGGAAGTCTAAATGTGTTACACAAGTTATAAAATGTGCAAAATGGACCACCTGATCTTGCATTTTGATGTAATAATATATTACTTTATTATTTGTAAAGTTCCACCTTCCCGGATCTCAGCAACCAATCAGAGTCTAGTATCCTACCGCTTCGACCAATGAGACGAGCTTTACCTGTGAACCAGCCTGTCAGGTGCAATCAGGAGGATTGATCGTTTACTTTTGAACATTTCTTTTTCCTGCTCTTCTCATGTCACAAACTAAGGCTGTGTCCGAATGTCCACACTAGTCCCTAACCCCTCATTCACTGCGTAGGCCCGCACTATAGGACTATTTGCGCTGCGTTATTATAATATATCGTGAGTCTTTCTGTTGACTTTAGGAATAACTAGAAGACCCCTGCCAGAGGAGCGAAGGGGCCGCGAAGGTTCATAAGGTAAAAGCAGTTCTGAAAGATAAGAAGGACCAAGACCATTAAGACTTTTAAAAACCATTAAAAGAACTTTAAAATGGATCCTGAAACACACGGGGAGCCAATGCAGCGACTCTAAAACCGGTGTAATGTGGTCCCGCCTCCTGGTCTTCGTCAGGACACGAGCTGCTGAATTTTGTAAAAGTTGTAAACCTGAGATCCTCTTTTTGGGAAGACCAGAAAGCAGGGCATTACAGTAGTCGATACGGCTGGTGATAAAAGCATGCATGAGCGTCTCCGTGTTGGCCTGAGAGAGAATGGGGCGGGGCTATGTTCTTTAGATGGTAAAAACCTATCTTTGTGATATTCTTAATGTGTGGAATTAAAGTCAGCTCAGAGTCAAAAACCACACCCAGGTTCTTCACCTGTGAGGAAGGATTAAAAGACAATGACTGTAGTTTGGGTAAAAGTTTCTCTCTCTGGGCCTGAGGACCGATGACTAAAACTTCAGTTTTGTCCTGGTTAAGCTGGAGAAAGTTTTCTGCCATCCAAGATTTAATATCTAAAATGCAGTTAAAAAGTGCATTTATTGGCCTGGTGTCATCAGGAGACATGGAGATGTACAACTGTGTATCATCAGCATAACTATGAGAGTTGACTCCATGTCTCCTGATGACATCACCAAGAGGGAGCATATACAGGTTAAAAAGCACTGGGCCTAAAATCGAACCCTGGGGCACACCACATGTAATTTTATGGACCTTAGAGGAGCAACACCTTATGATGTCTAAAAGCTGCTAACCCTGTAGTTTAGACCCCTAAACGCAGTCTCAAATGTACGTGATTGATGTTTAATCAGAACTGCAAGACAAGTCACAAAACATGTATTTTTCTCCAAATCATGCATTATCTTAACTTTAATACATTTTCAATCATTTTATCACCATTCGTTATAATACACACAGCCCAAACAGAAGAACACTGAACTACAGGACTGCACCACATTATTATTATCATCACTGCAAAACATCTGAGATGGCACATATTTTACCAACACATGCTGAAACACCACATGGGAACTTTAGAATGTGCACAAGTTCCGTTTTTTTTCCAATGAAGTTGGGCTTCAGCCCGGTTCTACAGGTCTTTTTATTCTTATTTCGACTGGACGAACATCGATTTTGTTTCAATGCTGAAATGGTTTCGTAAGTATTAGACTACATCTATTCCCCAATAAGTGCTGACCAACATGGCTCCCCACAATAACAAACACACTGATGGAATCGACGAGGCGCTGCGCCACTCACCATTCGCACTATCCACTTTCCAAATCGTCCAAAATATCAAAAACTATTCAGGTCCCCTCCAGCCGAGCCGCCGTGTGCGCTGCCCTGCTCATCTTCAAGCTGAACTGAGAGGGAAATTCACTTACGCGCTTTTTTCTTCCCCTCCTTTCCTTTTTTCTCTTTCCCACATGAGGCAGTTGTTATGGTGATGGGACACAAAGAGCACTGGGGGACGCGGCGCACCAAGGTTGAGTTTGCGTGCGATTTGCCAGTCGTTTCGAATGAGCAGATAATAATGGAGGAAATACTTTTTGTGCTGATAGGCGCTTCAGTTCAACTCGGATTTACGACCTTGTTCGCCGCGTCATGTCAGCCTGCCGTCTTTGCTTCGCATCTCGTCTCGTCACCCGTCAATTTTTATTTGAGCTTAGACCCTCTTCTTCTTCTGCCCCATCTCCCTATCGCCCCAGCAGCAGAACTAACGATGTGTACGGTTGATTGCAATTAGGGCTGTGCAATATGAGAGAAAAATGCAATATTCCAGAACTGTCTTAATGTCGCGATACAGGTGATAAACTGCATAGAGTAAATAGGCTCCAATGTAAGTAAGTGCTTTATTGTCATTGTACAAACGTACAACGAAATAGTGTTTAGGTGTTAGTCCTGAGCCGCGCTGCCACTGTGTCGACCTGACCCGCATGACCTTGGAGGTCGGGGGAACTGTAGCACTCAGAAGAAACCTGGCTGGCTGCCCTCTGTCTTCTCTGATCCTCTGAAATGGTGCCGCGCCTCCTGGGTTTGTCCCTGTTTCAGAGCGTGGTGTCCTGCACTGGTCAGCTCCACCTCCTCCTTCCTCTTCCTCCCTCTGCTTAACAACAGTCTTTCACCATCTCTTGTTTGTCCTTTTTTGTTTCCTATAGCTCCTCTTGTGACGCCTCCACTGTGCTGCAGCTAAGCTAGCATTTTGTTTACCTTTAAAAAGCTGCTTTCTTCAGGACCATTTTAGATTCTTAAAGTAAAAACATTCCACCAAACCTTCACAAAAACACGGCGAAGACTTACAAAAGTATCCAGAAAAACAATGTGGAACACATAAACCACAAATGCAGTAGAAAAAGACAAAAAACTCTGCAGCACAAGGAGAGAGCGAGGTCGATGTCATTAGTAAAATGCACTCTCCCGCTTACAGTTAGTCCAGAACTCCGCTGCACGACTTATTACTGGAGCTAAAAAGCGTGACCACATTTCACCAATCCTCGCATCTTTGCACTGGCTTCCAGTCAAATTTAGAATTGATTTTAAGGTTTTGTTGTTTGTTTTTAAAGCGTTGAACGGACTGGCCCCTCAGTACGTCGCAGACCTCATTGAAGTCTACACCCCAATGCGCGCTCTGAGGTCTGAGGGCCAGCTCCAGCTCGTGGTTCCTAAGACGAGACGTAAAACTCGAGGGGACAGAGCGTTCTCCGTCGTCGGCCCTAAGCTGTGGAACGCTCTGCCCCTCCACGTCCGAACAGCCACAACATTGGAGTGTTTTAAATCTCATCTTAAAACCCACTTTTATTCTCTGGCTTTTAACACCGCGTGAGTTGTGTGGTCCCTGTGTCTTTTTAATTTTTAGTGTTTTACGATTTTTATTGATTTTATAAATTGATTATTTATTTATTTTATTTTTTTATTCTATTTTTTGTGTACTTTTTTGTGCAGCACTTTGGAACTGTTCTGTTGTTTAAATGTGCTATAGAAATAAAGTGGATTGGATTGGATTAGTAAACATCTAAATATCCAGTTTCCATGGGGACTAATGGGAGGAACCAATGGCAAGGTGAACACCTCCGGAACAGTGTTCACTGCATAAGTCTAGACAATTCATCCAAATCCAAATCTTAACTTTGGTCAATCTCAACAATTGTCATAGGACTTTGTAGTTGTCAGGTCTGCAGCCGCTGGCGTTGGAGTTTGGATGTGACAATGGGAGATTTGTGTGTTAAATGATACTGGAGGAATATCTCGTTGATGTAAAAGGTCTAATATAAAAAGGTACTTTTTGCCGTATCGTCCAGACCTCACACTGCACCTTCTTTTCATATGAGCAGATTTTTAGATGTTCCATTTCAATGGGAGAATGCCAAATCATGACGTTTAAAGTCTTACTCATAGCTTCTTCTAATGCTTAATTTGATCCCCCATTTCAGTTTTTTCAGTTCCGGGAACTACAGTACGTATTTTGGAGGATCTGACGAAGATTAGAGAGGATAATTAAGTTTAATAATAATAATAATGCCTTACACTTGTAATGCGCTTTACAAGCCTGTATTAACAAGTTTCTCAAAGCGCTACACTGTCGTCATTATTCATTCACTCCAGACCCGGTGGTGGTAAGCTACTGTTGTAGCCAAAGGGGCCCGGGGTAGACTAAATGTCCGCACACACTACATGATTTTTATGCCCGATTTTGATACAATTCTCAGTCGCGCCGAGTCTCCCTCCTGAGTCGTGTCTAGTCGAAGCAGTCACAGAGAGTCGTGTCTCGTAGTGTGGGGGGGTCACGACTGGACTCGCGTTGGAATCGTGTAGTGTGGGCAGCAGTCGGACGCAACTGGACTCCAGTCGCAGGAAATCAAACATGTTTGATTTTTAAGCCCGATTTTGGATGCACAGGAGAAACATGGGTGATTGTATCATCCCCAAAGTGAACACACAGAAAGCAGCGTGAAATAAAGACAGAAAAACACAGCCGCTTTCATTTCTCTGTGAAAACAGCGGCACAAACGGCTCATTTCATGGCCACAGCTCCACACGAAACAGCCAAGTTGAAGGCTTCGTAGCAGTAGGAGCCTTGCACTGCGATGTTGTGACACTGTTGACACCGCTGACCAAACTGGGACACGCACATGTTTTCGCACGCTCACAAACACGGCCTATCTTTGCGGATTTGGGGTCAGTTTTTGAAGCTGGAGGAGAAATGAAGCGGTAGAGACACAGACGTGCTGTGTTATCAAACATCAGCTGTTTGTCAGAATCGTGTGTTCGCTCTGACGATTCTCAGTCGTTAAGTGTGAACCCCCAGACGTTCTATAATGGCACTGAATCCAGTCGTGCAGTGTGGACCCCCCCCACTCAATATAAAATCGTTTAAGACTAGAAAAATCGTGTGTGCGGACCTTAACGGAAGGGAGGCAACCGGTCTGTGCCATCGGCCCCTCCCACCAACCACTCACTCACACACCACATTCGCCTGGCTTCCTGGTGTTACCAAACGGTCTCCCATCCAAGTACCGACCAATGAGAGTGTTCCGGTAATTGTTTGGCCTGTTTTCACATCGGTCCAAAAATGTTCCTGAAACCACTAATTTACAAATAAAGTACTGGCTACCACCAAAGTCTGCTAGGCTCTGGGTAGCTGAGAATAGCTCCGCTTGCTGGCCTAAGTTAGATCCATTCAAATGCGTAGGGAAAGACAAATGTGGACCGTTCATTCCTGCACTGTTGCCATTTAGCTTATAAGCTACAAGCAAATTTTTACCTAATACTGGATTTCCATAGAAAAATGTCAAAGATACAGACGGCATTGCGTTATACAAAGGGGCGTGGCCTCGCCGAAGGTGAAGGAAGTATCTTTTGAGAAACAAAATATTTCACTCCTTTTAGCTGTTTTCTGGTGAAATATAAACGTATTTATCACACGCAAACAAACTCAAGTCAAAATCGTGTCCATATGGATGTTTTTGCAAAGCAGATTGTTCAGTAGAAGCGAAAAAACAGCAGTCATAGCTAACGTTAGCATGTAGCATGTTGCTAACATGAAGCATCATGTTAGCATTCTCCGTTATTTATGTATTTATGGGCCGTTGAACTACTGCTCCTCTCCATGTCTTTGTATCTTTATTAGGTAGAAAACTATATCGATAATTCGATGCCCGTGTTTATGTATTATAGATAATTGTGTAGTGTTATAGCGTTGTTGTTGAACATTGTAGTTTTAGTCATTAGTTGCTTTTATTGCTAGATTAGTTAGCTAAATTTAGTTTGGGATATTTGTTAGTATTGGTTTTAGAGTTCAATATCGTGTGTGTAATTTTAGTGTATATTGTTTATTGTACTGTATTGTACTACTGTGTTTGGATGGGGAGGAAGTGTAGCGTAATTTGTTTGTTTATGTCTTGTGGACTTTTCTGTAAGAAATATAAAATAAAGCTTTGCAATACATATAATCATGTCTCTATACCTCACACATGCTCTGCTGAGGACACAGATACATCTCCCATGCTTATGTAGACTACAGCAAAAAGTCAACATTAAAATAGATCGGTAAATTCTGACAGTAGCCAGCCAGGACAGTTACAATCGGTCCCTTAGCTGCGATGCTAACATCGATCGAGCTCAATGCTAAGCCGCTAGCTTTGTAAATTACAGAGGAATCACTTATAAAATAACCCAGCGCCTCAGAGCAGTCTCAGGTACAAGGCCTTTGTCTGTCACGATGCTTCTCCTGTGTAGAGAGAGCTGTAGAGATGCTTCTCCTGTGTAGAGAGAGCTGTAGAGATGCTTCTCCTGTGTAGAGAGAGCAGTAGAGTTGTCCCAGTGGAACATGTTGCTAAACACGTTAGCTTGCTTGAACTCCATGCTCGGACTTTGTATACAAGTAGCGTTACAGGTGCAGCGTCAAAGTCAGATGACTCAGGCCTGTAAATCGCGCGCCCCTTAGTCGTCACCACAACGCCCCTTTACTGTTGAGCTTTTAAAATCTGATACTCTGACTGAGGCTCTGGAAGAGGGGGGGGTTAGTAATTCTTTAACTGAATCTTGAATCGCGATACTTCCTCTTCACCACCTCCTGTGTCTTTACAGATGTCCCCCTGCTTTCGTGATCAGCCCCACCAGTCTCCCCTACTGCCGTGTCACTGACCTGCGATGGTCTGAACGCCAACGTTTTATCGCCTGTCTCTCCGCGTTGGAAAATGAGGGAACATTTTAGTGGCCGAAAAACAGTTGCTAATGGATGACTAACATGTCCGTGACCTATTGGAGTGCTGAAATATTTTTGCACGATTGCAGACATGACGTGTGAATCCACTTCAGTTCAACAATGTGCATTTCAGCGCCTGTGACTCTGCGGGTGATTCACAGTCTTTGAGGGAGAGAAACAAAAAGTTAATCCACAAACCTGATCGTTTTTTCATTTATGTACCTTTAGCCTCTGTGACGCTCGAGGATCAATTGTTTTATGTATTTTTTTTTTTTAGGATTCTTGATTAGGAAGTCTTGGTTTTCACTGGTGATGGAACTGTCCATGGTTACACATACATTCCATACAGAAAACCATCAGAAACCCTAAAAACAATCAATCCTGGAGTGTCCTAGAGGCCACCGTGATGGAAAGAAAGGCGTCATGTTTGGTTCCAGGTTATAGCATGAAGCTAATTCACACATGTATGAGTCATGTGTGTTCATTAACATGCACTGTCCCGACCATACATTATATAAATAAATTGGTTACTTTGGGCCGCGGCTAAACTACTAGTAGTACTATCACCAGAGAAGACATATGCTAGTAACCATCAGATATACATACAGTGGAGTAAAAACCTCAGCCCATGTATTCCTTGGACTGCCCTCCGCTGGCAGCAGGCAGTATTACCTATGGTAAAAAAACAAGATACAAGCCTTAATTTTAGCTAACGGCATGCTAAGAAATCAACGGCACAATAATACTCGGTCTGGTTCATGAGCTTTAAACATTATCAGAACACTTGGACACAGGGCTCCATCACCAACAGAATCCAGGAAATACAGATGGGAGCGTTCAGCAGCAGAAGAAGAAGCACTGCAACAGTAAACAGTGTAAATGTTTTTTGTATGTTTTAAAGCACAACGCTATAACATTGCTTGCTAATGTCCTCAGGTTAGTTTGTTTTGGGTTTTTCTTTGGCAAAAGGATGAATCGACAAAGTATAGCACAGAATATGCTATGACTGCAATGGATAATCAAAGAACTTGTTTAAATCTCAAATTCTGCTGACTGTAGTCGACATCTCCATGGAGCTGGAGACGTACCCACTCCCGATAAAGTTACAGTCATGTCTTAGGAGAGGTGAGCCGCTCACAGCAAAGGCTCATGTTTGTTTGTGCATGTATGAGGTATTTTTCAATGATGAAAACATCTGTCAGAAAATAAATGCTTTATTTCGATTTTGTTTATTGGGTAAAATTCTACGCGTTGTGGCTTTAACTGCCCTGAGCAACAGGAAAACCAAGGTCACAACCCACTGACACGCAAATGCAAATCAATAACACACACACAGGCATCAGTCATCATCTATCCTATTTTTTATTTAAAGTGAACTTTTGACCACATTATGCATTAGAATGTCTAAACTACAGTATATGTTCACTGGAGGAACTTGCTCCTCCCATTGGAATGGTATGAAATCGTAACGTCTTTTGATCCGGGTTATGATCAACAAAACAAAAACTGGCACGATGATTAATGTTTTTTTTTTTTTTTAAAGGCGACATATCCTGCATATGAGGCTTAAAAACATTCCTTTGGATACCTGGGCATTGGTATGTTACGTTTGATGTTTTATTTGATGGAATAATTCGACAGAGGCTGGTGGGGAGTTTGCCTGGAGCTCCCCACAGAAGGATAACGTTAAACATAAACTTTATCCTTCATCCAACAGTGTGGTTAGCAACTCCAGAGAGTGAAGATCACTTTGAACACATATTTATCAGAACTGATCCAATGTTGGATTGTGGGCTTTAAAAATGTGGCACAATGTAAGGAAGTACAGATGGAAGAGCCACAGCAACAGAAGACGACAATCACTCAAAACCTGTACTCCAGGTGTGTTGTCAACGATACAACGTCACAACATTGTCTAAAGTCTGCTTTAAACTGCTGTCGGACCCTTAGCCTTAGTCCTTTTAATGCATTAGTCTTATACAGCACCTTTCCAGACAATTTCATGCATTTTTCATTCACTCCAGACTCGGTGGTGGTAAGCAACTATTGTAGCCACAGCTGCCCTGGGGTAGACTGACGGAAGTGAGGCTATCAGTCTGTGCCATTGGCCCCTTTCAACCACCACCAACCCCTTACTCACACACTACATTCACTGTTTGTAGTACAAAACGGTGGTTATACAAGATAAAGTGCTTTCCATATCAAAAATCCTTTTCCATCCATTCGAACATCCTTTGGACAATGCCAAATCAGCAATAAAGGTGTGAGCTCACGTGTTCACCTGGAGTCCGCCGAAGTGACGGTGTTTGTGGGTAAACAGCTGTCTGAAAGAGGGCCTTTACACTGAGTGACAGCAGAGTTACAAATGAAGCCTGTTTTAATGAAGATTTCATCAGACCCTGCTCTGCATAAACGCCTGATGTTAGTCCTGTAGTGAGTGGGAGCGGCTCAGGCACCACTCCTCCATCAGTACTGTGGCTGATTCCAATTACTAGCATGTTCTGGGCGCGTTTGGTTAGAGAAAATCTAACTGGTTATGGTACGAACAATTTGAATGTTGATTTATTGACATTTTAATACATGTTTGTTTACTTTTGCTACTCAAAATGATCCCTTCAGATAGCCCAGTGAGCTTCACAGTTTGGGTTGTCCCCTCTCCCACTTCCAAATCCAGTGCAGCCTCCAGTCATTAAAGCTCAGGGACTGAACTAACAAGGAGAAACGGTACATTAGAAGGTGACATCTCTTTCTGAAATCTCTGAGGACCAAATAGAAAATGAAAACTCTCAAGATTTTAAATGGCCCGTCTCGTCCTGCAAATGTTTTTTTTAGTCCATTAAAACAAGAACATCAAGGTCACGGCCCTGTGGTGAATTTATGATGGATGTTTGTGGGTTGTGCTGCATCATGAAATCTCTGCCAGGACATCGCGAAGAACCACTCACAAACAACTTATTTTGACAGTCAAATTTTAGCCCTTACGTCGCGCCGCTGTTTATTCGTCTGTATGTCTGTATGCACAAACCTGTCATCCTCCCGGATCTGAAACCTGCTGTTGTTATTGTGCGCTGACCACTGTCTCTGTCATCGCTCTGATGATCCACCTTTTGTTCTGTTATAGGAATCTCTGTACAAAAGCCTGCTTTTGTACTTTTATACTTAAATGGTCTCAACTTATGTAGCGCGTTTCTACCTTCATCAGGCCCAAAGCACTTTACAAAACGCTTTATTAACAGTGTTGGAAATAACGGCGTTAGTAACTCTGTTAGATTTCCCAGTAACGAGTAATCTAATTAATGGCAAGGCAAGTTTTTTTGTAGAGCACAATTCATACACAAAGCAACTCAAACTTCAAAGTGCTTCACAGTTGCAGAAAATTACAAGAAAGCAGATAAAATCAATAAAACATCAACATAAAAAATAATCAATTACAGTAAAAGGCAAGAGTGCAGATAAAATACTTTCAGTTTTCATCTGCTCGGGTAAAAAGAGCTGTTTTCAGCCTGGATTTGAACATTGTCAGAGTTGAGGCCTGTCTCACATCCTCATGAAGACTGTTCCAGATTTTAGCTTTAGCCTCACCGTGTTTAGTCCTGACTCTGGGAACCACCAGGAGACCCCTCCCTGAAGTTCTCAGGGCCCGAGATGGTTCATACGCCTCTAACATGTCAGAGATGTACTTTGGTGCTAAACCATGAAAAGACTTGTACACAAGCAGAGCTGTTTTAAATTCTATTCTCTGAGTGACAGGAAGCCAGTGCAGAGACCGGAGCACTAGACTAATATGGTCGTATTTCCTGGTTCTGGATGTTCTGCAGCTGTCTAACAGTGAGCAGGCCGTTACAGTAGTCTAACCTGCTGGAGACAATTGTGACCCGCCCTGGTTTCCAGGGACACAAGTCGGCAGCCTGTGTCTCGAGAAAAACGAGAAAGAATATAAAAATAAAAATTCACTTTTAGGTTCAAACCGACTTGTTTGGGGTAGCTTTCAGAGCGTGCAGTGGGGGCGTGACTTTGGGTCGTACTGGGTCGTGTTCCCTTTGTCCTTGCCCCGCCCTACAGCGTGGCTACTTTTTATGCGCTCTGTCGGCTCTATCAGATCACAGCATTCAAAGAAGATGGACGCCGCAAAGATTGTAGCAGACGAGCTGAACCGTGGACGGTTACAGCGAAAAGAAGAACTTCTTGGACAAGCCGGATGCTTATGAACAAGCGCTCACTGACTCTGAAGACGATCAGAGGCACAGCTGCTTTGGTTTGCGTTGTTGACACATGCTTTAGCAGACAAATGCCACGCATGTGTGGCTCTCAGAGGCCGCCGCTACTTACGCTGGAAAATGGATTTCCCACGAGTTCGCTGAGCAGAAGACAAAGGTTACTTCAGACTTCCATGTGTTACACATCGTTGGAAAGCATGGAGACTACACTTTAATAATCTGTGAAAATCTCAAAATGCCCCAGAACCGACTTGTGTCTTTGATTCTAGTGACTGGAGACAAATGCATGGATGAGTGTCTCTAAGTCTGGTTTTGACACTATTCCTCTGATCTTAATGTTTTTCAGATGGTAAAAAGCTGATGATGTTTAAGTTCAGGTCTGAGTCCATCTTTTTAAACAATAACATTTTGCAAGTTTATTTTCTGTGTTTTTTTTATTTTTTTACCGAAAAAATACCAAACTATCCAAGTAGTGAAACGAACCAAAAAGTAATTTTAGTTTAGTTTTTGACCGTTACGCCCCTAGTCCCAGGGCGGCAAAACAGTATCAAATGGAATTGAAAAATGTTCACAACATTGTATTGCAACCTTTTATCTGAGAACAGAAAAAATACAAACAACAAATCAATATCTCGAAAGCTAACTAAAAGAAACTGGATCTGAAAAGTAAAAATCTCCTATTTCCTCAGCCTATCCAAAAGTGAATATTACAATCCTATCAAAATATGACATCTCGACCTCCCTCCTTCCAACCTTCCGGCCCAAATGCCCTGTGCTCATTCCATTTCCCGTGCAGCACGCTCTGGGGCGTGGGGGCTAATGTAGTATTGAATGGCCGTGCGTTCATGTGTGATGTATGGAGGAAGTGGGTATGTGTGTCGACCCTCCTCACTGGCCTATATCTGCTCTCATGACTGCACAAACACAGCCCCGACCCCCTCCCCTTTGCGGCGTGAATGGGCAGGATCATGCGCGGGGTGAGCTGGCCTAAAAAAGCGCACACATGCTCCATAGTTTCACACGTGTTTAGGTAATGCACACTGAGGCGCAGGCTCTGGGACTGAGCAGTGTGTACTGTTTGGGGAGGGGCTGGGAGATGCTAAACCATCGAAAAGAAGCTTTAAGTAATGGTACTGAAATATAAAAGCAGCTAGCAAAAAAAATAAAAATAAAATGTATGCTGTCGATACTTGGTTCTTTCAGCTCAAATAAATAATACAAATTTAAAAGAAATAATATTTTCTGGATAAATTACTCTGGTTTACAACACATATGGTGTCTACATTTAGTGAGCTGATTTAGTACAAGTTTGATGAGCTGAATCCGAAAATCAATCCCCCTACCAAATTTCGCCGAAGGGTATTGTCTTTATAATATCTCAGGGTTCCCCATTAATGTATTAGTTTATGGCAGCCCGCCATAGTCTTTCTTTAAGCCGCCATAGTCTCATTTACCAAGCGTTTGAGCCACTCTGAGAACAGTGGTAGACATGCCCAGACAGTCTTTACATGCTAGAGGAGTCACATCTCAGCATCGCCCTGTATGTGAGCTGTTCTTACTCCCGCCCCGGAGCTACCGCTGCCGCTGACAGGCTCTAGAAAGAGACCTACTACCGACAGTTGGCACAGTTACCGGGACTCAGTACCCAAACCTGCCCAAACATATGTGAAAAGTCCTCAGATATACAGTGCGGCTGGAATTTCCAATGTGTGTGAGCGTAGCGTAGCGCTGAGAACCTGGGAATGGAGATTTTGTCACTCAAAATATTGTATTTATTTATTTATTTGTATAAAGAATTGGCCAAAGATAGCCTAAAGTATGTTGCAGCTTATTATGCAAATTGTATTTTAGTGCCATAAAGGTAAAAAAAAGAAAACAAAGTTTTTCAATGAAACTCATGGATGGTATTGTGTCTCAGGGCTCTTTGAATCACTGACATCGATCTCAGACGCCTGTGATGATCAGTGGTCAGGTTAAGTCCAGTTAAGGGAAAAACTACTGAAAAAGAACGTTCCATATTATCAAGCAGACCACCATTTTCAAGCAATATGGGAAAGAAAAAGGATCTCTGCTGATGAAAAGCGTGAAATAGAAATGCCTTGGACTCGGTATGAAAACCTTCGTTATTTAATGAAAAATGAAGCGTAATCATCGTACTGTTAAGAAATGTGTGGCTGATTCAGAGACACACGGGTTTGTGCAGATAAAAGCACAATGAGGACGGTTTCTGCCAGACAAACACATCAGATTAAGAGAACAGCTGCTACAAAGCAGCAAACAGGTAACTTATAGTCTCTCTGAATTCTGTGGGAAACACTCATGTCACTCATGTCTTCCACACTGGCACCTGTCTCTCCAAAAAACCTGACACAGAAAAATGTATGTAATTCTAACAAACCCTGTGTGATCATTATTGTTATGCTTACTGGTTCTAGACAACACATATTTTAGTATAGTTATCAAAAAGTATTGTTCAGATATCGGTGTCGTAAACCAAGTGTCATTAAAGTAAAAAAACATTTACTGTAACGGTACACAGCGTGAATATAACTGTAAACCAATCCAAATGACTCTTTCCAAAATGGTTGTTGTTTTGTTTGGTAAAACTGAACGTAGTTATTTGGACTCAGACCTGAACTTAAACAGCCACATTAAAGCAATAACATCATCAGCTTTTTACCATCTGAAAAACATTGCTAAGATCAGAGGAATAGTGTCAAAACCAGACTAGGAGACACTCATCCATGCATTTGTCTCCAGCAGGTTAGACGACTGTAACGGCGGCTCACTGGCCTTTCTAAACGAGCTGTTAGAGCTGCAGAACATCCAGAACGCTGCTGCTCGAGTCCTGACAAGAACCAGGAAATACCACCATATTAGTCCAGTGCTCCGGTCTCTGCACTGGCTTCCTGTCACTCAGAGAATAGAATTTAAAACAGCTCTGCTTGTGTACAAGTCGTTTCATGGTTTAGCACCAAAGTCCATCTCTGACATGTTAGAGCCGTATGAACCATCTCGGGCCCTGAGAACTTCAGGGAGGGGTCTCCTGGTGGTTCCCAGAGTCAGGACTAAACACGGTGAGGCTGCGTTTCAGTTTCATGCAGCTAAAATCTGGAACAGTCTTCATGAGGATGTGAGACAGGCCTCAACTCTGACAATGTTCAAATCCAGGCTGAAAACAGCTCTTTTTACCCGAGCAGATGAAAACTGAAAGTATTTTATCTGCACTCTTGCCTTTTACTGTCATTGATAAATTTTTATGTTGGATGTTTTAATGATTGATTTGATCTGTTTTCTTGTAATTTTATGCAACTGTGAAGCACTTTGAATTGCCTTGTGTATGAATTGTGCTCTACAAATAAACTTGCCTTGCCTTGCCTTGCCTTCTTTTCCCGAGCCGTGAGCCACTCCTGTCAGCTCCAGGCGCTGTGAGAACCGCCATATGCTCCGTCCCCTCCCCCCCTCTCCCATCAGGCCCCTGTCTCCTGGATTTATTGAGCAGTTTAAACTAAATGTAACTCAAACATTAGGGATGGGAACTGATCAATGCCATTTACTATCATTTTAAGTGTGACTTCTCTTATTGATTCCTAATAGGTACAAATATTTAATGAAAGCATGAAATGTTATATTTGAAGAGAGCTTTACAAAGCCGTTTAAACAAGTTTAAAGCGTAACTGGTCATTTCAGTGGCTCCAGTCTGCAGGTTTATCGGTGTAAACTGTGCTGACTCAAAGTGACTGAACTATTTCACAAAATCAAAACCAATGATCTTATGCACAGTGCAAACCAAAATAGACTTTGGTAAGTACCTATTAGCTCTATATTTATTCAGTAAAACCCATATCACTCTTTTACAGACACATGATTATTGGCCACTGGTGGAGGTTGCCCAGTCAGCCATATACGACCTTATGAGCTAATTGGATGCAGAAAATACATCAGGAGAGTGCGTGGCGTTTGGACCTCGATCAGCTCCCTCCCCCTCCCCTCCTGATTGGACCTGAAAGCCCCTCCTCTTAAGAAATAATATAATCATTTAACATATTTGTGTCACATCCAATGACAGGCCCATGCCCAGACGCTCAATTATCCATTCAATTAGTAAAACATTTCAACGTACAGACAGCAGCTTTAAGAGGCACGTTAGTTCTGGGACGTTTAGTGTTAGCTGCCACACTTGTAAATCCTCCCTGGCTCTGGTGGGTCGTGGGACCTTTCCAGACCTAGTCTATCAACGGTATCGATCATAGGGGTTTCAAGGGAAATAAGGTCAGGAACCCCTGGTCGACGTCGTTTGTTACAGCACAAAGTTTGATCTGTCACTTGCAACTTTAAGAACTGCACGGGAACGTGTTTCAGAAAGGCTGTATTGAACTGGAGAAGACAGACAGAGGTTCGGGCTCTGCGTTCCACAAAGATAACTTTGATCCAAGGCCATTTCACAGAGTACTGAAACACCTTTAGAAATTGAGGTAGAGCCAACGTACTCCAGTTTAGTCCCTGTAATGAGGACGCATTCCCATGTGTGGGTAAATAGTCAGGCTGAACTGTGTCTCGCAGCAGAGCAAAGCGAATTCCGCCGCAGCACTCATCAGAGCGACACGAGGCCTTCCTTTTATCTGCCAGTTTACTCCATAATTCATTGCTTTATTGCAAAATAAGATCTGAAAGCTTTGTTCCATTAAAAATGCATTTGAGTGATGTGATGCAGAAACAAGGAGCGGGGTCACGAGAGGAACAAGCAGCGTAAAGACTCACGCACTGCTCTGTATGTCCCAGCCAGGAGAGGGAATCAGCGGCAGGAGCCCATTTTGTTGGACAGATCCTTAAGCACTAAATATGACATGAATGTTACCGTTTATCCAGCAAAAAAAATGCAATGTGGGTACATTTTTCCAAGATGGTTTCTCATGATACCAATACTAGAAATAGGCAAGACCCATGAAAGTGCTCTTTTAGTTTAGGCGACACACTGCAAATGAATACTGGGGAAATGGAGATGCAAGTTTTCCTTCATGTGTGTGTAAAAATTATTTTCTGACTCCGAATTTTAATAATGGACCGATTTAAATGTATGTTTACTCACCCTTGATTTATCTTTTTTTGGGGGGGCCATTTCTCAAAGAATAAGAATGAAAACGTAAGACCTTTTCACTCATGGTTAGTGATGTTGTGAAGCCAGTTATTGTGAAAAATTCATTTCAAATCACCATAACAAAATAAAATACCAAAATGACCCTGTGGAAAAGTTTACACACTTTAGCATCAATGCTTGGAGTCTTTTGTGGTCATTGTGGAGAAGGTTCTGTATAATCTAATAGTAAACCGGTCCATTCTTCCTGGCAAAAAGCCTCCAGTTCCTGTAAGTTCCGGGGCTGTGTTGCATGAACTGCACGTTTGAGCTCTCCCCACAGTGGTTGAATGCCCACTAACGGGACCTTCACTTCATTCTGCTGGAGCCACTGGCATCAGCGAATCACCTCCATATTTCACAGTAGGTATGGGGCACTTTTCATCATTGGCCTTGAGGACAACAACCTGCAATGAAAGGCCTGTGATGGCCTTCTCTGTTTCTGTTTGAAGGTGATATTGTGTGTGAATTTGTTCATTTTGTCTTTTTGTCTCGTAGGGCTAATCAAAATCAAATTAGGATCATATTTTGAACAGCGGCAATTAGCCAATCACAAAGGTGCAATCACTTTTCTAGTATAATTTCTTGTGTAATTTTGCAATTATTGGTCTCCATGTGGTCATGTTTAAACCTGCTAACCCTGTAGTCAGACCTTCTGGAGTGCAAGGAGTCAGTCTTTCATCAAACACGGAGGCTACGTGTTTAAAGGATCTGTATCATGCTATTTTAACCATTCCATATATGTATCATATATTGTACCACTAGCACTATGGAGTACTATTTTTTGTGAGAAATATACGTATTTTCTGGAGGTATTTTTCAAACCCGGAAGACAAGACGCTTCGATTCAGTTAACTCCGCCCCCTCTCTCCAAGTAGACGCAGCCCATGCAACTTTAGCAGTAAAATAAATATCTATATATCACAGTAAAAAGGGAAGTTTAAAATCATAATATACTGCTCACAAAACTCAACACATTCAATTTCTCACCAGAAGCTACAAAATGGTTTGAGTCATATCTAACAAATCGGTCGCAGTCTGTCAAAATCAATGATTTCAGCTCTCCTCCCCTCCCTTTAAAGACAGGAGTACCACAAGGTTCCAACCTGGGTCCACTGCTCTTCTCACTCTACATAAATGACCTTCCCTCTGTTTGTTCCAATGTCTCCATTCAAATGTACGCCGATGACACAGTTATTTACACACATGGCAAAAATCCAACTCAAGTGGCAGATAAACTCTCCCAGTCTTTGGCCCATGTTACAGAATGGTTACATCAGTCCTGTTTAAAACTCAATATCAATAAAACTGTCTCAATGTTCTTTACAAGGTCCAACGTCAAAAATTCAACAGCAGATATCTATATGGCAGGTGAAAAGTTGCAAGTGGTGTCAGAATACAAATACCTTGGAATTACAATAGACTCAAACCTAACATTCAAAACCCAAATTAACAAAGTCTGCAATAAAGTCAAATTCAATATCTCCAACTTCCGGTTCATCAGGTCTCAACTCTCTCTGCAAGCAGCAAAAATGTTCATGAATTCCATGGTCCTATCGCACATAACCTACTGTTTAACAACTTGGTCTCAAGCAAACAAAACAACACTAAAGCCCTTAGAGTCACTTTACAAACGGACAATAAAAATTCTGGACAAAAAACCAATGAGGTATCATCACTGCAACATCCTTCAAAAGCATAAACTTTTAAGCTGGGAAAATCTCATTAAGTATTTAAACCTCTGCCTCATACATAAAATAATCCACAACCAATCATCTCCCCCACTCAGTCAGTTTGTCAGCATCAGAAACCCCACATCTTTACAGCGGGTGACCAGAGGAGCAGCTCGAGGAGACTGCATAGTCCCATTTAGGAAAAGTGCCTTTAGTCAGAACACCTTTTCTGTAACTGCAGCCAAAGACTGGAACTCCATCCCAGCTAACATAAGAGATCTGTCCACCTACATACTGTTTAAAAAACATTTAAAGAACTGGTTCATTACTCAACAGTCTTGCAGTCATTAACCCCTGTCTGTATTATGACTCTTTTATTGTTTGCACTGTTTTGTATTTGTATTTAACCTGTATAGTGTAGTGACTGTGTCCTACTTTGTATTTTATTGCACTGACCGTAATGTTTTATTGTCTTAGGGAGACTTTTTACATCTGTCCAGGGACTACGGATGAAAAATAGCCTTTTGGCTAATTCCGGTGCATTTACAGAAATGTTGATTAATGTACACTGTCCCTGTCAAATAAATAAATAAATAAATAAGTTACTTCACGATGCCGTTATAAGGAGTTGACGTGTACAGCTTCATAAATGGCTAACACACACGCTAACACGCGTTATGATTGACTCACCGCTCTGCCTCTGGCCTCGACGGTCGTGTGTTTACATTATCGGACTCGCGTCGGTTATAAAAGTTAATCCACTTTGATTCTGGCCAAGGTTCATCAAGCATCCATCCATCCAACACTATTTTGGCTGACAGTTGCTGAATCCCGGAGAGAAATTCCAACTTCTATGGCCTCTTCTTTAGGAAGGTTGAATAAAGTCCTGTCCTCGCAGCCAAACGCACTTTTCTCCGTGACTTTATCGAGAGGTAAGAAAAAAGAACAGGCGTCCAGAGTAGGTTAGAAAAAGCTCCTTCACAACCTTTGGTGCAAACATGGACATCTGTTCAGACGCTCAGGGGGTGCGTTTGTTTTCCTGCAGGGGCAGCGCGGACGCGTCAGGCACTTGAAAAGGCTATTTTATAAATTAAAATCAGGCCGTAAGGCAGTACAATACAGAGGTCTGGCCCTTCCTGTTTGACACTATGACGTAAAACACGTCAGAGTGTCACAATCAGTCGTTTTCCAGGAGCAGGATTCAGGAGGATTACTGAGAACTGTGTGAATGAAGCCAAAAACCACTCTGGGGGCGTTTTTGAGAATGAAATAGCAGAACAACATGGTTAAAAGCATGATATAGGACCTTTAAAATGCACAGCACGGCTGTCAATATCAATGTCAACAGTTAGAGCACCATTATATTGACAGGACGCTCTCTAAAATGAGCGTCTTTACCAAATCCTTTCTGCAAATCCATTCCGGGTTTTGTTTTATGATTTACTACACCTGTTCAATCCAGTCCGAGTTTTATATAGGAATTCAAACAAATTATTACAAATAATAACATTTGCTAAAACCACTTTATTTTACCCGGCAACGTGCACGGACCGCGCACATGCACGTGTAACTATACCAACTACTGTGCCAAACCAGTAAACCAAGGGGAAACACTGTAGCACATTTAAAAACATTTACATCTGCCGCAAAGTGCTGTACAACAAACATTATGAAGAGCAATTAAAAAACATTTAGAAAATGTACAACATGAAATAATGATAATGATACATACGACCGGCTCAGCTGGTGCTGAAGGCCAGCACACAAAGGTGGCTTTTCAACAATGACCTAATAACATGAATAGACTGGGCCATTTTAACCCTAATGGGAAGGCTATTCCAGAGTGTCGGAGCCGGGGCAGCTAAAGCATGGTCTCCTCTGGTTTTCAGCAGAGAAAAAAAACAGCACTAAATCACCATCATATCAAGGCAGAAATGGACCTACGTGCAGAAAACCTTTTGCTCATTTTGAATGTGTTTTTCTTGAAGGCCGTGTTGGACAAAAATGCGTGCATCTCAGTGGGATGGAAGACTTCAGCGATGTCCCGATATTTTGTGGCTCTTCACGGTACGGACATGTGCCACAGTGACATAATGAGCGGCTCTCCAGTCCATCGCGCTCTAATACGGTGTAGAAGCCGTCCCCGCTGCGTATCTGTAATCTTCAATATTCACACCTAACAGGCTTAGGGTGTAATGCTCTCAGCTACAAAAGCCCGACACACAGTAAGTCAGGGTTTGGACTGGACGCCGATTTTCGGAGGGGAAACGTTTTGCAGCAGAAAAGGAATGTGAACGCCGTATAATCCCCTCTGCAGCAGCGCCAGCCCGAGAGCAGTGCGCTCAAATTAAATCAAAGTAATTGCGGCTTCATATTGCATCTTAACGCAATATTTCAGTCAAGTGCGCGCGACCACACTCCCGGTGGTCAGTGATGTGGGACTGTTGCTGTGGCGACTGCTCCTAACATGTTATTTACATTAGCGTCTCGTCCACTCGCAACGTGGAAGTAGAAGTTAGAGCGACCTGTACATCAAAAGCAGCGGGTTCATGAAGGCTTAAAGGAGTCAGAAAGGATTTGCAGTGCTTTGTCATTAACGTTGCCATTATATGAGGTTTAGATCATCGCGGGCACTATATTGTCTGCTGCTTCAGTTCGGCACATGGCGGTAAAACTTGAGAATAACCACACCTTATCTGGAAAAAATGCCTTGGGACGCCACTCGAACTGGTAATTACAACTTGTAAACTGGGAAACCTCAAAACTGCAAAGAGTTCGAATACAAGATGGAGACCGTGATGGCGGCCCTCAGTGGAGCAGCGCAGCAAATGATAAAACTGGAACAAAATGACTGCATCAGTGACGTGAGCATATATATCAGCCCATTATTTGATCATTAATGATTAGTTGATCATTATAAATACTGCAACTTAGGCAGTTATTAATAAAGGGTGGCGCTCCCACGGACGCACAGTCTGGAAAACATATTACTGAAGGAAAAACAGAATGGCAATGAAACACAAATGCTATCCTTTTGGTTGGGTTTATGGAATTATTCAGAGGTGCCAAGACAAATACTAGAGGATCGAAGCAGCTAAAAGACAACTAGCCTACAGTATGAAGGTAAGCAACATGCGACTATTAAGCTAACACCAGCTAAAGTTGTGCTAACAGCGGCTAAATGCTAACATTGGCAAAATCACCTTTTTTGTATGATGTTGTGAAATATTAAATCTTTATCTGTCGGCCTCCTCTGGCCAATCAGAGCTCAGTCTGTTCACGTCACGCTAGTATCAGTCCAGCGTGCTGCGGGCCTAGGGCTGAGCTCGGTTCCTAAACTTATACCTGTATTGGCTCTGGCCTGGACGCTTGCCTAACAGGTTGGACCAGGCGCCGGGCAGGGTTGTTCCTGCCGGTGGAAACGGGGCTCAAGTGTGCAATGAAACTTTTGGTTTTACACCATGTCGAATCAAAGACATACTGGATTTCCCCTGAGTTGGCTCTCCTGTCGGCATGACAACAGGAACCCGCCTCATAAATGCAGAGGAAACGTGTGGAGAAAGTTTACAGATACATCAATAGGTTGTTTCGTGCCTCCCAGAGAAAGACTTCTCCACTGTGCTCTCTCTCAGCAACACGCAGTGGAGGGAACATCTGTGAGCTTACTGTATTTAAAGCTCTCAGTGCTCTGTCTCTGCTCGTGAAGCTCCACTGTGTGTGCTCAAACTCATGTCACTTACTGTATTTGATCAGACACAGAATCAGACCTCAGTCCAGACCAGGAGACCAAAGCGTTTTCACATTTGAAACTTTAGACCAGGGGTGGCCAACTAGTCAGAGACCAAGAGCCGAAATGTTCAACCTGGATCCTGTGAAGAGCCACAAAGGCATCGACCATTCGCGAGATCCAAGTGCAGTAGTTTATTGTGATTAAATATAATGTGACCGTTATATTTAATCACAATAAACTCAGCTTTTTTCCATTTCCTAATTTTGATCTCTTCTGTGAATATGAGGCCAAAACCAAAAACAGTCTGAAAAGCCCTCATGTTTACTTCCTAGGCCCTTATTGGAATCATTAAAAGAGGAAAAAGAAGATAGAGCTTCAATACGTGAGTGAGAATATAAAACGTTTTTGGTCAACCCATGAGCACAAGTATTTGCCCCTGCTGCGATACTCTCCTATAGTCGAACCAAAGGAGAGTATCGCAAAAACGGACAAACTGGGACTGACCACTCCGTCCGGTCCTTTAACATTATGAAGCTATTCTGTTCTGCTGTCCTCTAGTCCATCACCTGGACCTGTGAGTCCTGTCAAAGCAGTGGTTCAGGGTCTGACCTCTGTCTGCCGGCTCCTCATGGCCGTCCGTAAACGCAGCAGCATGGCGTCTCCCGTTGGTCCTGCTCACAGCGAAAGACATCAGCTCAGGTTGGACAAATGAAAAATGTTGTTTTTTTTATCCTTAATGTATCGAAGTGGTTATAGCTCCAAACGTGCGCTGAACGTGATAGCGACCAGAGGCTGGAACAAAGCAAGCAAAGCCGCGGCTCTCCCAAACACACTGGGGCATTGTGCGGGGCCTGAAAACACTGGGCTCCTCCCGCTGGATAGGTCAACGCTGGCCGTCAAAGGCTTTGTCTGGATACGCAAATGTGTTTGTGCAGGAATAAAAACACATGTCGGGAAAAGGCATTTACAGCCAAGAGACTGTGATTCAAACCACAAACCACTCACCTTTACCTCTCAACCGTCCACTCTCTCGCTTCACAGTATCGTATCAGCGGGAGGAGGGTTGAAGTTGCCTGTCCTGCCAGACACTCCTCCTTTCTGTTCAAAAGAAGAACCGTTCACCATTTCACCCACATCGGTCCAATCACGCACCAAGAGACAGAAGCCGTCACCTGTCACCACCACGCACTCTTCCAAAACATTAAAGATGGCGGCCGATGCACTGTTTTCGTCTGCTCTTTCGTCTGTTTTAAATTATTTGGAAAATATGAAATCCCTAAAACCGGAGCAAGAAACAGCGTTTGTCGTAAAAAAGGAGGTTTTTGGAAAGACTTTCTGCCACTTGTTACTGCGACGTATCTAGCGTTGCTCTAATTGGTTGATGCCGTCTGTCAATCACGCCCACCGGGAAATTGTTGAGATCATGCTCCCAGACTTTATGTCTTTGAAATATCTATGAAAAGGCATGTGGTTTGGCGGGCCAGGCAAGGGTTGAAGTACTCACTTATATCTTATACAGAAAGAGGCAGCACAATTACCTCTGATCTTCTGACAGCAACATGGAAAATAGCATTACAGCATGGACATCACATCTATGTATGAACAACTTGTAGAGAATCACATTGGCCACAACACGGGCAACTGCAGGTCGGTTGTCATACCGAGAGCCAAAGCTAAGGCCCTATCCACACGAAGTCAAGCTCAGGACTAAACACAAACATAATATTTCATCAATCCAATGTATCATCCACACGTTTTGAGGGTTTGCAAAGGAACATTTTCCAAACTAGGTCCCAGAGTGAACAGATCTCAAAATGCTGTTTACGTGACTCCGTTGTTATGGCGTCTCCACCACTTTCTCTAAAGCGATGACATCACTCCGCCAGAGTTGTGTGTGTCATCCATGATCTACTGACCTTAGAATTAGTTTTACTGCACGATCCTCCTTTGCCGCACGACGAGCCACACGGAGAAAACCACGGCAGAGTTGGCCTCCATGCAGTCAGTGCATTTGGCCTGACAGTAAAAGTCTGGTCACTGACCCACTGGCCCATGTTTTCTTTAGTCCCGTGAGTCTGAAGAATAAATTCACGTCCTCGTCTCTTATATAGATCATATTTCCATTGAGAAGTGACATACAGTATTTAGCCGATACATCATTCAGATAGTTAACTGCGCTATCTACAATCTTGAATATTTTCCTTGGTGGCGTCACAGCGCCTCACACAGGCCTTGCAGACGAATCGCAGCGTTTTCACAGATCTGAGTCGATCCATGTGGATGGACACATTTACTGAACTGGCTCCGTGTTTACAGAGAAGAAAGTTACTGAAATTATAAGCTTTTGTCTTCGTTTGGATTTTGCCATGATGTCTTCAACAAACTCCGGTCTAAAACAAAATGTCGAAATGCTACATGTTCATATTTGTCCTATTAATATGATATCCCCCTCCTGGAACCGCCACCTTAACGTGGTGGAGGGGTTTAAGCACCCGAATGATCCTGGAGCTCTGTTGTCGGGGGCTTCGTGCCCCTGGTAGGGTCTCCCATGGCAAACAGGTCCTAGGTGACGGGTCAGACAAAGAGCGGTTCAGAAGCCCCTTATGAGAGACCAACAGGCCCGGTTAGAACCATGAGGCCTCCTGTGGACCCACCACCTGCAGGGGGCGCCATAGGGGCTGGTGCAATGTGATCCGGCAACGGACAAGTGGAAGAAAATGGATGGATGGATGGATGATGGATGGATAATATGATATGAAGTGAGAATGAACTTGCATGGATTTGGAGTATGTGTATTTTGGACACTACATTTTACATAAGATAGCAACATTTTGGGAGGCCAATAGAATGGATTTCAAGGTTGATTCATCAAGGTTTCAACAGATTGCAGCAAGTCAAATGTAATGCTTTTTAATGCCACAAAGTATTTCATTTCTTAAGATTTGCAAACATTCAATCAAAACACAACGGGCAACTTTTGTGCAAATGATTGAGTCAAATTGTCCGCTGTTTTTGTGTTTCTGACGATCAGTTAAATCCATTTTACTTGTTATATTTGCACGTTTGATATTCAGACTGAAGAAGCTGCTGCTTCTGCTCCGCCTCCTCTCACTCGCCTGGGTCTGACTTTACAGCGAGCTCCGCTGTGAGCTCCTTCCGCCCTCTGTTCAAGTCTCATTCCTCTGCTAATGGATCTTTATTTGGTGATAGGCTTTTATCTGACAGAGAAACACTGCGTGTGCATTTCGATCACTTCTTTTCCCCGGGTGATGAAGTGCGTGTTCATGTGAGAGGCTTTTACTTCCTTTAGGAGTCACACATTAATGCTGTTTAAGCAGAGCTGAAGCTCAATTATAATGAGTGAAATAAATAAACAGACAGTCGTCATCTGGTCTGTTCCTCGATGTTTGGCTTTGTCAGGAGTCGACAGGGATGTAGATGATACAACTATTTAGAAAAACGCCTATTTTAAGTCTTTTCTTCCTCCCCTAGACTCTTTGGTTAAAGGAACTATACAGAGTTTAAAAATGTTACATGTACGTATTTTCCTCCCCCTACTAGGGCTGGGCGATATATCGATATTTAAGATATATCGATATATTTTTTAATGAGATATGGAATTAGACCATATCGCCTATATCGGGATATTTTAAATTCAGATAAGTTAACAAAAAGAAACAGGTAATCTCAAGCTGATTTAAAAAAAAAAGTTATCTTAAATTGAGCACTTTATTTTGTGAACTCTTTAGATATAAATGCTGCCCTATTTTATTTTATTGGTTATTTTTTATTAAGACATTTTACCTTACCAAGCTTTGTTATACAGTGTTTATGTTGTTACATTTTATAGGGTGTTTTCAATAGAACTACTCGTATTTCACTTTGACTTAACATATAATTTCAGAGCTCTCACTTTGTGGAAAAAATATCGGGATATATATCGTAAATCGATATTCAACCAAAATATATCGGGATATGACTTTTGGTCCATATCGCCCAGCCCTACCCCCTACATGTTCCAGCCATGTCCTAATGTGTAGAATGAGCCCAGACCTGTTCACCACAACTGTCTCTAAAATCCTGCACTGTCGCTCACAAAGGTGTTAACTCGGGTCCAAAGTGCCGTCATGCACGAGCTTAATATAGAGACTGCAGTTACGCGTAAGACCTGAGGTGGCAGTAGTGAGTATAAAAATGACCAACTTGCATCTAGTCCCTTTTAAAGGTGATGTAAAATGCAAGAACATCCCCTCCTCTTCACCACCACCACCACAAGAGTCTGGGCCAAAGTCGACCCTTCCAATAAATGTTTCACCCTCTCATTTGTGTGTGCGTTCATAATGTATGAAACGAGCGTTCTGTGAAAGGGCAGCGTATTCCCTGGTGTCCACCGCGTGCATCTGTTCCCCTTATCCCTCTCATCGCAAATGGAAAGTTCACCCACTTGGATGAATGAGATGAATACTTGATTACACACGTGAGCTCGTCTTTTACACCCAAAAATAGCCTCGACCTCTGCAATTATAATGAGAGCTCTGTTTAATGTAGAAACACCTAACTATTGAACACACTGTCCCACAACACAAAGATAAAGAAATGGCCCAGATTGTTCCCACTGTTGCAATTTATATGTTAAAAGATTCCATTCAGAAGACATTTCTAACACACGCCCCAGGAGCATTGAGAGGAGTCTGAATTATAGTTTGTTTAGTGACACATGAACAATAATAGTGCAATAAAATACATGACACTGCACTGCAGTTACATGAAGTTACAACATCTGTGGTCTGATCTATGGCAACGCACTCAGGAGAAGGATTCTGTTAGCTTGGCTTCATCAAAATGTCAAAGCTTAGGGAGGCCGTTTGCAAAGCAAAAGAAGAAAAATCGGCAACAGAAGAAACAAAAAGGTTTTGGGAATCACTGGTCTAGAGCTTTACAATAACACACTTAACCTTCCTGTGGCTTTCTACAAATATTTAGTTGTAAATGTAGAGAAAACTGTACACTATGTGCTGGTCAAACATGTATGTATGTTTGCTGTCAACATACACCAGGGGTCAGCAACCTTTAGCATCAAGGAGCCACTTTTGTCAGCTTTAAACCTCTCAAAGAATCGCAATAATATCTGTATCTGCAAACAACAAAGTATACATTGTTTCAATTGATTGTATGATAAATAAATTATTTGAAAGTAAAAAAATATGTCAAATCTTTGAAACTGTGGATGGTCCTTCCCTGCAATCATTTGTCACAGCCTTCGTTCTGGCACAGATTTGGCCTCACAGACAGTTCAGACGATGACTCAAAAACCTTCATCTAGTTTTTTTTTAACAAAGCTCAAACGGCTTTAAAGAAGCCCGTGTGGCTCTTCAGAGACAGGATGCACTCATCTTTGCCTATTGTACATGTTTTTTGTGGTAGGGTAAACCAGAGCACCCGACGGAAACCTACGCAGACACAGGGAGAACATGCAGACTCCACAGAGAGGCTCCAACCAGAGATCAAACCGTTAAATATATATATATATATATATATATATATATTCATAAGTGTGAGTGTTATTGCACTTGTGCAAAAGTACTTAAGTACAGATGTTTAACTTTGAGTCAAAATGACTGAACTGAAGGTGAAATATCCTTATCTTCAGTCGTTTTAACATTATTTGATTGTCCTCAGGGCCCCGTGCACAGTCCCATAACCTGTCATGGTGAGAACAGAGTTCGGCTGTGTGAAAGTGTAGGCAGAGCAATGAGAGGAATGTGTGCTGTCATCAGTCCACACAGACCAAAGAGAGGACGTGCTGACTCAGAAACAGACAGGTGCTTCCATACACAGAGCACAATGACAGCCCCGCCTTCTCCTGTTTATTACATGTTACCTAAACACCAGATCGTCGCCATGGAGATGCTTCGACTGCAGGCCAAACACAGGGTTTAATAAATGTCACGGCTATAGGACGTTCTCTTTGATAAGGAAACAACACTCCAGCCTCACATTGCTCCACAGTGAGGGGGGCTGAAGAGCAGGGGAGAACTGTTCGAGTCCAATGACAGTCACAGAAAGTCTAAAGCCGGGTGTGCCGAACAGTCACTCGTCGTGAGGAAAAGATTTAAAATAGAACCGTCGTACGACCAGAGACGAGCTGCGACGGACATCAGGCAGTGTCTGATATTTTGGAAGGCGAGTCCCAGAGTGAGCTCCTCTCGCTCCAACTAGGAAATACAACATGAGGGCACGCCACACCACGGCCAGAGTCATAAGTACCAGAGGCCAGGCATTACATTACAAATAAACCCTGACCTCAGCTAAACACACGCCGTCTGCTCGATTGTCTCTTTGAACCATCGCACATGGAGACGAGCTCATGATTTTATAATCCCCATGTCTTGCAATGTGACATCTAAAAATCTTATTAGACAAAATTAAAATGGTGCAGTGTTTATCGGGCATAACACCAGGGATGGCTTCTTGGTCTGTACATTTGTGACTACTAGGAGACGTTTTAGATGACAAGAACGGGCGGTGGGAGTATTTGGAGTTAGTTACAGGCACTTCAGGGACAGAGGTAACATTTACATATCAGATTTGGGGCCCTATTACTGTAATACTGTGGCAAGAAAAAGTAAGTACCGTACAACATCAAAACCCTATGCTCACTGTGAAGTATGGTGCAGGAGAATTGTGGTTGCCTCAGGGCCTGGACAACATGCTATCATCAACAGAAAAAATTAATTCACAAGTTTATCAAGATCTTTTGCAGAAAGACCTCAATGGAATAAGTAAGTGACCCCCTGTATTAAATATCTGTCTGAACCTTCTTTTGCAGCAATAACCACTTTTCTGTAGTTGCAGATTAGACGTTCACAACGATCAGGATGAATCTTAGACCATTCCTCTTTAGAAAACTGCTGCAGCTCAGTGAGATTCAGGGGGTGTACTTCCGGGTACTCCGGTTTCCCCTACCACTAAAAACATGTGCAATAGGCCCAGGGACTGCAGGTGGAAATTAGCGCAAGTGCTATAACCTGGTACAATGCATCTCTACTTTCTGAGGCTAATGTAGATTGTACACTGTCCCTGTTCAAAATACTGTCCCTGTAAATAAATAAATAAAAATATGATCAAATGTAAATGCTTGGGTGGTATTAGTTCAGACAGACACTGTTTATTCATTCCTGTGATTTTGATGAAGATCAGACCACATTTAGTGACCAATCTAAGTTTCTCTCTTTGGAGAGAAACTGGAGAAATAATCCCCCCGTACGCCCGGGTTTAATGCGCCTTAATATGACAACACGAAATCATGAACTCTACGGACATAAACTAATACATAAACGGAGTCTACTCTTCCGAGCTTCAATCGGCTTAATATGTTCGGTTTTAGAGATCAATTTAGGATGAAGAGACGAGGCACGAGCTCTGCCTTTTTCCACAAAGTATTTTCCCTGATCTGATCCTCTGAATCGGCAACAAAAAAAGTCAGGAATCCTGGCTAAAGTCTGGAGCCTATGTCTCCTATTCTCCGCTCAGCGCTTGGAGCTGCTCTCAGACGGGGGGGAGAACAGGGCCGGAGCTGACACAGGCAGCAGAGGGACTGGGGCCCCACAGCAGAGGGGTTACACTTACACAGGATTTTGACAGTACAAAATAAATACATAAATAAATAGAATAAATAATAAAAGTAGTCTAATTGCAGCTTTTAAAATCAATGTTGCTTTTCTTTTTTTTCCGGAAAGTAATCATAATGTAGACAGTTCTGATATGGCTGATTTAAACAGCATATTGTTGCCTAAAATACACCAGATTGCACTCAATTTTATCTGATAATCAAACATTTCCTGGGGAGGAATGGCTGTTGATCTTACATTCTGGGAATATCTCAAACAAGAGCACATATATAGAAGAGTTAATCTGTAATTTTACAGAATAACACTTGGCATAACAGTATTTTGTATTTTTAAATAAATACATTCAAAGTAATACAAAACACGTTCTGTTACACGTAATCGACCTAATGTAGCGTTCTGAGTCTTCTAGATTAGAGTTCCACCACCTCCACATTAACCCCTGAATCTGACATACACACAACTCAAATATATAGGCAACAGATGACCTTTAGTGATGTTTTATTGTAGTCATTTTTGCATGATTCTATGTGGACTAATGGCTGTGAATGGTTTAATGAATGAGTTATAATTTGTATTTGAGTGGTTAAATACGTTTACATTGTACATTTTGGATTGTAACTCACCTGCTCAGGGACTGCAGATGGAAACTAGCTCAAGCTACATCTGGTGCAAAACATCTCGTTGTCATATTGTCCCTTTTGAAATAAACTAAAACTAACGCAATTCTGTTGTTGCTCTCATTTTTCATGAGCTGAACTCAAAGACATGAAACCTTTTCTGTAAACACAATAGACCCATTTCTTTCAAATATTGGTCACAAATCTGTGTCAGCACTTCACTGGTGAGATCAAGATGCTGATTAGACGCATGAATATTGCACAGGTGCCTAAAACTGTCTACAATAAAAGGACACTCTGAAACTTTTGCTTTATTGAAAGGTCAGAAAACCAGTCAGTGTCTGGTGTGACCACCATCTGCCTCACACAGGGCAGCACATCCCGTTGTCACATTGTATACGAGTCAGAGCATCCAAAACATGCTCAATGGGGAACATGTCGTTCAAAATCCCATCAATAAAGGGCACCTGTGTTGTTCGTTTCAACATCTTGATCCACCTTCACTGTGTGAGGCAAATGGTGTCACACCAGATATTGATCCTCCAATATAGCAAAGGTTTCAGAGTGCCCTTTTATTGTAGACAGCCTAGGACACACCTGTGCAATATTCCTGCATCTAATCAGGATCTTACTGATCCTGTGAGGGGGATGGATTCTTTGACGAAGGAGAAGTGCTCACTATCACAGACTTAGATTTGTGAACAGTATGTTCAAGAAGAGGCTCTATTGTTTTTATTGAGTTATTTGAGTTCACCCCATGAAAAATGAGAGCAAAAACAAAAGTGTTTAAAGCATTTAGTTTCCTGTTCAATAACATGCATTGTCCCATTCTAATACATGAATATAATTTATCGCAGTGTTATGTTCATATTATATATGTTGTGAGGCAGTAAAACCCCTCACCACACACTTTATACACTTTTGTCACTAGTTCACGGGATCTCCCTTATGCCTGCTGTCACTGTTTGATTTTTTTTTTGATCATATATCATTTTTAGATTCACATTACAGACGTGGGGATGGAAACTTAATGAGCTGCTCTTGTCTCCGCTGTGCGACTGTTCAAACTAAGACACAATCGTAGCTACGACCAACGTTGTATCGTAGCAGTTTCAGCTTCAGAAGGCGAGTGTTTAGCTCAGGCGAGCGCCGCATGCTAGCGGTGTTTATTTTGGGGGAAAAGTTCAGAGAAAGTGAACGCGGAGTCGGACCCGCTCGTGCCCGGCCTGTGCTGCTGTGACTCTGTGGTGTGTGCGCGAAAGAGCGAGGCCGCGAAAGGTGAGCCGCGTTCTAGCGAGGGACCTCTGTACATGAAACTGAAAGCTCAGGTCCTCCTGTTCCGTCACTGAGCTCGAACAGCTGGAGTCCGCACTACAGCGCTGCTCAGGACTGGATCGGGTTTATTTCTAACAGCGCAGCACATTGGAGTTCCACAACAGCGCAAACACGCCTTCTTCTACGTCGCCGTCCAATAAAGCACAGATCAATGGCAGATCGTGGCAGCGACGCAGAACTGGACCAGGCCGCGGAGCGCTGGACGTGGCCCGTATCATGCGGCGCCCCGGGCTGTAGGAATCCCATGGCCTGGTTTCACTGCACACAGACCGGGCTCAATCAATCTCTTTTAGTTCACTGATCACGTCTCTATTCCACTATTTGACATTTTCTACTTCCCACGGGTCGTCCCAGACAGCTGCGCACCGCGTACGATGACAGATGAGAAAACGAGTCCTGGGCTGGAACTCGGAAACGAATCATTAATAACAAGAAAAACCAACTAGCGTCTTTACAGTGCATGGACTCGCCTCTCCATCGACTAAAACGTTTTTGTCATAATTTTAGTTCATAAGTAATAGTTTTCCTGAATAAAATCAGACTGAAACGAAATCAAGAGAAGTCGATGAGACTGAAATTATGACTAAAATCTCCAGGTATTTCCTCCGACTATATTAACCTCTTAACCCCCCGCCTCAACCAAGCACATTTTTGGCATTACCCAAATCTAAAAGGGTCTATCTAAAAATCTTCTTGAAAAATCCCAGACAAAATAGCAACAAAACGAGACGTTAACACGGAGGAAAATGCAACAAAAAAGCGAGGAAAAAGTAGCAAAACACAACAATGCCGCTGCCCACTCATTTTGTTGTACAGTTTGTGTATAATGACATATAAAGCAACACACAAACAAACAAACAAACAAACAAATAAAGAACACCTTAAGCTTAACCCTGGATTCAAAAAGGTACTGTACCAACCTTAAATCTGGCCTATATAACTGCGTCCACTCAATCTATTGCAAAGAAACTAAAGATATTGAAGTGAAACGTCTTACCGGGTCCACAGTATAACTGTGTGACAAATCCCAGGGAGAATCATTTAGCCGTTTCCAGACTCAGACTGTTCCTTGTGTTGTGGCTGGTCAGGCTCGCTCCGAGGCCTGCTCCTGACAGCTGCCAGGGGCCTCACTGCCACTGACAGCTCAGGGCCAGCGCACCTACTGTCATCGGTGTACACATGCTCCGCTCGGCCTGTCATACGGAGCCCTCACTTCACAGCCTCGGAGTCTGTAACACAGGGGCCCAGTAACACCAACAGAGTCTGTAACAGGGACCCAGTAACACCAACAGAGTCTGTAACACAGGGACCCAGTAACACCAACAGAGTCTGTAACACAGGGGCCCAGTAACACCAACAGAGTCTGTAACACAGGGGCCCAGTAACACCAACAGAGTCTGTAACACAGGGACCCAGTAACACCAACAGAGTCTGTAACACAGGGGCCCAGTAACACCAACAGAGTCTGTAACACAGGGGCCCAGTAACACCAACAGAGTCTGTAACAGGGGCCCAGTAACACCAACAGAGTCTGTAACACAGGGGCCCAGTAACACCAACAGGGTCTGTAACAGGGGCCACAGTAACACCAACAGAGTCTGTAACACAGGGGCCCAGTAACACCAACAGAGTCTGTAACAGGGGCCCAGTAACACCAACTGAGTCTGTAACACAGGGACCCAGTAACACCAACAGAGTCTGTAACACAGGGACCCAGTAACACCAACAGAGTCTGTAACACAGGGGCCCAGTAACACCAACAGAGTCTGTAACAGGGGCCCCGTAACACCAACAGAGTCTGTAACAGGGGCCCAGTAACACCAACAGAGTCTGTAACAGGGGCCACAGTAACACCAACAGTCTGTAACACAGGGACCCAGTAACACCAACAGAGTCTGTAACAGGGGCCCAGTAACACCAACAGTCTGTAACACAGGGACCCAGTAACACCAACTGAGTCTGTAACACAGGGACCCAGTAACACCAACAGAGTCTGTAACACAGGGGCCCAGTAACACCAACAGAGTCTGTAACAGGGGCCCAGTAACACCAACAGAGTCTGTAACAGGGGCCCAGTAACACCAACAGAGTCTGTAACACAGGGACCCAGTAACACCAACAGAGTCTGTAACACAGGGGCCCAGTAACACCAACAGAGTCTGTAACACAGGGGCCCAGTAAGGCAAGGCAACTTTATTTATACCGCACATTTCGTACACAAGGCAACTCAATGCGCCTTACAAAAGAAAAAATGCGAAATTACAATCAGGTTTAGTTAAGGCAAAGCACATAATAGACAAATCAAGACATGGGAAATACACGGCACACGAGGTCACGTGCGGAATTTTTTCTTGGGGAGGGGAAGGACGACCGGCCATTGACCGGGGGGCGGGGCTGAAGAAACGTGTTGAGGCAGACGCAGAACGACGGGGGCGTGGTTAGGGAGGGGGTATGTGTATGCGGTAACACCAACAGAGTCTGTAACAGGGGCCCAGTAACACCAACAGAGTCTGTAACACAGGGGCCCAGTAACACCAACAGAGTCTGTAACAGGGGCCACAGTAACACCAACAGAGTCTGTAACACAGGGGCCCAGTAACACCAACAGAGTCTGTAACAGGGGCCCAGTAACACCAACAGTCTGTAACACAGGGACCCAGTAACACCAACAGAGTCTGTAACACAGGGACCCAGTAACACCAACAGAGTCTGTAACACAGGGGCCCAGTAACACCAACAGAGTCTGTAACAGGGGCCCCGTAACACCAACAGAGTCTGTAACACAGGGGCCCAGTAACACCAACAGAGTCTGTAACAGGGGCCCAGTAACACCAACAGAGTCTGTAACACAGGGACCCAGTAACACCAACAGAGTCTGTAACACAGGGGCCCAGTAACACCAACAGAGTCTGTAACACAGGGGCCCAGTAACACCAACAGAGTCTGTAACAGGGGCCCAGTAACACCAACAGAGTCTGTAACACAGGGGCCCAGTAACACCAACAGAGTCTGTAACAGGGGCCCAGTAACACCAACAGAGTCTGTAACAGGGGATCCGTAACACCAACAGAGTCTGTAACAGGGGCCCAGTAACACCAACAGAGTCTGTAACACAGGGGCCATAGTAACACCAACAAAGTCTGTAACACAGGGGCCCAGTAACACCAACAGAGTCTGTAACAGGGGCCCAGTAACACCAACAGAGTCTGTAACACAGGGGCCCAGTAACACCAACATAGTCTGTAACACAGGGACCCAGTAACACCAACAGAGTCTGTAACAGGGGCCACAGTAACACCAACAGAGTCTGTAACACAGGGGCCTAGTAACTCCAACAGAGTCTGTAACAGGGGCCACAGTAACACCAACAGAGTCTGTAACAGGGGCCACAGTAACACCAACAGTCTGTAACAGGGGCCACAGTAACACCAACAGAGTCTGTAACACAGGGGCCTAGTAACACCAACAGAGTCTGTAACACGGGGACCCAGTAACACCAACAGAGTCTGTAACAGGGGCCACAGTAACACCAACAGAGTCTGTAACACGGGCCCAGTAACACCAACAGAGTCTGTAACACAGGGGCCCAGTAACACCAACAGAGTCTGTAACAGGGGCCCAGTAACACCAACAGAGTCTGTAACACAGGGGCCCAGTAACACCAACAGAGTCTGTAACACAGGGACCCAGTAACACCAACAGAGTCTGTAACAGGGGCCACAGTAACACCAACAGTCTGTAACACGGGCCCAGTAACACCAACAGAGTCTGTAACATGGGCCCAGTAACACCAACAGAGTCTGTAACACGGGCCACAGTAACACCAACAGAGTCTGTAACAGGGGCCCAGTAACACCAACTGAGTCTGTAACAGGGGCCACAGTAACACCAACTGAGTCTGTAACACGGGCCCAGTAACACCAACAGAGTCTGTAACAGGGGCCATAGTAACACCAACTGAGTCTGTAACACGGGCCCAGTAACACCAACAGAGTCTGTAACAGGGGCCATAGTAACACCAACTGAGTCTGTAACACGGGCCCAGTAACAGCAACAGAGTCTGTAACACGGGCCCAGTAACACCAACAGAGTCTGTAACAGGGGCCACAGTAACAGCAACAGAGTCTGTAACACGGGCCCAGTAACACCAACAGAGTCTGTAACAGGGGCCACAGTAACACCAACAGAGTCTGTAACATGGGCCCAGTAACACCAACAGAGTCTGTAACAGGGGCCCAGTAACACCAACAGAGTCTGTAACAGGGGCCCAGTAACACCAACAGAGTCTGTAACACGAGCCCAGTAACACCAACAGAGTCTGTAACATGGGCCCAGTAACAATAACAGAGTCTGTAACAGGGGCCCAGTAACACCAACAGAGTCTGTAACAGGGGCCACAGTAACACCAACAGAGTCTGTAACAGGGGCCACAGTAACACCAACAGAGTCTGTAACAGGGGCCAGAGTAACACCAACAGAGTCTGTAACAGGGGCCAGAGTAACACAAACAGAGTCTGTAACACAGGGGCCTAGGAACACCAACAGAGTCTGTAACAGGGGCCACAGTAACACCAACAGAGTCTGTAACAGGGCCCACTAACACCAACAGAGTCTGTAACACGGGCCCAGTAACACCAACAGAGTCTGTAAAAGGGGCCCAGTAACACCAACAGAGTCTGTAACAGGGGCCCAGTAACACCAACAGAGTCTGTAACAGGGGCCACAGTAACACCAACAGAGTCTGTAACAGGGGCCCAGTAACACCAACAGAGTCTGTAACAGGGGCCACAGTAACACCAACAGGGTCTGTAACAGGGGCCACAGTAACACCAACAGAGTCTGTAACAGGGGCCCAGTAACACCAACAGAGTCTGTAACAGGGGCCCAGTAACACCAACAGAGTCTGTAACATGGGCCCAGTAACACCAACAGAGTCTGTAACACGGGCCCAGTAACACCAACAGAGTCTGTAACAGGGGCCCACTAACACCAACAGAGTCTGTAACACGGGCCCAGTAACACCAACAGAGTCTGTAACAGGGGCCCAGTAACACCAACAGAGTCTGTAACAGGGGCCCAGTAACACCAACAGAGTCTGTAACACAGGGGCCCAGGAACACCAACAGAGTCTGTAACACAGGGGCCCAGTAACACCAACAGAGTCTGTAACAGGGGCCACAGTAACACCAACAGTCTGTAACACGGGCCCAGTAACACCAACAGAGTCTGTAACATGGGCCCAGTAACACCAACAGAGTCTGTAACACGGGCCACAGTAACACCAACAGAGTCTGTAACAGGGGCCCAGTAACACCAACTGAGTCTGTAACAGGGGCCACAGTAACACCAACTGAGTCTGTAACACGGGCCCAGTAACACCAACAGAGTCTGTAACAGGGGCCATAGTAACACCAACTGAGTCTGTAACACGGGCCCAGTAACACCAACAGAGTCTGTAACAGGGGCCATAGTAACACCAACTGAGTCTGTAACACGGGCCCAGTAACAGCAACAGAGTCTGTAACACGGGCCCAGTAACACCAACAGAGTCTGTAACAGGGGCCACAGTAACAGCAACAGAGTCTGTAACACGGGCCCAGTAACACCAACAGAGTCTGTAACAGGGGCCACAGTAACACCAACAGAGTCTGTAACATGGGCCCAGTAACACCAACAGAGTCTGTAACAGGGGCCCAGTAACACCAACAGAGTCTGTAACAGGGGCCCAGTAACACCAACAGAGTCTGTAACACGAGCCCAGTAACACCAACAGAGTCTGTAACAGGGGCCCAGTAACACCAACAGAGTCTGTAACAGGGGCCACAGTAACACCAACAGAGTCTGTAACACAGGGGCCCAGTAACACCAACAGAGTCTGTAACAGGGTCCACAGTAACACCAACAGAGTCTGTAACAGGGGCCACAGTAACACCAACAGAGTCTGTAACAGGGGCCAGAGTAACACAAACAGAGTCTGTAACACAGGGGCCTAGGAACACCAACAGAGTCAAATCAAATCAAATCAAATCAAACTTTATTTATAGAGCGCTTTTCATACAAAATGTAACACAAAGTGCTTTACAGTGCTTAAAAATCATTAAAAATAATAAAAATCGTCCCCACCAGTAAATATACATAAATAACTACAACCCCACCACCCACCACCCGCACACACAGACACACAGACACATATACGTACAGACAGCCCAGCAGTTAAAAGTCTTAAATAAAAATGGACATAGAGTTGAGTATGTAAGGCTGGGTACAGATGGGCCGAAAGAGGAAACATCATCCAAGGAGCGTCTGCACCAGGAGCAGCCCATCGCCCACAGCCACAGAGCGCCAACCCAGGGGGCCCGGAGTAGGTGTAGGAGAGACGTCCTACCTCCATCCAGGCACCCCCAGGAGAGCGCCCGCACGGCCACAGCCAACCAGCACTCCCGGGGCAGAGGGCTCCCTCAGAGGAACCACTAGGAGAACATAAAAAATAAATGAATAAAATAAATAAAAATAAATAAATAAATATTTAATAAGAGATACATTAAAAACAGCTAAAACTGTGCGTGAAATAGCACAGGATAAAAGAGGGAAAATAAAGAAATAATAGAACTAAAACCGGTGAATAAGGTTAATATAAGTAAATATTAATTAAAAGCTAAACTAAAAAGGTGGGTCTTGAGCCTGCTCTTAAAAACATGAACGTTCTCTGCGGTCCTGAGCTCCTCTGGCAGGTCGTTCCAGAGGCGAGGGCCATAGTATTGGAAAGACGCCTCGCCGTGAGTCTTTCTGTTGACTTTAGGAATAACTAGGAGACCCCTGCCAGAGGAGCGAAGGGACCGCGAAGGCTCATATGGTAAAATCAATTCTGAAAGATAAGAAGGACCAAGACCATTAAGACATTTAAAAACCATTAAAAGAACTTTAAAATGGATCCTGAAACACACGGGGAGCCAATGCAGTGACTCTAAAACCGGTGTAATGTGGTCCCGCCTCCTGGTCTTCGTCAGGACACGAGCTGCTGAATTTTGTAAAAGTTGTAAACCTGAGATACTCTTTTTGGGAAGACCAGAAAGCAGGGCATTACAGTAGTCGATACGACTGGTGATAAAAGCATGCATTAGCGTCTCCGTGTTGGCCCGAGAGAGAATGGGGCGGACTCTGGCTATGTTCTTTAGATGGTAAAAACCTATCTTTGTGATATTCTTAATGTGTGGAATTAAAGTCAGCTCAGAGTCAAAAATCACACCCAGGTTCTTCACCTGTGAGGAAGGATTAAAAGACAATGACTGTAGTTTGGGTAAAAGTTTCTCTCTCTGGGCCTGAGGACCGATGACTAAAACCTCAGTTTTGTCCTGGTTAAGCTGGAGAAAGTTTTCTGCCATCCAGGATTTGATATCTAAAATGCAGTTAAAAAGTGCATCCATTGGCCTGGTGTCCTCAGGAGACATGGAGATGTACAACTGTGTATCGTCAGCGTAACTATGAAAGTTGACTCCATGTCTCCTGATGACATCACCAAGAGGGAGCATATACAGGTTAAAAAGCACTGGGCCTAAAATCGAACCTTGAGGCACACCACATGTAATATTATGGACCTTGGAGGAGCAGGTATCCACACTTACCATGAATGTCCTGTCTGTGAGGTAGGATGTAAACCATTTGTGGACAGCACCAGAGAGGCCGATGTGAGTCTGTAACAGGGGCCACAGTAACACCAACAGAGTCTGTAACAGGGCCCACTAACACCAACAGAGTCTGTAACACGGGCCCAGTAACACCAACAGAGTCTGTAAAAGGGGCCCAGTAACACCAACAGAGTCTGTAACAGGGGCCCAGTAACACCAACAGAGTCTGTAACAGGGGCCACAGTAACACCAACAGAGTCTGTAACAGGGGCCCAGTAACACCAACAGAGTCTGTAACAGGGGCCACAGTAACACCAACAGGGTCTGTAACAGGGGCCACAGTAACACCAACAGAGTGTGTAACAGGGGCCCAGTAACACCAACAAAGTCTGTAACAGGGGCCCAGTAACACCAACAGAGTCTGTAACATGGGCCCAGTAACACCAACAGAGTCTGTAACAGGGGCCGCAGTAACACCAACAGAGTCTGTAACACGGGCCCAGTAACACCAACAGAGTCTGTAACAGGGGCCCACTAACACCAACAGAGTCTGTAACACGGGCCCAGTAACACCAACAGAGTCTGTAACAGGGGCCCAGTAACACCAACAGAGTCTGTAACACAGGGGCCCAGGAACACCAACAGAGTCTGTAACACAGGGGCCCAGTAACACCAACAGAGTCTGTAACAGGGGCCACAGTAACACCAACAGAGTCTGTAACAGGGGCCCAGTAACACCAACAGAGTCTGTAACACGGGCCCAGCAACACCAACAGAGTCTGTAACAGGGGCCACAGTAACACCAACAGAGTCTGTAACAGGGGCCCAGTAACACCAACAGAGTCTGTAACAGGGGCCACAGTAACACCAACAGAGTCTGTAACAGGGGCCACAGTAACACCAACAGAGTCTGTAACAGGGGCCACAGTAACACCAACAGAGTCTGTAACACGGGCCCAGTAACACCAACAGTCTGTAACACGGGCCCAGTAACACCAACAGAGTCTGTAACAGGGGCCAGAGTAACACCAACAGAGTCTGTAACAGGGGCCAGAGTAACACCAACAGAGTCTGTAACAGGGGCCACAGTAACACCAACAGAGTCTGTAACACGGGCCCAGTAACACAAACAGTCTGTAACACGGGCCCAGTAACACCAACAGAGTCTGTAACAGGGGCCACAGTAACACCAACAGAGTCTGTAACAGGGGCCACAGTAACACCAACTGAGTCTGTAACACGGGCCCAGTAACACCAACAGAGTCTGTAACAGGGGCCACAGTAACACCAATAGAGTCTGTAACAGGGGCCCAGTAATACCAACAGACTCTGTAACACGGGCCCAGTAACACCAACAGAGTCTGTAACAGGGGCCACAGTAACACCAACAGAGTCTGTAACAGGGGCCCAGTAACACCAACAGAGTCTGCAACAGGGGCCACAGTAACACCAACAGAGTCTGTAACACAGGGACCCAGTAACACCAACAGAGTCTGTAACACAGGGACCCAGTAACACCAACAGAGTCTGTAACACGGGCCCAGTAACACCAACAGTCTGTAACACGGGCCCAGTAACACCAACAGAGTCTGTATCAGGGGCCAGAGTAACACCAACAAAGTCTGTAACAGGGGCCACAGTAACACCAACAGAGTCTGTAACAGGGGCCACAGTAACACCAACAGAGTCTGTAACAGGGGCCACAGTAACACCAACTGAGTCTGTAACACGGTTCCAGTAACACCAACAGAGTCTGTAACAGGGGCCACAGTAACACCAACAGAGTCTGTAACAGGGGCCCAGTAATACCAACAGACTCTGTAACACGGGCCCAGTAACACCAACAGAGTCTGTAACAGGGGCCACAGTAACACCAACAGAGTCTGTAACAGGGGCCCAGTAACACCAACAGAGTCTGTAACAGGGGCCACAGTAACACCAACAGAGTCTGTAACACAGGGACCCAGTAACACCAACAGAGTCTGTAACACAGGGACCCAGTAACACCAACAGAGTCTGTAACAGGGGCCACAGTAACACCAACAGAGTCTGTAACACAGGGGCCCAGGAACAACAACAGAGTCTGTAACACGGGCCCAGTAACACCAACTGTCTTTAACAGGGCCCGGAAACACCAACAGTCTGTGACACAGGGGCCCAGTAACACCAAAGAGTCTGTAACACAGGGGTCAGGCAGTGAGCTGCACGCAAGGCAGGAGACACACACAAGAGTCATGTGACCGCTCTGGTCCAAACAGGTCAGGTGACCAGTCTAGGGTGCATGATTTGGGGAAAAAATGTCTAATTGCAGCTGTTGTCTCAAGTATTGTTGTGATAGTGATTTATTTTTTCAAATGAAGATTCGTCCATACTGCACTTTTTACACATTCATTAAGAAGAGGGAGAAACTCCTAAACTACTGCATGAATCAATGTCAGAGTTTGCTTGTAGAGGATAATTACAGCGTTAGCAGCTGTAAATGAGGATGAGTGTGACATTCTTGAAAAATACTTTGGTGACGTGGAAATCAACTATTGGTTTTATTGATTTATTGATGTTTACATGATGTAAAAGTTGAATTATCGAATCAGAAAGTGGGTCAAGCACCACACTAAAGGTGCATGCACACCTAACGTGGCTCCCACGGCCGGGGCAGTTGATTCCTTTGTACTGTCAATATACATGCGCGCACATGTGTGGGTGATGAGTGTGTGTGGCGGCAGGTGCGATAGAGCGGTGGGAATCAGCAGCAAAGCCAACTGTCCCGAGCAGCATAAACGTGGCCTGTGGAGGCAGGAGGAGTCCAAACACACGGAATCATTTATTGATGATCTGAATTTGGAGCAAAACAATCACCTTTCAGACGGAGACACCGTCTGAAAAGAGGAAGTATTCATATGATCAGCAGCTGTGGTTTGAAATGCCTTTCCCAAGCCCAGGCATTCGGAGCAGAGGAATCATACGCTTCAATAAAGTTATAAAAACACGGACACATTTAACAAGGCGCTGGATTACAAACACATTTAAAAGGGGATTTTATCATGACATGATCGCTGGACAGACAGGTACTACACACTCAAACCCACAGGCTAAAAGAGTCACCTGCTGGAGGATGAAATTCCCCACCCAGTCCAGGATCAAACCTGGGACTTTCTTGCTGTGAAGCGAGAGAGCTAACTTCAGTGCCACCGTGCAGCCCAGTTCGACAGATTCTATGGCTAAAATCAGTTTGGACATGAACATAAAGAGACTCTTTCCTCCTTAATCCGGTCCTAATTAGTGCTAGTACAGCCTGCAGAAGAAGAAGAAGAAGTGTCCTCACCTGCAGTTTCACTCATTTGTTAAGAGCACATCCTCCAAACATTACCGTTACATTCATAATTACAGCCTTTGCTTGTGACTTTTGATTTGATGGTCATTGATTGTGCAGCCCTAAACCACACTCATATCAACTTCAGAACAATGTTAGGTCAATAATAACACTGACAGCCCTTCTGTGTAAAAATCTGCCTTGTTCGATTAGCCGTCAGCGTCATGTCTCCGCTCAGAGCAGCATTAAAACTGGACACATCCTGCAGTTGTTCCTTCTGCGTGGAAGTTGAATTGTATGAGGCTCTTGCAAACTGTGATGTTTTAGACCTTTCTTTTCATTTTAGCTGCAACAAAAATAGGATTTAGTCACAGCTTTAGTCTCATTAATTCAGTTCACTTTGACCAAAATTATGACAAAATATAACTATATGACCTATGACTTTGTCTTCTTAGCCTTAATTTGGACCTGGTTTACTTGTAGTTTTGTCGTATTTTGAACCTGGTTTAGGTTTGATTTGTTTTGTTCATTTTAGTCCTGTATTCGTTCAAATTAAACCTTGTTAGCGTTGCAGCCACTGTACTCTGAATAAAAACTCTATGCACACTGAAGGCTATGTAGAAAAGTGGGCTACAGCGCTGGTGTTACTGGATCTGTGCAGGTCTATATCAAAGAGTAGAAAATATTACGAGCAACAAACAGCAGCATGTTTATAAGCTCAAAAATGTCAGCCCTTTGAATCTAGAAATTCTCTACATACATGATATTGTTCACTAACATTAACATATTTTAATTCTTCTGCTGAGACCTGGGGCATCACTTACAGAACGGCTCTAAATGCACTCGTCACTCTTCAAAAAATTGCAGTAAGAATAACTAGAAACGATGGAATTTACAGCTGCAAATGCTGAACAAGCACAAACTGTTTAACTTGCATGTTCAAACACTTCAAATTCTGTTCAAAGCCTGAATCAAACATTCAGGGTCGGTTTATCGCGAAGGAAACAAAATACAATGTAAGGCACGTATCGTTTCCAAAGTTAGAATATTTTGGAAACTTTATATTTGTTAAGCTTTTGTGTAACCATTAGTGCAGTAAAAAAAAAAAATGGACTTAAGCAATGTCAGTTAAAAAAAAAAGTTACAAAGAAATTAAAACCATATTGTAAAGACAATGTGCACGGAGCTCAAAGTGCACTGTCAACATTTAAAAGGGCATAACAGGTCACGAAAACAAACAAATGTGTGAAATGCTGCACAATAAAAAGTGCCTTGTTTAGAGTCATCACGACGTGTGGATGGCGATCAGTACAACGTTTGATCTGGCGATACCTTTTCCCTGAAGGAAACTTTTCAAACATGGCCCCGGCGGCGCAGCCTGAGGCGCCATTAACAACCTGTAAAGCTCGATCCAAGAGTCCAGCTTTACATGTGGCTCCAGGAGGGACACAGTGCAGCCGATGGTCCTGCTCCTGAGAGAACCACCAACGTTCTCTTCTCTTTCAGAGTGAGATCTACCGAACCACACAGTAAAACAAGTGGTTCGGACACTCTCAGTTGTTAGTGTTATTAGAGTTTCAATTCAAGTCATAAAAAAAGAGTCACTCTACAATCTGCACTTCAGCACCATGGATAGTAATATAGTAGTAGGCAACTGATTGATTTTGTGATTAAAATCAATAACAAGTTGACGATAATCTGAGTCGTTGTCTGAAGTGATGAGCCCAAACATTGGCATAATGGATGTGCAATGTTTTTCAAGGTTTAAATAAATGTGTTCATTCATTCATTCAACTTCGACAGGTGAGGCGCGGTCCAGACGACTACTTTCCAAACCTTTGTTCCTGTGCTGGGATGCCGGCGTGAGGGGGGGAACATTAGCATTCTGTCAGGGATTCAGACAAGACTGCACCGGCGCTTCACACAGCCCACATGCAGCCGAGCGAAACGGAAACGGTGCAGAGTAAAAAAAAAAAAAAAAAAAAACTACACGGGGAGAGAGGGCGAGGGGAGAGGCAGAGGAAGGGGAAACCCATCTACACCGGACGATGAGGAGAAGAAGAGGCAGCGCAGTACCTTACTATTGAGCCTGGCCTTCCTGGCTTGTGCGACGCGTTTCTTGCTCCTCTCGGACGCCCGCCTCCTGCCCAGAGCAGAGCCCATCGCCCCGGTCAGCTACTACAGTCCCACCGGCGCCAGAGCGTCATCCACATGGCCGCACCGCCGCTACTATCTGCCCCGCGCTGTCAAAGTGGCCCATCCGCTGCTACACTGTCCCTCCCACAAAAGGCAACAAGGTGGAGATGGAGAGGGGGGTGATTCCGGAGAGAGAGAGGAAGAGGGAGAGGGTGGAGGAGCTGAGGACACATGCAGTAGCTATGGCTGAATGGATCTTCAACGTCATGGATAATATGGAGCTCATGTGAAAACTGCAACGGCTGCTTTTTTGGGGGTGATCTAATGTCCTCTGAAGAGAACACATCTCAGGGACCGCACCTGATATCTGCCATCTGCGCACTGAGTTGCCCTGTGTACGAAATGCGCGGTATAAATAAAGTTGCCTTGCCTTGCCTTGTAGGGTTAGGTTTAGAGTTTTTTTTTTCTCAAAGCGTATTGACAGGAGAGCTTACTGGCATATAGCGTATATGCCAGGCTGATACCCCATTTGAAAGCCAAGTCCTTCTAGTTTCTAAAATGGCGTGTGAGTGAAACACACCTCACATTTGCACCGCGCATGCCTTTGTAAAGCAGCACAGAACTCTTCATGGGTGCTCTGAAAAGCTGTTGAATATGGCGGCACGGTGCTCGTGCTTCACAGCTAGACGGTCCCAGGTTCGATTCCCACCTGGACGGTGCTTTTTCTGTGGCGTTTGCATGTTCTTCCCGTGTCTGTGTAGGTTTCCTCAGGTTTTCCCTATCACTAAAAACATGTACAAGAGGCCACAATGAATGTAGTGTGTGATTAAGTGGTTGGTGGTGGTCTATCCCATCAGTCTGCTCCAGGGCAGCCGTGGCTACTATAGTAGCTTACCACCACTGACTATAACATGAAGGAATAATGACGACAGTGTAGCGCTTTGAGAAACTTGATAACACAGGCTTGTAAAGTGCAAGCCATTTTCCATCCATCCATTTTCTTCCACTTGTCCGTTGCCGGGTCGTGGGGGCAGCTGTTGGAGCTGCTCCAGCCCCTATGGCGCCCCCTGCAGGTGGTGGGTCCAAAGAAGGACGGCCTCATGGTTCTAACCGGGCCTGTTGGTCTCTCATAAGGGGCTTCTGAACCGCTCTTTGTCTGACCCGTCACCTAGGACCTGTTTGCCATGGGAGACCCTACCAGGGGAACCAAGCCCCCGACAACTTTTAAAATTATTATTATTATTTTTTTATACTTGTATTCCAGTCTTTTATCTCCCAGCATCCAAGTCCTCTCCGTGGACCCAGGATAATTGTGCAGAGTTCAGTTCATAGACAGAGCACTCACAGGATGTGTGCTGTGCCAAGGAGGGTTGTTCTTCGTTGGACTTCACACACAACACGGACAGCTGTCATCTGCAGAAGTTCTCAGACGACAAAGCAGGTCCTCGGTCTCAGCCGCGGAAGGCCCCTGGCTGAGCCTCCGGTCCAGCCAGCCCGGAGACAGGCGGGCGGGAGGCGCTTGCACCCGGGCTCTCCCTCCCTCCCTTCCCTTCCTTTGGGAGCAGCTCTTCATGTGAACTCCGCCCCGTGGATTGCGTTCACAGCTATAAGCACTTTCTACCACCTCTCACTGAACACCCATAAATCTTAATTTCAGGGAAGTTATTACACATTCAGAAAATGAAAGGACAACAGCAGAATCTAATAATGTCCCCGACTCACGGGTCTGTCCCATCGCCGTCTGCTACAGCTGACGTAGGGCAGCGGGCGCACGACAACTCCAACATGAATAGTCCCAGAGTGAGGAGAAACACGTTTTCGGTTTGGGCTAGGGTTGCTCCAGCTGGCAGAGGGTAAACTTAAAGTAGCCTAATGGACAGTCATTGAAAATTTGCGTTGTGAAAGTGGGGGGGACCAAACAACCACTTTTCAAAAGTGGACACTGATTGGTTCCGACGCCCATGAGCGCAACCACCTGTGCTTGAACACCAGTAAGACGAAGGACATGGTGATCGACTTCAGGAGGAAATCTCTACCACACACACCGCTGAACATCCAGAGGGAGGACATCGAGGTGGTGGACAGTTTCAAGTACCTGGGTGTTCACCTCAACAATAAACTGGACTGGTCCCACAACACCAACGCCCTGTACAAGAAGGGCCAAAGTGGCCTCCACCTTCTGAATAGACTGAGGTCCTTCAGAGTGAGCAGGCCTCTGCTCAGGACTGTTCATGACTCTGTGGCCTCTGCTCTCCACTACGCTGCCGTGTGCTGGGCCCCGGGCAGCACAGAGCGGGACCAGAACAGACTGAACAAGCTGGTCAGGAGGGCCATTCATGGATGTTGATGTTGCCTGGTATTTGTTCTATATATTTCTTCATTTCCTTCTGGATGGTTCCAAGGGCTCCCACAATCACAGGAATAGTTGCTGTTTTAAGTCCCCACATTCTCCCAACCTCGATTTCAAGATCTTTATATTTGCTGATCAAGTTTTGACAGAGGTGTTGATGTCAAGAGGCAAAGCCAAGTCAATGAGGAGGCAGGTGTTTATCCTTTTCATTATTATTATTATTATTAATAATAAATTATTCACGCCAGGCATATGAGGTTCCCCAATTTTACAATTTAGCCATTTTCCACCCAGTCAATTTTCAAAAGTACGGATCAAATGAATTGGATTCATGGCCCAGCCCTAACATCCGTAGATGATTTGAGATCATTAGTAACCCATTCACATTTAGGGCTTCCCTCTTTGACTTTATGTGTAGGTTGCTGTGATTCTCCAGGCTGCCACGACTCGACCAGATCAATGCATTTAAAGTGTCAAGCCAATAATCAACTCAGCTGTGGACAGGGGGACGTGACACGCCCCAGATATGGTAGCCCCCAGCAGCAGCCGCGGGTCACGTCTGCCTTATAGGGCTGGGACAAAATATCGTTTTCCAATATATCGCAATACGTCTTTGTCGTGATACGTGTATCGTATCGGAAAACAGTACTTTTGATAGTCAACTCAGTTATACAGAAGAAATATACAAATGTTTTTGACTCAAAGATGGTTTTGTTCAGACCAGATTTGATGCTAACAAAAGACTTTTTAAAATGTTTTAATCAACATCAGAGTGATTTAATTGATTTTGGAAACTTTTGTTAAAAGGAAAAATGTAATGTAATACAAAGAAAAGACTAAGCAGATCTGATCGCAACAGAGACATTTTTCAGCTAAATTGCGATTACTTTTGAAACGAAAGCCTTCTGTGAAAAAACCCTGCAGGTCTTGTACTAATACATTTACATTTACTAAAGCTGTGTGGACTTGGACTCCACTTGATTTATGTTTATGATGTCACCAAAAAAACAACTGATCCCATTTTTTCCCAATATTTCCCAATATTTTTTTTTTTTTTACAATGGATTAGTGTTTAGCGTTAATGACACTAACAGAAGTATTTTGAGTGTATTTTGATCTTCCAGTGAACAGGACAAACTGATGAGATGTATGTGATATGAGGGAACTCGCTGTGGAGGCCTGGGCACCTCTGTGCGCCCCTGCGCCCCTCTGCACGCCTCTGCGCCCCCCCCCCCCCTCCCCACGACCGTTTGCACGCCACTGACCATGTTACCAAATAGTGCATTACTAAATGATCTCCTCCCCCCTCAGCGCCCCGGGCTTTACTCACTCGTGTATAATAGAGACCACTCCACACAGTCTTCCATTTGTCGAGTGAGTGGACGCGGTGTGACTTAGATAACAGGAATATCAAATCAGACTGAACTTTGGAGAAACACGTCCAGGAGCATTAACATTGGAGTGGAGGCTGAAACGAGAGCTGATGAACTAAAAATAATAAGATTGCATGGAAACATGTGTTGTTGTTGTTGTTGTTTGCAAAGGTACTGCATAAATAAACGCGTTACTATGGCTATTTGAGTCATCATTGAGCTGAACTCACAAAAAGCATGAAACAAAAGTGCAATCTGTATTTTGGGGGTATTGTTGATGGGGTCTCTTCCTGTGAGAATGTTTGTGAAAATGTGTGAGCTTCACCACGGATGCTCTAGTGACAACCAAGATGAACTGAAGTGATAAAAGTCAAGTTATATTTTGACCTACAGCACACAGTGTAACCACTCAGTCTGGTGCAGCCGTGGAGGAAAAGGTCAAGACAAAAGTCTGACTTTATTCGAATATCATGCCTGCGGCGCCTGGACTCCGCAGTAAAGTAGGCTAATGCCTGACCTCTGACCTGACAGCAGAGCAGCCCCTGCTGCATGAACACAGTGCTATGGTGCTAGAGAAAAGCAAGTCGCAAAAAGATTTCTTTAGTGAACCATGCATTATTTAAAGAAGGCAACACCAGCCAGTAACACAGGAGCTAGAATGGCTCTGCAGCCCTGTTTAAGCTGCTCCTCATTTCTCCATACGCTCCAGTCACATTTTAGATTTAGCTTTTCGGATTTGTTCTGAACATGTGAAACACAGTCTGCAAACATTCAGATGAATATAGTCAGGTGTCAAGTGGAAACTCTAAGACAACTAAGTGGCGTAGTTACACAAGTGTCTTTGACGTACGCCATTTTTGTTACATAAGAACATAGCTCAAACCTGGTGTGTTTTTTTATGTAAACAAACAGCTAGCGTATGAGCTAAAGACATTTGAGACATACACATTTCTTCTTCTGAAATACTGAAGAGCCGCCACAGCTGCAGCACAGTGAAGGCGTCACAAAAGGAGCTGCAGGAAACAAAAAAGGGTCAAACGAGGAGGAATCCGGGCTAGACTCGCAGCTAAGCCTCACAAACCTTACTATTGTTCTGACAAATAAAATGGATTACATTCTTCTGCTATGCTCTTCCCAGAAGAAGCCTGTTGTGGAGCTGAGGGAGCTGCACAGGAGGAAGAGGAAGGAGGAGGAGCTGATCAGTGCAGAACACCACGCTTTGAAACAGGGACACGCCCAGGAGTCCGGGCACCGTTTCAGAGGAGACTGAAGGCAGTGCTCTGGTTTCCCCGACCTCCATAAACATACTGCCCAGGACGCACCCACCTGAACCCCATTTCAACTTACAATTGTACAACGACATATACACTTACTATGTAGATTATAAGTGAAGTCTGTGTTTGCATAAAAAAGACAATATTCACCTGTGCATGTCATTTTCTCTTCACAGCCGTGTTTTTAATGAGAAATGTCAAATCCACTCAGCTATAGCTTCACTGCGGGCCGCTGCAACTAAAAGAAAGAACTCTTTCCACAGCTGAGATATCTGCTTATAAATGAGCGCTTCGCTTAAACAATCAGCGAATGAAATGAGCTGCAACACGACACAAACGCCACATCCTCCGTCAGCATTATTGTTATTAAGCCACAGTCCCACAGCAGGGAGGGGAGTCCAAGTATGAGACCAATGAGACCATCAGCTGCATGCGACTCACCCATTTCAAGAGCTTACCTTCGTGTGGAGCTTTGATAACTGCTTTTCATCCAGGTAGGTCTGAGTGTACACGCGTCTTTTGTAGCGAAACTACAAAAAAAAGGAGAGAAGGGAAACTGTTAAAATGTTAGAATGTTCCTTTTCAAATTCCTAATGCATCACTGAACGTTGGTTTATTCAGGAGAATGAATGAATAGTGTGTACTTAGAGGCCTCCTGCTTTTTCTTGTTTTCACCATTCTTTACTAGGGCAGGGCGATATGGGCTAAAATCTCTATCACGATATAAAAAAGAAATATCATGATAACGATATATTTGACGATATAATTGACAACGGACAAACTTCTTCAAAATTCCAGCCTTATGCCTATTTGGAAGATTTATGCATTCTACCATACTTATTTCCTCACAAACGTGATCTACTCTGTGTTTATGCTGCTCTGACGGAGCTGAGTGCAACATACATTATGTTGTGTACGATATCAAAAAATGATATCATGATCACGATATTTTTTACCCTAATTTTTGCTCTTTTTCACTTACTAATATTTTCACTATTTCTTTCATTTTTCACACATTTCTTGACATTGAAGATGAACCCGATATTTTACATTTGCAGATCTGTTGTAGTTCTAGATGACAAATATTTTAGTATATTATCGTAAAACGTATCGTTCCGGTATCGAAAGCTAAGGTATTGAAAAGTATAGTTAAAGTACTGGTAATGGGACCCAGCCCTGGTCATAACACAGCCATACATGAGTGGAGCTTTCTCACAGACTGACAGCTGATGTCCTGCGTATGGAGACATGTCTCATCTGATCTGAAAGCATAACGAGACGGACCAGGAGCCGCCAGGGCCTCTGTGCTCTATTAAGCAGCCGATGTGGAGGTGCTGAGAGGAGCTGAGAGGAGCTGTGCTCCGCTGGCCCCGGGCTCAGTCTCACCTCCCCATGGAGACACTATGATGTGTCCGGTCTCCTCCTAAGAGCGCACTGAGTGGCCCTCACCTGCACTTCATCAAACCAAGTCTGTAGGAGTCACTCTGCAGTGCATAGGGAAACACTTTTAATTTACAATTAATTTTGCTGTATATTACTAAAAATGCAGGTTTTCTGTAATTTAAGGCATTTTAGGCTTAACAATGGCCATAATTGCCTATATTTTCTGACACAATTCCAAATAGTGGATAGAGCCAGGTTTATATGGTTTTATCTTGTTGATAGATGAGTTACAAAGATTTGCTCTGCGGGATTTAGGATCTTCTTTAGTGTTTAATAAACTAGTAATTGGTGAGAAAATCTGTAATAAATAAAGTGTTCTCTTATTTTGGGGAGTCCAAAGCTCTATAAATCGGGTTAGGAATTAGTTATTGAAAAATCCCACTGAACAAAACCATCTGAAACCTCGTAAGGTCCAAGGCTGTAAAGTTTAGATTCTCTCTGAGCTACTACAGTGGAGATACTGAAAACCCACTGCGCATGTGTGAGTATTTCCTCACAAACGATTGTGATTCACACATTTCACAAAGGAAATGATTTGTATTACAGAGTGTTTTGTCACGTAGATGCCAAACACGTCTGTAAATGGCCTCTATAGAAACTGACCAAGCTATCCAAACAGCCAAACGCAGATCCAGAAACTTCACAGACTCCAGAAGACGTTCAGTAGAGTTTGCTGAACCACACATGTTTTGAAACAAAACAGAAAAAGACAAGGAAAGAACAAGTACGTTTTGTGCTAAAATAACAATGAGAGGCTGTAACATTTACATTCCAATGACAATCAATTGCAGAATTGCCTTTAGCTAAGAGCCTGTTCCTACAAATGTGCACATTTGTTTAGCATTAGCATTCCATCAGAAGATACAGGACGCTACACCTGATGGTCTGTAACAATATCAAGTCACAGCGCCACCTAGTGTGGCAATAAAAGGAAAGTGGAATAAAAGGCCAGTCCAGGTCGGTTTGTGATGAGAATATAACTTCACTATTCTCATCCAGTCACTTCATTATCTTACTCTGACTCTCAGAGCATGTGTGCATTCTGCTGACTGATGTGGAAAACATCACTGACGAAGGAGCCCCACAATTACAGCTGCCAGCGGCTGCCACACTGTCCCCGCTCTGCCTGCTCTGAGGGACACATGACAGACACCCACTCACACGCCTTTAAACACCGTCTCGATGAAAAAATAAAACGATAAGAAAATGATCAGTTTATTTGTTTGTTAAAAGTCGTGCCGTGCCGATGGAGACCTTCACTTTTACAATGTTCAAAGCCGGAACAGCTCGGATTGAGAGCAAAGGAATGAGCCTGTCAGAAACTACAAAATACCTCGGCATATTCTTGGCAACATGCGTTTAATCAAACAAAGGATGGGGACATCCTGATATTCAAAATCAAATTAGACACAATGGGAAACTTTGGAGCACGGGATTTTGTAAAATTTCAGTCAAAACTGCAGCTGGATTTGTTTCAGACCAGAGTTTTTGTGTTTTTGACAAAAGTATGTCGTAAAAATGCCATTGAGCGTGTTCGGTCTCTAAACAGAGAAAATATATATTTGGAAGAAATGTAGATTTAATATCAGTTTGAATCCAATTTTAAATGATGTTTACTGACTTTTAAGTCCTTAATTTTGGAATAGTTGATTTAATTACTTTAATGCTTTTTAACCTCTTCACCCCCGCCTGAACCGAGCACATTTTCTCCGGTTTGGCTTTACCTAAATGTAAAAGCTTCTTGAAAAAAGCATCAAAATGGCAACAAAAATGAGAAGAAAACGAAACAAGAAAGTGGCAAAAAAAGCAATGGAAAAGTTACAACAACACGGCAACAACGCTTAGCTTTCAAATGAGGTGTTACACCACTGGCCTCTAGGCGGTATGCTCCAGTCGAGAAGCTTTTAGATTTGGGTAATGCTGAACTGGAGAAAATGCACTCAGTTAAGGAGGGTGTTAAGTGTTCCCTTACATTTTTTCCAGCGGTGTATTTATCAACAGCAGAGATTTGCAAATTGTCCTTGCTGCTTCAGAATTGTTTAACAAATTTGTTCTGGCAATTGCAATATACTTCCAAAGGTGAAAGTGTTTATAAGTGCTCTAAATTGAGAAGACACAAAAATTAATATAATCGTAAAAGTACTCTTTTTGAAGTTTTGTGTTTCTGCTTTTTTGATCAGTTTGAAGATTAACATTCCGAGAACGGGTTTTAATGTTTTGAGCGGTTGTGCGTAAGAGTGTTGAAAAGTGTGTTCAAAAAGCAGAAATGTGTCCAGTGTTCTGCACAGAGAGGGCGAGAGTTCAGGAACTGTGAGCAATGCAAACCAGTGTGTAAAAGGTTTTTGAGGAATGTGCACAGTGATATGGAATGTGGTGTTTCATGAGTGAGAGGAACGTCTCTCCAGCCCTGTAGCGTGTGCAGACCTACCTCCAGGTAAGGGACCGGCGCGATGGAGGGGAAAGGGTACTCTCTCAGCTGCCTCTCCTCGTCCAGGAACTTGCCCGCTTTGCCGTTGAAGGCCGGCTGGAACAGGCCGTAGTTGAGCACGTCCTTCAGGCTCTGGTTGAGGCTGCACAGGATCCGTTGTTTGGACAGCCATATCGGAGCATCCACGTTGAATTTCAAACACTTCTGCGAAGACGAGAGCAGAGGACAGGCATTTTAATGTTTTTTTTTTTTTTTTTGAGTCAGGCCTCTCAGCCCATGTTGGTACACGACTTGTTTCACTCTGGATAATGACAAACTCTTAGGTTCAGCATCTTCAGGTCTTTTGCAGGTCTTTTGCATTTGCTGTTCAAAGAGTCAAATATTTTTTTTATTTGTCAAAACCATTTGTGAATGATTTGAAATTATATTTCTCTCATCCTTGATTGTGGAGCGGGGGTTGGGGGGAGAGGGGTGGGAGCACAAGGAGGGCAGGGAGTTGGTCTGGTGTATGAAACTGTTCTTCAGTCGACTGGAGCTGGCCCGTGGATTCCGCAGTCTCCTCCCTGAAGGCATTACTTCTTGGGTTGATCTTCACATTTCAGACACAGCACAGTCATCACTGGGACACAGAGCCCGCCTTCTTTCTGATCTGTGTGATGATCAAGGATGAACCAGACTTGAGCTTCCAAGGTCATGACATCGTTATCTGGGCTTTCCCAAATTGTTTAAAGGTACAGTAATCTTAGTGTATGTAAACTTTTTTTTTTTTTTTTAAAGTAATTAAACATTGTGTGTGTGTATATATATATATATATATATATATATATATATATATATATATATATATATATATATATATATTTGCATTTCTATTGTATTGTGTAGCAGTCTGATATTGAAATCCTACGGAGTTCTTCTGTTATTCTACACAGATTACACTAAAATAATGCAGTAAAACACAAAAGGCCCATCCCATTGCTCTCAGTCTTAGTTGTGCAGTTTTTTCGGCCCTGGGTCTCTATAGCCTGTCCGTCCATGGGAGTGGATCTCTCCTTCTGTGGTTCTCCTCAAGGTTTCTCGTTTCTCCCACTGGGTTTTTGAGTTTTTCCTTGCCGTGCTGGAGAGTCTAAGGACAGGGGACGCCCGAGCTGCTCGTCCCACCCACTACTGACGCTTATTTGGACATTATGTTTGCCTGGATACTTGATTCCCCGGAACTTTACATTGTCTTATTTACTGCTCTGTTTTATTGCCTTAATGTTTGTTACAGCCCTATGAGGCAACTCCTGTTGTGACATTGGGCTATACAAAACCATTGATTGATTGATTGATGTGAACATCCAGAAAAAAGTTTGACTCTTTGCTAAACTCACAGTCCCAGCCTTTGTAGGCTCGCTCTCTGGACCTAACTTAACTTTATCTCCTCAATGTAAGGCGCACATGAACTCAGCTCAGCTGGACTCCAGGAGTGAAATGTGGAGCGGTTTGTGCCTGGGAACCTGCTGTCATGATAACAACATTTGAAAATCGATAACTGGCACCATGGTGACGTATAACCAAGAAGCAACTTCCCTCTCACTTGGTACAGCCTTTTTCTTGGCGAACTGTTTCTGTGTTCCACATTGTTTGACTGGATACTTTTATACATCTTTGCCGTGTTTTTACACAGGTTCAGTGTATTTTTTACTGCACAGTCCATACGAGCCATGAAGAGACCTACAAGTGTCTTCTTCTGAAACACTGAAGAGGCACCAAGAGCCCGCCACACCTGCAGGACAGTGGAGGCGTCACAAGAGGAGCTACAGGAAACAAAAAAGGACAAACGAGGAGGTATCCGGACAAGACTCGCGGCTAAGCCACACAAGCCGCTACCCTACTATTGTTCTGGCTAATGGATGATCACTGGAGAATAAAACAGATTATATTTGTCTGCTACACTGCACCGTTTCAGAGGAGCACAGAAGGCAGTACTCCGGATGCTGCTCAGGTTGGTCCACACGGCACGACTAACTCAACAGCTGATCTACGCGACATCACTGACAGATAAAGGATAAAGCTCCTACTTTTAAATGGAGGCAGGAAAATATTGTGATAAATGATAACAGTGATGCCACTGAAACCGACTTAAACAATGGAGCTCTCAGTAATACCTTGATCTAAAAGTACATGTTGACATATCTTTTATGACAGCGGTTCCCAACCTGGGGGGCGGGGGCGCCTGGGATTGCAGGGGGGCCCAGCGCTTTGTCAAGAGTCTGGTCATAAGTGATATTATTAATTTAATTAAATTAAATGATAAAAAAAGATCAAATATGACTGAGACATAAGTAAGTAAGAACATGTGCATGAAACACTCCAATTTCAGTTTATTTGTTTGAAATAAATGCTTATTAGCAAAAATTGTTATGTTTTGATTCATTTGTGGGGCCACAGTTTTGGACCACATTACTCAGAGGGGGCTTTAGGGAGAAACGTTTGGGAGCCACTGGTTTATAACACACAAGCTTACAAAAAAAAACCCACATATTTACAAAAATAGGATAAAATTAAGGTAACATGTAAATAAATGCACTGACAATAATTATTGAGCATAAAAAGATACAGTTTGTTCTGTAATTTATTGGATGATAAGTCGATATGATAATCAGCCTAGCACCTGGGTGATAGTACACTTTGCAAATAAACACAATGAAACATGTACTGCTCTCTAGACCTCACACAAACACTGGACTGTCTCAAAGCCAAATGACACTACCCCCCCTGCTGGCCACAGAGCAAACCTTTTACACTGTCTACGTGCGTGGCCTTCCATGTGGCGTGAGTGAGTGAGTGGCAGAATGAGGGCGAAAAGAGCAGGCACAGATCAGCCCCTACAGCACAAGAACACATTCCAAAAAGCCTCAGGGGCAGAAAAATAGGAAAATAAATGTGTTTATAAATGGGGGGGGGGGGTTCCCCATGTTCAGTTTCATCTTTTCTTAAATAAATACAACTTCTGAAGATGGCAGAAAGGACTATTATAGTAAGAAATCTACAGTACATTAAGAATTTACTGCGTTTATTGGTGTTCTTTCACGACACGTTCTTACGCACCAATTAGTTCTTAATGAAGGTTTGTGGTATTCATTAAATGTGTCCCAGTCGAGGGCTGTACGTACATTATCATGCTCATGATGGTCATATATATTTGTACATATTAAATCTCACAATAAATAATCCAATATGATTTGATAGAAAAAGTGCACCGTCTTAACTAATTCCAAGAAAGTGAATATAATTATAATAAATTACATCAATCAATCAATGGTTTTGTATAGCCACAGCGGAACCAAACACAATAAAAAGACAATAAAACAAAACAGTAAATAAGACAATGTAAAGTTCTCCAGGCAAACATAATGTCCAAATAAGCGTCGGCAGCATGTACATAACATGTTTATTCAGAAATAAGTTGGTAATATCACTTGTTCTTATTCTAAAGCATGCATGTATTACTGATAAAAGTATAGGAACGGAATGGACTTCATTTGTATAGGGCCTTTCACAGACATGAAACCGAAGCGTGATTACGAAAAGCCCCGTCCAGGTGGGAATCGAACCTAGGACCTTCTTGCTGTTACGAACAAGCGCCAACCATTAAGGCGAGACACTGCAGGTGAATGGGGGAAAAGAAATAAATGTAGCGATATCAATTTGAAACTTTTGCTGAACATTACTGATATGAATATGAGAAAACAATGTGTTGCACTTGCGATTGAACGGGATCGGCGCCTAGTGTTTTTTTTTTTGGGGGGGGGGGGGTTTCTGCGTATTCGTTTTGGATTGACATTTTGCCATTGGTATCCTCTGGCTGTCTGCTGCTCACGGGACACCTTGTCCTTTTATGGTGAATAATAGATCGACATATTAGCCCTAACATGCACGTGCTTCCCATTTGGCCTTCACCAACCTCGGAACACAGGAGCGGATGATTTTTCTACTAAAGAATGTGAATGGAATATGGCTCAGAGACATACGGGGACATGAGAGGACACGCGGAGACAATGGCCGGGGGGGGGGGGGGGGGGGCTGTGTGAATCGGTGGTTGATGTTTCATGAGCAGACTCTATATCAACACGCGATAATGAGAGACAGCAGGAGAACTGTGGGAGCCATTAGTGAGCTTTGACTGACGCTCAGTGCCCGTCACTCCCAGGCGCACACACACACACACACACACACACACACACACACACACACGAATATGCACTCCACACTATACTGTATGCAAGACGTTCACCCGGAAGTCAAAAAAACATCACAGTACAAACCTTTTAGCGTCATAAAACAATAGTAGCAATGTTCTACCCCAGCATGCACCACTACTTTTATCATCAATTGTTGAAACAGGGCTAGTAGGCGCATTGAGTTGCCTTGTGTACGAAATGCGTGGTATAAATAAAGTTGCCTTGCCTTGCCTAGTATGGTTTTTGAGCATCTTCGGGGCAAAAAGGCAACGAAAAACGCTTTCACAGGACACGCACAAAAGGGTCCACTCAATATGGAAACCAACCACCAACCGATACACTGTCCTAGGAAACATTCATGTGACTTCATAAAGAGACACCGCTTAGTGCCCTTGAGCCGCCTTTAAACCATCAGCGACAGTTTTACATAAATCATCATTATAATATTTTATTTCCATCTAAAATATTCACTACTTTTAGTTCTTTGATGGTTAAAATAAAGAAAACTCAATCCTCAATCCTCTTGAGGAGTTTGAGGAGTTAGAGCCGTATGAACCACCAGTCTTCATGAGGATGTGAGACAGGCCTCAACTCTGACAATGTTCAAATCCAGGCTGAAAACAGCTCTTTTTACCCGAGCAGATGAAAACTGAAAGTGTTTTATCTGCACTCTTGCCTTTTACTGTAATTGATTAACTTTATGTTGATGTTTTATTGATTGATTTGATCTGTTTTCTTGTAATTTTATGCAGCTGTGAAGCACTTTGAATTGCCTTGTGTGGGAAATGTGCTCTACAAATAAACTTGCCTTGCCTCTTGACTTCAGAAGCAGAAGCTCTTTGGACTAGTCGCTGCTATGTTTGTTTACAATTAACAGCAAATGTGCATGAAATGGGAAGTTATGCATTACCGGGAAATAGTGTTTGCATGTTTTCATATCCCGGTTACTGTTGGAGAATCCCAGACAGAGAAACAGGGTTTCTCTTTACCAGGAAACTTCTATTTTTGGGTTTTTATAATCGGGAAACTGTGTTTAAATGACCAAACACGAAACTCCCACTAATAACCGGGAAACTCCAGTGCATACACACTCAGTATGATTACTGTATGATAAAGTTTCATTGATGGATTAATTTAATATCAAGCTAAAGTCGGTCTAGACATCTCTGAGCACGGACTGTTACTAACTTCCTGTGCTGAGGAGAGTTAGCCGCAGTGGTTAGCGCTCACGCTTCACATTTAGAATGTCCCGGGTTTGATCCCTGGATGGACGCTTTTTGTGGAGTTTGCATGTTCTCCCGTGTCTGCGTCGGGTTCCTCTGGGTTCTCCGGTTTCCCCTACCACTAAAAACATGTACAATAAGTAAATGGTAAATGGACTCAACTTATATAGCGCTTTTCTACCTTCATCAGGCCCAAAGCGCTTTACAGTAAGGAACCAGTCACCCATTCACTCCCTAATTTCAATTTCAATTCAATTCATCTTTTTATTTGAGCATCTGCACCAATGTACACAGACACTGGAGGCAAGGAGGGTCTTGCCCAAGGATACAATGACAGTGTGCATTTGCGGGAGCTGGGATTCGAACCCGCAATCTTCCGATCATGAGACGACCCGCTCTACCAACTGCACCCAATGGCCGCTGGCTGCTGTGCTTTGCGACGACAACACTGGAGGCCGCCATTGCTGTAGTACCTCCATATAGCCACTAGTCCCCTATTGGAATCCAGTGCACTTTAGACACGTTAAAAACAACTTTAATGCCCGGTGCCTAATTGTTTGGAACCATCTACAGCTAGATATTCCTCCTGTGATTACGCTGGTCAGACACAGAAGCACCGGGCTGGTTATCGTAGGATACATTTTAGAAATCTCGTACTTAATGAGGGCCGGACTGTTAGCATTGGAGCTGCGCGAGCTACACGTCACGCAAGGGCGGAGTCTACAGTGAAGATCCCGCCCATATGCCCTTATGGCAGAGTTGGGGAGGAGGAGCCTGTAAATCCGCCATGATTTCCCCCTCGAACGTGGTCATTGTGGTAAACGGGGAGGAGAGAGTAATAATATGTCTATGACTGCACCACTGTTGCAGGGGGAAAGCGCTGTCGCCGCCCACTGCTCCTTACGGGTCGCCTTAGCAGCATCGAAGGACGTGTCAAATGCAGATGACACATTTCCCTACGAGAACAACAAAGCACACCTTAACCTTAACCTTAAGTTGAAAACTTTATGTGAATGTAAATAAATACTTACAGGCTCACACGCCTGTGGAGTGAAGGCGGCCGACCGTTTGCTGAACTGGTTTCACTTTCATTCTTCTTTATTAAGCAAAGCAATAACTTATTTTTAATGGACATGCACTGCATGACAGGACATTTGGACTACCTCTCTGATGAAGCAAAATGGATCCACTTTTAAGGTCCGTCTCTCTTCTGGCCCACTCGCAGCGTTCCTGTCCATGAGGCGATTAAAGTATATTTCTCCTCGATCTCGTGCAAGAGCCTCAGTGTATTTAACCATGAGAGAGAAATGACTATTGCATGTCAGGGAAGCATGCACATGCGTGTGTGTGTCGCCGCATTGACAGAGCTCTGATAGTTTGAGGCCCGTTGTCATGGGAATAAGTTCGACAAACAGCGAGAGTATGTGAGTATGAACTAAACCAGCCGGAAGCTGTCTCAGGTCGACTAATGTGTAAAAATCCCAATCCATCCGGCTTGGACAGACGAGACTGAGCTGCTCATGGGCCACTTCCTGATGGTAAGAACAGGTACATTTGTTTATGCATCTTTTTGCAACAGGAACAGCTCCATAATTAGATGCAGCATTCCATACACAGAGCCTATTGTTTTTAAAAGGACACTTTGTAGTTATTTGTTATTGATTTTAGGAAGCGTAAAAACTGTCACCACACGGGTTTGAGGATAAACAGGGAAGAGGTCGAACTGGTGGGGAGCTTTAAATATCTTGGCATCCATCTCTCCGAGGACCTGACCTGGAGGACAAACAACGAGGAGCCGGTGAAGAAGGGTCAACAGAGGCTCTTCTTCCTGCTGTCCCTCAGGAAGGCTGCTCTGCCAAAGAACCTCCTCACCAGAGCGTGCTCACATACGGGTGCACCGTGTGGTTCTCTAGTTTCTCCTTGGAGGACAAGAAAGACCTGCAACGAGTAGTCAAGTCTGCAGAGAGGATTATTGGCGGCCCTCTACCTTCTCTTGAGCAGATTTATTCCACTCACCTCCAGAACAGGGCGAGGAATCTCCGCTCTGACAGCACTCACCCAGGACAGTGCCTTTTTGAAACACTTCCCTCTGGACGTCTCAGGGTTCTCAGGGCTCAGAAGGAGAGACTGAGAAGGAGCTTCTTCCCCAGGGTGGTGAAGGCCCTATTGGAAATTTAACTGGACATGTCATGAGGCCAGTGAGTAAATAACTGGGTAGCACTTGAAATGACGTTTGATATTTATACAGATGTTGTATTGATGTTTTATGTTGTTCATGCTGTTATGCAAGGGAATGCTCTCAAAATGAATTGTGTTGTGATTAATTCTGCAGTGACAATAAAGACCTATCCTACCCATAATCTCAAACACATGTTGACCACTATCTTATATTTTTTGAAAATGCTCTAATGGTCTAAAGCACGTTTGCTTCAGACCTTGGACAAACAAGAAGAATGATCCGAGGAGAGCGGAGTAAAAAGAGGTGCAGAGGACAGGACACAGCATAGACTCGCGGAGCCATGTGATGGTTCTTGAGGCGCAGGTAAATGCCGTAACGTGATTGCCTGGCACGCCAATCTGTCTTCCTCCATGTATTAGACACACTGGACACAGCCTGGGACCCCGGCCTTGGTTCAGCTGCATAGAGGCGTGACTAACAAGTAGGACCCGAACAATATGTTTTTTGGGTCTGATACGATATGGAGGGGGTTGGCCGATAGCACAGTGTTTTTCAACCACTGTGCTGGGGCACACTAGTGTGCCGTGAGATATTGTCTTGGAAAATTATCCAATTTCCCGAAAAAATATTTTTTGAAAACAAATCAATAATTATCTGCAAATAGTGTGCCATTGTCAAGTCTCTGTGCTGTCTAGTGATCGACGGAGTAACCATGTAAAACTCTTCCATATCAGAAAGTGGCCGCAGGACGCTAAAAAATGTGCCTTGGCTTAAAAAAGGTTGAAAAATATTGCGATAGCAGATATATAAGTCGATATTTTAAATCATTTAATTTGATGCAAGTCTCTCAAATAGGTTATAGTTAAACATTCATAATAAGTAAAAATGTTTATCGGAGACAATCATCTAATCATAGAGAAATGTATCAAATACAGGTCAATCAATGTGTGTTTTTTGTTTGTTTTTAGGCCGATGCAGATATGCAACGCTTATATTTTTGGCCAAAAATATCTGGTCTATAATCCTGTGTATAAAGCTTCTAAACGTGTCAGTGTTGAACTGTGACAGCAGGGGGCGCTGTACATTCATGTTTAGTAGGTACTTTAGAGGGAGCTTGTTTGAAAGACAAAAATCTGAATTTTCCAAAACAAAAAAGGTTTTCATAAGTGTGTCTCTTATGGTTACAGGATCACACACAAAGTCTGCAACATAAATTCATTCACAATGTAGGTGGACAAACGTGATGTTTCTCTGCTCCTCTGAGGTCGAGGAAGTTGTTAGCTCATTTTAAAGCTCTTTCCAATGCTAAAATGTCAATTTAGGGCTGAATGCATCGATTTAATCGATGCATTATCAATCAAATCAAATCAAATTTTATTTGCATAGCGCCTTACAACAGCCAGAAGGTGCCCAGGGCGCTTTCCAGTATAGAAATAAAAGATACAATAGACATCAATAAAAACACAAATGTACATACAAACAGCAGTCGAGTCAGTGGCTATGTATCAAAAGCTTGTCTGAAAAGATGTGTCTTCAACTGTGATTTAAAAAGACTCAACTCCGTGATGTTTTGAAGCTGTACCGGAAGTGCGTTCCACAGCTTTGGGCCTTGGACGGCAAAAGAACGGCCTCCAAACTTTTTGTATTTGAACTTGGGGGGCATTAGTAAAAATCCTCAAACATAATTTTCCTGCTTCGATGATTCTCTTAATTAATAAAACTGCATGAAACGGGGCCAGTTAGCGCCCAGAACTTTAAGCATAGCTCGTTTCCGCACGGCCGCTTTTGAGGAGTACAGCTAAGTTGTGAACAGCTGTATGTTCTGGGGCAGAACCAGGTAGCAGAGCGGAGAACAAGGCTTCCATAATCATCAAAACACGGCTCAGGCAAGAGGAAACTCAGACGGAGGCTAACGCGGCGATAGTCTGTTACAACAGCGGTAACAGCCTCGATGATGATCTATTATCAGAGCAGGTGATCGGACAGATTCAGCCACGGTTCAAAGCGAAGACAAAAACAAACAACATATACAGTGCTACCGGGCGTTATTTAGCAGAGGGAATTCATGATTTCTTTTTTGAAAACTTTATTTATACATATTTGTTTAACAATGCAAAATAAACCACACAAAGCACAAAATCAAGCCCTCCCTTTAAAACAAACTAAGCTGAACAATTGAACAAGCAGAAAAAAAAGAAAAAGAATAAAAAAAAAGTTTTTCTTCAGCATATTTCAAAAAGGGTTGCCAGATTTCCGAGAAAGATGCGTCACTGCCTTTAAGGGTATACCTGATCTTCTCAATTTTTAAGAGAATAGAATATCTTTGATTCACTGCGAATGAGAGGGAGGTAATGAGTTCTTCCAATTAAGTAAAATCAGCCTGCGAGCAAGAAGTGTACAGTAGGCCAAAAAGTCCAAAATGACAATAATTACGGACAACTCCAAAATGTATGAAAATATGTACCCGGTGTTTTTTACAGCGATCACAATTGGGATCAGTGCTGGGAAATCTCTTTGACAGTCTGTCTTTTGACCAGTGAACACGATGTAATATTTTACATTGCAATAACCCTGCCTGGCACAAACTGTGTGTACCCTTTTTAAAATGTTGGCCCATTTCTCATCTGACAAATTTTCTCCCAAAGCCTGTTCCCATTTATTACATCTAAAGAAGGATCACTCAGTGATAATAATACGTTATAAACAATTAAGATAATCCCTTTAAAAGAAAATGTAACAGCAAATCAAGGTCTGATTGTGGGGGTAGAGTTGGGAATTGGGTAAACTTTCTAATAAAATTACGAGCCTGTAAATATCGAAAGAAATGAGTCCACACAATGCCGTAGTCTGTACAAAGATGTTGAAATGATACAAACTGTCCATTCACAAAGAGATCTTGAAAAGTCTTAATCCCCATAGGTTGCCAATGTAAGAAAGCATTACCCAGAGAAAGAGGAAACATATGGGAGGCGTGAATGGGAGGTCTAACTGAGAGGCAATGCCATCCATATTGTCTTCGAATCCGTTTCTAAATTTTTAAGGTTGCCAACACTAATGGAGCTAATGAAGAATACACTAGTGCAGACAGTGATGAAGGCTTACAAGACCGCGCTTCTAATAAGCACCATGAGGGGGCATCAGCGCCTGGATCTTCATATAGCCAATGTACAATGGGTCGAATATTTGCTGCCCAGTAATACAGTTGAAAATTTGGGTGGCCATGCCACCAAGTTTTTTTGGACGTTGTAAATAAGCTTTACGTGGTGCTTTATTATCCCAGATAAAACCAGAAATAATAGGTGGTGGATCTCCGGGCTTCGGTTTTTAAAATATGTCCCCACATTTGTATAGTTTTTTGCTCTTACCCTGTACAGCACTTTGTGATTTTATCTGTGAAAGCGCTTTATAAATAAACTTTACTTACTTACTTACTTACTTTTGGACGGAGGGAGCGATGAGCTCTGTCCAAAAGAGAAGCATTATCCAATTCCAGTATGAAATGATTGTGTCTTGTTGTTGTTTAATGTTTTTATTATAGCAACTAGGCTAGTGGGGTTCTGTATCTTCTGCCTGATGGCAGCAGAGAGAAGGAGCTGCATCACTCCTGCTGTGGGTGGCACTGATCACCTGTACAGTTTGTAGAGTGGGGTCTGAGAAGTTTGGGTGATCTTGCTGGCCTGGTTTCCTATTCTATTGAGTTTTGTTTTGTGTTTGAGGGTGAGAAAGTTGAACCAGGAAGATGTATTGTATGTGAGGATGGATTCAATGAGTGAAGTGTACACTAAAGATAAAATGTCTTTGATAATATTGAAAGATCGCAATCTGGAGGCGCTGTTGCTTCTTTTCTGCATGATTTTCCAAATGTATATTGGAGATATTGAGCTCCAGGAAGCTCTGAGTGAATCAACAGACCAAAGTGTGGACTTCCTGCTGGGGGCGGCACGGTAGCACAGCGGTTAGCGCTCGTGCTTCACAGCTAGAAGGTCCGGGGTTCGATTCCCACCTGGACGGGGCCTTTCTGTGTGGAGTTTGCATGTTCTCCCCGTGTCTGCGTAGGTTTCCTCCGGGTACTCCGGTTTCCCCTACCACTAAAAACATGTACAATAGGCCAGGATGAATGAGAGTGTGTTTGAGAGTGTGCATGGAGGACGACGGATGCAAATTAGCCCAAGGCTACAATCCGGTGTGGCTTGTTTACATGCATGAGACCCATGTATGTTCATTAACATGCACTGTCCTGACCAAATAAACCAATAAATAAAATAAATAAATAAGTATTGTGCCAGGGTCTGTGTGTATCGTCCGCATACTTTAGAAGGGTCATTCCTTCTGTGAGATGTTATTAGTGTACACAGAGAAAAGCACCGGCGACAGCACACAGCCCTGGGGAAGTCCAGTCTTCAAAACAATATGGCGGCACTTGACACCTTTCAAGAGCGCAGGCTGTGTTCTGTTACATAAAACCAGTTGTGTGAACCTGCAGTAAAAAATAAGCTAGCATTACTTGCCTACATGTGATTAAAACCTACATTATTACACAATGGATTAAGGACATAACGGGTACTGTGTAAACCAGACGTCCATAGTCCGTGTAAAAGAGGCCTTAGGATCTGAAGGTGAGGAAAGCACTTCCTGGTTATGTGGAACATGGGAGAAGCATGGGGTAAACAGGAAGAGCATTGTGGTCAGGACCCCCTAAGACAATATTTTGTACATTTATCAATCAATCAATCAATCAATCAATGGTTTTGTATAGCCCAATATCACAACAGGAGTTGCCTCATAGGGCTGTAACAAACATTAAGGCAATAAAACAGAACAGTAAATAAGACAATGTAAAGTTCCGGTGAATCAAATATCCAGGCAAACATAATGTCCAAATAAGCGTCAGCAGTGGGTGGCGACGAGCAGTGGGTGGCGACGAGCAGCTCGGGTGTCCCCTGTCCTTAGACTCTCCAGCCCGGCAAGGCTGGAGAGTCTAAGGACATTGAATTTGATGGATTCTTGATTGAAAACAGCATATTTTAGTGAATTTGAGCCAAACTAAATACAGTATCTAAAGTAACATGATTAAACCAGGTTAAACACCTTCAATGTTTTGCTCCTTAAATTATTATGAATTCTGATTCATTTTACAGGAGGGGATCCCGAGTTGTTGTTTGATGTTGTTGTAACATAAATACAGTATTGCTTTTTGTGTGCAACTGTTCTTGAGTCAGTTTTGGCGGCTGTTTCTGTGCATTCTGTGCATTTTGTTACCGTGACCTGGACATACACCCGTGTGTTTCAAGATCGATTTTAAAGTTCTTTTAATGTTTTTTAAATGTCTTAATGGTCTTGGTCCTTCTTATCTTTCAGAACTGCTTTTACCTTATGAACCTTCACGGCCCCTTCGCTCCTCACACACTGCTGACTTCAATCGTTTCTTCGGTTGGATGGGTGGAACTCTGGAGCAGAGCCTTCTGTCTTGCACAACTACCGCTGAGATTGTTGGTGTAGCAGCCTGTACATCATGCGAGAGATTTCAGCGGTAAACCATGGCTGAGGAAATTCTTACAGTTAACCTTGACATCCCCATCACAAACATTATTATTTTGAGTTGAAAGACCTCTAAACCACCACATGAATTACCCAGTCCTAAAAACCTTGGTTCCTGAGTGGCTTTTGTGTTTGGTTATGTTTCAGTCTTTTGTCCGGCCTCCATCTGAGATTAGGACGTCTAATTCGAGAATGTCATAAATGAACATGTACGTTCGTGAGCTAAAAGTGACTTCTTAATCAGTGTGCACAGGGGTATGATGCATGAGACCCAAAATGAGCAGAGTATCTGCAAAGCCACAGATGGCGGTCGGACACAATGGAGGAGACAGGCCATTGTTGTTGCCTTACAGCAGTGTGTGATGTATGGACAGAGCGCAGGGCGGCTGCAGCGAGCCGCCGAGTGCTCAGAGGAATGGGAATGAAAATGACTCTCCACAGACTCAGGCTGTCAGCGGCCACATGAAGTATGCACTCATTAAAAGAACTCGACCTACGGGGACAGCAGCAATGCACTCGCATTTACAAACATGAGGCAGCTCTTAAAACATCACAACGCTATTTGTTTATTCAAATGAACAATACGTAGATGTGGGGAATGTTTTTACATGGTTTATATCCTGATGCAGGGGTGGCAGGATGACACTGTGTCCTTGTGACTTTGGAAGAGCACGGGTCCAGCATGCTCCTCTAACAATCAAGGGTGCTGCAGTGGAGAGGGTGACCAGCACTAAGTTCCTGGGTGTGCACATCACAGAGAACCTCTCCTGGACCATGCACACTACATCTCTGGTCCAGAAAAGTAATCAGCGTCTCTACTTTCTCCGCAAGTTAAGAAGAGCTAGAGTCCCAGCCTCTGTTATGTGGTTCTTCTACAGAGGGACTATAGAGAGCATCCTGACCAGCTCCATCACTGTGAGGTTCTTCTACAGAGGGACTATAGAGAGCGTCCTGACCAGCTCCATCACTGTGTGGTTCTTCTACAGAGGGACTATAGAGAGCATCCTGTCCAGCTCCATCACTGTGTGGTTCTTCTACAGAGGGACTATAGAGAGCATCCTGACCAGCTCCATCACTGTGTGGTTCTTCTACAGAGGGACTATAGAGAGCATCCTGACCAGCTCCATCACTGTGTGGAACTTCTACAGAGGGACTACAGAGAGCATCCTGACCAGCTCCATCACTGTGTGGTTCTTCTACAGAGGGACTACAGAGAGCATCCTGACCAGCTCCATCACTGTGAGGTTCTTCTACAGAGGGACTACAGAGAGCGTCCTGACCAGCTCCATCACTGTGTGGTTCTTCTACAGAGGGACTACAGAGAGCATCCTGACCAGCTCCATCACTGTGTGGTTCTTCTACAGAGGGACTATAGAGAGCATCCTGACCAGCTCCATCACTGTGTGGTTCTTCTACAGAGGGACTATAGAGAGCATCCTGACCAGCTCCATCACTGTGTGGAACTTCTACAGAGGGACTACAGAGAGCATCCTGACCAGCTCCATCACTGTGTGGTTCTTCTACAGAGGGACTATAGAGAGCATCCTGACCAGCTCCATCACTGTGTGGCTCTTCTACAGAGGGACTATAGAGAGCATCCTGACCAGCTACTGTGTGGCACGGGGCCAGGACGGCCTCCTGCCGAAGGAGCCTCCAGTGCATCGTGAGAGTGCTGTTTGAGTGACAGCCAGCATGCTGCTGGCTCATGCAGCAGATTTTTAATGTGTGCGGATTCCGGTCAGCAAATTGAGACACATTTTTTCCAGTTGGGGGGGTCTGGTTTGATTTTCATCGGATTGGGTTGGGGTGGGTCAGAAAAAAAGCCGTCCCACGCATCTTTAGGCAGCACAGGATTCCAGTGAACCACAAACCGGTGAACACACTGAGACAAAAATGAGTTCATCCCAAAGACAAAACTCCGAGCCACAAACAAAGCAATGTGGTTTATTCAATTCAATGCAAAGAAGAAGAATGCAAACAACATTATATTGGAGAAACTAAACAACTAACTTTGCTTGAGTCCTCTTAGGAACGCCCCCACCTCCTTGAGACGCCTCGGACCTTTCGTCACCAGCCGAGTTACCAACCACTGCTCCTCAGCAGAGCCCCCTCCCCACATGTCGAGCGCAGATGTAAACAGTCAGAGTCATCATGGAGGATTAGCTTCATGTGTTGTAAACCGGAGCTACAACTACTCTGACATTTTTACGAAGACACGCATCAGTGTTTCTGTTACCTAAACACCCAGGATTAAAACCAATGAAAAGGAAACTTATGTCCATGGCGGGATCTGCGCGGGGAATGTGTTTAGGCCTTGATGATGCTCTGAGAGCATTCCCTCCGGAGAAAGCTAATGCTACAAGCTAAAGCTCCGGTCATCTAATGGAAACGAGAAATATGCACGAATAAAGTCAATAAAACCACCATCTACATAAAGAACCGTTTAACAATGATCACACTCTGAGCCAGACTTGTTAATTTTGAAGTTTATTGCTCACATTTCATATACAATGGGTCGTAGCTGAGTGGTTTTCTCCCGTAGCGAACAAGCTATCAGCAAAGAGGAGCTAACAGCTTCATAGAAAACAAGCAGCATATTATGCAGTGCTCCCGCTCAATCATTTCTCCCGCTAATGTCCCGGTTTTACTGTGAAAGGAAACAAGAAAGATTGTGGGGGATATATTTGCATGATCTGGCAACCCTCTCCTTGAGAAGAATCACTCCTTTGCCTCTCTGTCATCGCTCTATAGTCGACTCAGTGCTGATTGTGTAGTTGTTCATGTAGACTCGCCACAGGAGAGACATCCACCTTTGGCTTCACATGTTGTGCCTTTAGCATGAACGGTCCGACAGGACAGCCCTACAGCCCTACAGCACACACAGCCCTACAGCACACACATCCCTACAACACACACAGCCCTACAGCACACACAGCCCTACAGCGCACACACAGCTCTACAGCACACACAGCTCTACAGCACACACAGCCCTACAACACACACATCCCTACAGCGCACACATCCCTACAGTGCACACAACCCTACAGCGCACACAACCCTACAGCACACACAGACCTACAGCACACACAGCCCTACAACACACACAACCCTACAGCACACATAGCCCTACAGCGCACATAGCCCTACATCACACATAGCCCTACAGCACACACAGCCCTACAGCGCACATAGCACACACAACCCTACAGCACACATAGCCCTACAGCACACATAGCCCTACAGCGCACATAGCCCTACAGCACACACATCCCTACAGCACACACACAGCCCTACAGCATACACACAGCCCTACAGCACACACATCCCTACAAAACACACAGCCCTACAGCACACACAGCCCTACAGCACACACATCCCTACAGCACACACACAGCCCAACAGCACACACACAGCCCTACAACACACATATCCCTACAGCGCACACAGCCCTATAGCGCACACAGCCCTACAGCACACACAACTCTACAGCACACACAGCCCTACAGCACACACACAGCCCTACAGCACACACATCCCTACAAAACACACAGCCCTACAGCACACATAGCACACACAACCCTACAGCACACATAGCCCTACAGCGCACATAGCCCTACAGCGCACATAGCCCTACAGCACACACATCCCTACAGCACACACATCCCTACAGCACACACATCCCTACAGCCCACACAGCCCTACAGCACACACATCCCTACAGCACACACATCCCTACAGCCCACACAGCCCTACAGCACACACAGCCCTACAGCACACACACAGCCCTACAACACACATATCCCTACAGCGCACACAGCCCTATAGCGCACACAGCCCTACAGCACACACAACTCTACAGCACACACAGACCTACAGCACACACAGCCCTACAGCACACACACAGCCCTACAGCACACACATCCCTACAAAACACACAGCCCTACAGCACACACATCCCTACAGCACACACATCCCTACAGCCCACACAGCCCTACAGCACACACAGCCCTACAGCACACACACAGCCCTACAGCACACACATCCCTACAGCACACACACAGCCCAACAGCACACACACAGCCCTACAACACACATATCCCTACAGCGCACACAGCCCTATAGCGCACACAGCCCTACAGCACACACAACTCTACAGCACACACAGACCTACAGCACACACATCCCTACAGCACACACAGCCCTACAGCACACACACAGCCCTACAGCACACACATCCCTACAAAACACACAGCCCTACAGCACACATAGCACACACAACCCTACAGCACACATAGCCCTACAGCACACATAGCCCTACAGCGCACATAGCCCTACAGCACACACATCCCTACAGCACACACATCCCTACAGCCCACACAGCCCTACAGCACACACATCCCTACAGCACACACATCCCTACAGCCCACACAGCCCTACAGCACACACAGCCCTACAGCACACACACAGCCCTACAACACACATATCCCTACAGCGCACACAGCCCTATAGCGCACACAGCCCTACAGCACACACAACTCTACAGCACACACAGACCTACAGCACACACAGCCCTACAGCACACACACAGCCCTACAGCACACACATCCCTACAAAACACACAGCCCTACAGCACACACATCCCTACAGCACACACATCCCTACAGCCCACACAGCCCTACAGCACACACAGCCCTACAGCACACACACAGCCCTACAACACACATATCCCTACAGCGCACACAGCCCTACAGCACACACAACTCTACAGCACACACAGACCTACAGCACACACATCCCTACAGCACACACAGCCCTACAGCACACACACAGCCCTACAGCGCACACAGACCTACAGCGCACACAGCCCTACAGCACACACAACTCTACAGCACACACAGACCTACAGCACACACAACTCTACAGCACACACAGCCCTACAGCACACACAGACCTACAGCACACACATCCCTACAGCTCCTTTGCCTCTCTGTCATCGCTCTATAGTCGACTCAGTGCTGATTGTGTAGCTGTTCATGTAGACTCGCCACAGGAGAGACATCCACCTTTGGCTTCACATGTTGTGCCTTTAGCATGAACGGTCCGACAGGACAGCCCTACAGCCCTACAGCACACACAGCCCTACAGCACACACATCCCTACAACACACACAGCCCTACAGCACACACACAGCCCTACAGCACACACATCCCTACAAAACACACAGCCCTACAGCACACACAGCCCTACAGCACACACATCCCTACAGCACACACATGCCTACAGCCCACACAGCCCTACAGCACACACAGCCCTACAGCACACACACAGCCCTACAACACACAGACCTACAGCACACACAGCCCTATAGCGCACACAGCCCTACAGCACACACAACTCTACAGCACACACAGACCTACAGCACACACATCCCTACAGCACACACAGCCCTACAGCACACACACAGCCCTACAGCACACACATCCCTACAAAACACACAGCCCTACAGCACACATAGCACACACAACCCTACAGCACACATAGCCCTACAGCACACATAGCCCTACAGCGCACATAGCCCTACAGCACACACATCCCTACAGCACACACATCCCTACAGCACACACATCCCTACAGCCCACACAGCCCTACAGCACACACAGCCCTACAGCACACACACAGCCCTACAACACACATATCCCTACAGCGCACACAGCCCTATAGCGCACACAGCCCTACAGCACACACAACTCTACAGCACACACAGACCTACAGCACACATATCCCTACAGCACACACAGCCCTACAGCACACACACAGCCCTACAGCACACACATCCCTACAAAACACACAGCCCTACAGCACACACATCCCTACAGCACACACATCCCTACAGCCCACACAGCCCTACAGCACACACAGCCCTACAGCACACACACAGCCCTACAACACACATATCCCTACAGCGCACACAGCCCTATAGCGCACACAGCCCTACAGCACACACAACTCTACAGCACACACAGACCTACAGCACACACATCCCTACAGCACACACAGCCCTACAGCACACACACAGCCCTACAACACACACATCCCTACAGCGCACACAGACCTACAGCGCACACAGCCCTACAGCACACACAACTCTACAGCACACACAGCCCTACAGCACACACATCCCTACAGCTCCTTTGCCTCTCTGTCATCGCTCTATAGTCGACTCAGTGCTGATTGTGTAGCTGTTCATTTAGACTCGCCACAGGAGAGACATCCACCTTTGGCTTCACATGTTGTGCCTTTAGCATGAACGGTCCGACAGGACAGCCCTACAGCACACACAGCCCTACAGCACACACATCCCTACAACACACACAGCCCTACAGCACACACAACCCTACAGCACACACAGCCCTACAGCGCACATAGCACACACAGCCCTACAGCGCACATAGCCCTACAGCAAACACAGCCGTACAGCACACACAGCCCTACAGCACACACACAGCCCTACAACACACATATCCCTACAGCGCACACAGCCCTATAGCGCACACAGCCCTACAGCACACACAGCCCTACAGCACACACACAGCCCTACAGCACACACATCCCTACAAAACACACAGCCCTACAGCACACACATCCCTACAGCACACACATCCCTACAGCACACACAGCCCACACAGCCCTACAGCACACACACAGCCCTACAGCACACACACAGCCCTACAACACACATATCCCTACAGCGCACACAGCCCTATAGCGCACACAGCCCTACAGCACACACAACTCTACAGCACACACAGACCTACAGCACACACATCCCTACAGCACACACAGCCCTACAGCACACACACAGCCCTACAACACACACATCCCTACAGCGCACACAGACCTACAGCGCACACAGCCCTACAGCACACACAACTCTACAGCACACACAGACCTACAGCACACACATCCCTACAGCTCCTTTGCCTCTCTGTCATCGCTCTATAGTCGACTCAGTGCTGATTGTGTAGCTGTTCATTTAGACTCGCCACAGGAGAGACATCCACCTTTGGCTTCACATGTTGTGCCTTTAGCATGAACGGTCCGACAGGACAGCCCTACAGCCCTACAGCACACACAGCCCTACAGCACACACAGCCCTACAGCGCACACAGCCCTCCAGCACACACAGCCCTACAACACACACAGCCCTACAGCACACACAGCCCTACAGCACACACAGCCCTACAGCACACACAGCCCTGCAGCGCACACAGCCCTACAGCACACACACAGCCCTACAACACACACATCCCATACGTGTTTTTATGGTTTATGTTGACCTTTTGGAAAAACCAACCCTGGTGTGGTTTAAGAGGACTATGGTTTCCCAAGGTCCTAGAGAGATAAGCTCTGGATAGACCAACTGTAAAAAATCTGAAAAAAATGTAGGTCTATTTAACATCCTTGTATCAGCTACGGTTGTCTATACACAGCCACCGACCAGAAGGTGGTTCATGAGGACCAAAGATGAATTATGAGGACTTTAAACATAACTGAACCACAATTCCCCTATGAGAGACCAACAGGCCCGTTTGGAACCATGAGGCCGTCCTTCCGTGGACCCACCACCTGCAGGAGGAGCCATAGGGGACTGGTGCTATGTGATTTGGGCAGCTCCAACGGCTGCCTCCACGACCCGGCAACGGACAAGTGGGAGAAAATGGATGGATGGATGAACCACAATTAGAGGCTGGAAAAGTTTTAATGTTCTTCATACATACACTCCATGCTTATCCATCTTTTACCTTTAGTTGTCTTTTACGTGCTAGTCCACGATTTCTCACAAAGTCTCTTATATTCTGCAGTGTTCTCTGACTTAAGGCCATTTCTGCTTGCTTACACTGAGTTACTTCATTTTTTGTGGCCAGTTTTCCTCTCTTGATGTGTTTTTTAAAATGCCGCATTACAGCTGCTTCTTCAGTCATTGACCATGCTCTTTTTGTCACTCTGCGTTTTGGTCCAGGTTGCTTTGCAGGCCTCTGTGCTGCCTCTGAAAAGGAAAATTAGGAATTAATTTAAACAAAACAATGTGAATAAGTCAGAGCAAGACTACTACAGGAGTAAACAGAAGAACTTGCCTTCAAAATCAGAGGTATCTCCATCAGCTATGTCGATCGGGTCATCATCTATAACCACAGTTGCCGCTTGTTTCTCAGCAGAGTCCCCCGAGTCACTGTGACTCTCCTCTTCGGCCTCATCTGCACTGATGGGAATTTCATCTAAAAACAAAAGGGGGATTCAATTCAATCAGCCCGCTCCTAAAGCCACCAGGCCTGGGAAAACTCACCAAGGCTGGGGCTAAGATCCCCAGCCGGCTCCTAAAGCTACCAGCCCCGCACCAACATCCACCACAATGACCCACCCTCTCCTCCACTAACACTACCCGGCTCAGGGCACTCCTACCCCGGCCCTACACGCACACCCTCGCCCCCCTGACTCCTCTGGACCTTCTCTGACCAGCCTGCTCCTAAAGCTACCAGCCCCGCACCAACATCCACCACAATGACCCACCCTCTCCTCCACTTACACTACCCGGCTCAGGGCACTCCTACCCCGGCCTACACGCACACCGTCGCCCCCCTGACTCCTCTGGACCTCCTCTGACCAGCCTGCTCCTAAAGCTACCAGCCCCGCACCAACATCCACCACAATGACCCACCCTCTCCTCCACTTTCACTACCCGGCTCAGGGCACTCCTACCCCGGCCCTACACGCACACCCTCGCCCCCCTGACTCCTCTGGACCTCCTCTGACCAGCCTGCTCCTAAAGCTACCAGCCCCGCACCAACATCCACCACAATGACCCACCCTCTCCTCCACTTTCACTACCCGGCTCAGGGCACTCCAACCCCGGCCTACACGCACACCCTCGCCCCCCTGACTCCTCTGGACCTCCTCTGACCAGCCTGCTCCTAAAGCTACCAGCCCCGCACCAACATCCACCACAATGACCCACCCTCTCCTCCACTAACACTACCCGGCTCAGGGCACTCCAACCCCGGCCTACACGCACACCCTCGCCCCCCTGACTCCTCTGGACCTCCTCTGACCAGCCTGCTCCTAAAGCTACCAGCCCCGCACCAACATCCACCACAATGACCCACCCTCTCCTCCACTTACACTACCCGGCTCAGGGCACTCCTACCCCGGCCCTACACCCACACCCTCGCCCCCCTGACTCCTCTGGACCTCCTCTGACCAGCCTGCTCCTAAAGCTACCAGCCCCGCACCAACATCCACCACAATGACCCACCCTCTCCTCCACTTTCACTACCCGGCTCAGGGCACTCCTACCCCGGCCCTACACGCACACCCTCGCCCCCCTGACTCCTCTGGACCTCCTCTGACCAGCCTGCTCCTAAAGCTACCAGCCCCGCACCAACATCCACCACAATGACCCACCCTCTCCTCCACTTTCACTACCCGGCTCAGGGCACTCCAACCCCGGCCTACACGCACACCCTCGCCCCCCTGACTCCTCTGGACCTCCTCTGACCAGCCTGCTCCTAAAGCTACCAGCCCCGCACCAACATCCACCACAATGACCCACCCTCTCCTCCACTTACACTACCCGGCTCAGGGCACTCCTACCCCGGCCCTACACCCACACCCTCGCCCCCCTGACTCCTCTGGACCTCCTCTGACCAGCCTGCTCCTAAAGCTACCAGCCCCGCACCAACATCCACCACAATGACCCACCCTCTCCTCCACTTACACTACCCTGCTCAGGGCACTCCTACCCCGGCCTACACGCACACCGTCGCCCCCCTGACTCCTCTGGACCTCCTCTGACCAGCCTGCTCCTAAAGCTACCAGCCCCGCACCAACATCCACCACAATGACCCACCCTCTCCTCCACTTTCACTACCCGGCTCAGGGCACTCCTACCCCGGCCCTACACGCACACCCTCGCCCCCCTGACTCCTCTGGACCTCCTCTGACCAGCCTGCTCCTAAAGCTACCAGCCCCGCACCAACATCCACCACAATGACCCACCCTCTCCTCCACTTTCACTACCCGGCTCAGGGCACTCCAACCCCGGCCTACACGCACACCCTCGCCCCCCTGACTCCTCTGGACCTCCTCTGACCAGCCTGCTCCTAAAGCTACCAGCCCCGCACCAACATCCACCACAATGACCCACCCTCTCCTCCACTTACACTACCCGGCTCAGGGCACTCCTACCCCGGCCCTACACCCACACCCTCGCCCCCCTGACTCCTCTGGACCTCCTCTGACCAGCCTGCTCCTAAAGCTACCAGCCCCGCACCAACATCCACCACAATGACCCACCCTCTCCTCCACTTACACTACCCGGCTCAGGGCACTCCTACCCCGGCCCTACACGCACACCCTCGCCCCCCTGACTCCTCTGGACCTCCGGGGACACACAGCCCACATCTCGGACCCACTCTTAAGCACCCCTCCTCGGACTACACCCCCCAACTCATCCAGGCCGGGGAAAACTCACCAAGGCTGGGGCTAAGTTCCACAGCCAGCTCCAAAACCCAATAGCCCGGTCCCCAAATCATCCAGCCCGGGGATAAATCCTCCAGGCCGGGGCTAAGTTCCATTCAGAAAATACTTGATAACGTATATTTAACAAGGACTAGATACTTACCAATATATTTTCTTGTCTTCTTTGGAGTGAACTTTCTCTTGGTCCTTCTTCTTCGCATTACCATTAGATGTCTTCCGAAATCACTCAACATGCCCGGACACATATCCCGCACGTGTCCCCATAAAGAACCAATCACAATGGAGCCTTCAATACCGCCAGAGTAGGGTAGGGGGAGCACATCATACACTCCATACACAAGAAGTCAGGTTGGGGTATTATATGGACGTCAAATAAACTTTCAATTTATGGTCTTTAAAAGCTAAGAATTTAAAAAAACTTGATAATGTGCATGATATATTATCATTGAGCATTAAAAGGACTTCAGAAAAACAATGAAATTATGCTCTTTATATGCTAAAAATGAAAATACAAAATCTTGGTTTATGAGGACCGTAGCATAGTCCTGCTAATCCCCTTAGGTTCTCGTAGTGCTGGTGAGTAGTCAGGTCAATTGGCTCCATAAACCATATATACAGACACATCCCTACAGCACACACAGCCCTACAACACACACAGCCCTACAGCACACACATCCCTACAGCACACACAGCCCTACAGGACACACAGCCCTACAGCACACACAGCCCTACAGGACACACAGCCCTCCAGCACACACACAGCCCTACAACACACACACAGCCCTACAGCAAACACACAGCCCTACAACACACACATCCCTACAGCACACACATCCCTACAGCACACACAACCTTACAGCACACACAGCCCTACAGGACACACAGCCCTACAACACACACACAGCCCTACAGCAAACACAGCGCTACAGCGCACACACAGCCCTACAGCACACACAGCCCTACAGCACACACAGCCCTACAGCGCACACAGCGCTACAGGACACACAGCGCTACAGGACACACAGCCCTACAGCGCACACAGCCTTACAGCACACACAGCCCTACAGCACACACAGCCCTACAGCACACACAGCCCTACAGCGCACACAGCCCTCCAGCACACACACAGCCCTACAACACACACATCCCTACAGCACACACAGCCCTACAACACACACAGCCCTACAGCACACACAGCCTTACAACACACACATCCCTACAGGACACACAGCCCTACAGCACACACAGCCCTACAGGACACACAGCCCTCCAGCACACACACAGCCCTACAACACACACACAGCCCTTCAGCAAACACACAGCCCTACAACACACACATCCCTACAGCACACACAGCCTTACAGCACACACAGCCCTACAGGACACACAGCCCTACAACACACACACAGCCCTACAGCAAACACAGCGCTACAGCGCACACACAGCCCTACAGCACACACACAGCCCTACAGCGCACACAGCCCTACAGCACACACAGCCCTACAGCACACACAGCCCTACAGCACACACAGCGCTACAGGACACACAGCCCTACAGCGCACACAGCCTTACAGCACACACAGCCCTACAGCGCACACACAGCCCTACAGCACACACACAGCCCTACAACACACACACAGCCCTACAGCACACACAGCGCTACAGGACACACAGCCCTACAGCGCACACAGCCTTACAGCACACACAGCCCTACAGCACACACACAGCCCTACAGCACACACACAGCCCTACAGCACACACACAGCCCTACAGCACACACAGCCCTACAACACACACAGCCCTACAGAGCAAACAGCCCTACAACACACACAGCCCTACAACACACACATCCCTACAGCGCACACAGTGCTACAGGACACACAGCCCTACAACACACACAGCCCTACAACACACACATCCCTACAGCGCACACAGCTCTACAGGACACACAGCCCTACAGCGCACACAGCCCTACAACACACACAGCCCTACAGCACACACAGCCCTACAACACACACAGCCCTACAGCACACACAGCCCTACAACACACACAGCCCTACAGCACACACAGCCCTACAACACACACAGCCCTACAACACACACATCCCTACAGCGCACACAGTGCTACAGGACACACAGCCCTACAACACACACAGCCCTACAACACACACATCCCTACAGCGCACACAGCTCTACAGGACACACAGCCCTACAGCGCACACAGCCCTACAACACACACAGCCCTACAGCACACACAGCCCTACAACACACACAGCCCTATAGCACACACAGCCCTACACTGTTTGTTTTTGTGCGTCATTAGCACGAGGGAACGAGATAGTTGGTCGGTCAGTCCCCGCCCTTCAGCGTTACCATGGAGACATTGCTCACACTACATCTGACTAAATTATATATTTTTTAAAAAGCTTATAGGCCTGTGTAGACCTTACAATCATTAGATGACAACATGTATATTCTTATTTAGACACATAATATTCTCTGTTCCTATTTTGCAAAAATATTTTAATTTAATTGAAGATTGTTTAAAATATAGCCTATTTAGCATAGTTTTTTTTTACCCTTTGTCCTCACTTTTGAGCTCAAGTGTCCTACTTTTCATCTTGTAGAACTGGTCTCCCTACTTGTGGTAGCCTACTCTTTTCAACAATTAAAACTGCTCATTTGTTTCTTTGTCCTCAATGGTAAGCAGAATAATACGGAATATCTAAGAAACAACATTTCCTTCATCGGGTAAATACAAAGTAAGAAAGGACATCAAGAATTAAGCACACACCTGGCACGACAGACCGATGAAATTCTCCCTATTTTCACATCCCAATTTTGGCAAGTATGACTAATACCCTCAATAAAACAGGCAACGTCTGGAAGCAGCCTTTGGGTTTATCACACCAGCCTGGCTTTACACATTTGTGGTTTATGGCAGACTTTTCATCAACAATGAGCTGTAGCCGATTGTTACATGCTAACGGCGGTAACCTCGAATAACCATTGTCCACATGCATAGATAATGTCCCTGGGGAGATCCTGGTGTAGACCATGATACGGGTATAGTTAAAGATCCATGGGGGAAGCCAGTAGCAAAGAGGGACTAGATAGCTTCCAAACAGCAGTTATTTTTCAGGCAAGAGCTCCTTCCGTGTGGACACAGAGCCAAATTCACTTTCCGGGTCAGACGCAGGATCAGATCATATCCTGCGTGGCCATTGTTCACAAAGTGATAAAGTGTAGCGCCTTTTCAACAGTAAAAATAAAATGCACCGAAAATCAATCATAGTTTCAATGCGTATGGAGCATAGACCGTTAAAGAGAATAGACAACTCCTCCTCACTCCTCCCCGTTTATCATAATGACCACGTACGAGGGGGAAATCATGGCGGATTTACAGACTCCTCCTCCCCCGCTCGGACAAAGCATGTTCCTAATAAGGGCATAAGGGCGGGATCTCAACTGTAGACTCGGCCCTTGCGTGACGTATAGCTCGCGCAGCTCAATTTTTTTATTTATTTGACCTTTATTTAACCAGGAAAGTCCCACTGAGATTAAGAATCGCTTTTTCAGGGGAGTCCTGGCCCCAGAGGGGAACCTATTGTACATGTTTTTAGTGGTAGGGGAAACCAGAGTATCCGGAGGAAACCTACGCAGACACGGGGAGAACATGCAAACTCCACACAGAAAGGCCCCGTCCAGAACCCAGACCTTCTAGCTGTGAAGCACGAGCGCTAAACGCTGTGCTACCGTGCCGCCCGAAATGCTAACAGTCTGACCCTCATTAATACGAGATAAAAAAATAAAAATAAATATTTCGAAAACCAGCCTGGTTTCTTTAATTGTGACTAACCCAGTGTTATCTCAGGAGGAATATGTAGCCGTAGAAAGTGTTTAAAAAATAGAAACCAGGCGTTAAAGTTGTTTTTAACGTGTCTAAAGTCCAATGCTTTTCAATGGGAGACTAGCGGCTATATGGAGGTACTACAGCAATGGCGGAGCAATGGCGGCCTCCAGTATTGCGGTCATAAAGCAGAGCAGTCAGCGGCCATTGGCGTGGAGGAGACGAGCGGAGAACAGTAGTGTTGTGATGATGCCACAGACAGCGTGTTGAGGGGGGCGTGTCGGAAAGGGTCAGGGCTTCTTAAAGAGACAGAGGCCTATTTCAAGACGTTTGCTACAGCCATTTTGTAGCAAATGTATTCAAGGCAGTTAATTTAATTCACTGCATTTACAGACATCATTGTAGTGTGCTATAGACTGGTACTATGTGACTGAAAAAAACATAATACCCCCTCTTTAAGAAAGAAAAGTCGCTAAATATCTCAACAATCAATGTGGACGAGTAACAGACGAGTATAGCACGCACACTGTATCCCGCGGCCCTATTTTGTACCAATTGTACTTTACACAATCCATTACGCGCTCGCTCTCCCACCTATTCATCTGAGCAGAAACTCCTCCATAAACACAGCTGCCACATAGGAGCGCACCAAGAGGGCACAGCTGGCAGTCAACAGACTCTTGTAATATCTGGAGTCACAGGCCACCGCCGTTTGGAGAAGCATTCGTTTCAAAACACAGCGGGGGCATTGTAGGCTTACTCTTCCCCACAAATAAAATCAACAGCGCACTTTTTCTTCTTTGAACTATTAGCTCCTCACACTCCGGGGACGTGGAGGAAAAGCAGCATTGATTCAATTAGGTGGGATTAACGGGCCGCCGCGGGGACGGGGGAGCACCTGAGAGGCCCGGCGGATACCTGCGCCACGCTCAATTCACTGAAAAAAAAGCAGAGGACGGGCTTCATCTAATCACGGACAGCGGCGCGTGCTCCCGACCGTCCTTTTATCGCACGCTTTTTCATCTGTGTTCACCGTCAAGGAGGGCCGAGCAGGAGGTTCACGCACTAAAGTATCCGGTCGACCCCCTTTGCAAACATTTTTGTCACAAGCGTGCCTTAGGCTGTCTACAACAAAAGGACACTCGGACATTGCGTTATTGGAGAGTTGATCAGGTTGTTGATGTGGACAACAAACACAGATGCATTTTATCGGTGAGATAAGAGACAAGATCCTGAGGCCCATTGTTGTGCTTTATTCTGCTTTCTTGACTGGAGCTTACAGCCTATAGACCAGTGTAATGCCTCATTTGAAAGCTAAGACCTACAAAACATGTTGTCACTTTTTATGCCACTTCTTTGTTGTCTTTTTGTCAATTTGTTATCACCTTTTCAAATCACCCCTTTGTCACTTTTTTTCGAGAAACTTTTAGATTGGGGTGCGCGAGGCAGTGTCACGGGAGAAGAGGTTCAAATTACGACCTCGGTATCAGAAGAGGAAAAATGATGTGAAGCTCACTCAGATCATTTTTTGATCTGAGTGCTCATTCCCAACACATTTCCGACATCCCAATTCTTCCCAGGGCCATACCTGATTTAAAAAAAAAAAAGACAAACAATGAAAGAGGAAGCCACTAAATTCATGTTTGTTGTATCCAAACACTGCTCACTTTCCCACATATTTGTAATATCCCGATTCTTCACAGGAAGGAGTTTATTGTCACATTTCACTTATTGTCACTGAAATGCTGGAAAACTTCATGAAAAAAGTTCATGAAATTGATACAAATGCTTTGTAGAATGGACAGTGTTACAAAGTGCCTTTAGCAAGCTTTCAGGGTCACTGTCACAGTAACACTCACAAACACTAGATTGAAAGCTCACAATCAATACAAAAGCTTCATCAAAAAAACATTCAATATGCTGAAGGAGGACAACTAGGCATGCACGTTTTCTTATTTTTCTTTAACCAATAGTCGGTGCTGTTACGGTTAAAAAAAACGCATTGAAATGTAACTCTTTCCGAAGTGTACTGTGTAGCTCCCCGGCGGCTGGTTTGAGGAGCGCCTATAGTTGTCTTGAACATCTCTTGTTTTGTTTATGTGTGGGACATGTATTACACCGCCACATCACGGTGCGCTAAATCTGTATCCCTCCACTCAGAAGTGCACAAAGAAGAGCCAGAAGGTGACAGTTAACCGCTCTTATCCGGTTAGTCAATTAGTGACAGTTAACCAGTTAACCATGATCATCCCTACTGACACCACATATGTCCTTTCACTACTATGGAACAGAATCAGCTCCTTTAAGGCGTGACAAACTGTTATCAGGATGTTTATAGTGTGGAGATGAGGAGAAATCCTCACCAAAAGTTATTACAAAAATGTAATGTAACATCAGCTAGTTAGCTCAGGTTAGTGGGTTAGTACTGGGTTTCCAAGGAGACGAACCATGGCACAAAGTGGAGCAGCTTTGTGGCACAGTGAACTCCAGGTGAACATTACCCCTTTAACCTTCCAATCCAGCTCCGTCAGCACGGCCCGCCTGAAGGCCACGGTCAAACCAGACCCTCTCCCACTCCACACTTACATCATCGACAACAAGCAACAGTTCACTTGTTTACTCACAAACAGATTCATGCTACAACCAGTTTTAAGACTAACCAATAGTAATAAGTGTTCGTTATTAAATCATTACCAAATGAGTTATTATTGAATATAAATCCTTTGGGAGTTGGTGGAGGTTGTTCTGTAGTTCTTTTCTAAACTGTGTTATGTTTTTGTGATTTATTCTATGGACGATGCTGTTCTTTTGGCTCATGTGTATCTGTATCACAGCAGAAAGTCAAATCTAATGCCACAAACAAAACAAATCTATGCATCAATAGCTTCTTCATAATGGACTGGGACACAACAGGCCCCTTTAATCTGATCAACTGTGTTTTTGACCATAATCCTAGTATTATTGATGAACTTGTGAAAAGTGGTGTGTGGGGACTTAAAGACAGCGGCACTGTCCTGTGGTGCAGCTGCTATAAATGTGTTTGGAAGTAAACGTCCTAAGCGCTGATCCTCAGAGGAACCTGATCCTCCATCTGCAGAGCTCCCTGGTCCTGAATGTAAAGAGTCACAGAGCTGGAAGTTCTGGTCATATACCACAGCAGCCACTTCACATTCAGAGCGGGTCCCTATTATTCTGCAAACTCACACACGAACCTCCGTTACCACGGTAATCTCCAACAACACTTAACACACACAGAACCCCGATTCGCACAGGATTAGAATGACCAGAGGACGGCGCTCATTTTGATGGGCATCCGCACGGGATCAGCAATGTTGCAATGTCAGTAATTTTATAGACTTTTGTCTGGGAATGACGGATAACAAGCCTTTTATGCATGTGTGTTGCCAGCGCTAACGCTAAGGTTTGTTTATGAGCTTTACTTTAGTGACAAAAGCCATATTGTACCACATTGTACACACAACTATGAACGACATCAGTTCTGTAGGAGTTTGCTCTGACCATAAAACAGCACTTTCCTCTCTCCTTTAATCCGTTTGCTCTGAAACAGCCTCCTCCGTCTAAACTTTGCACACACATACAGCCAAACCATGTTGATCCGTCTAATGTTGCCATGACAACAGGCCTGTACATCCGGTTCACGTCTGTAATGTTGTAGTTTTTGAAATGAAACTACAGCATTTTGGTAAAGCTTTAAAATGCATTAACACATAAATGTTGTTAAAATTAAGTTTTAAACCAGTGTTGCCCGTATTTATATTTTGTCGCTTCACACAGAACTAGACTCACCTGAGGACTGAGGAGTTTGCAGAATTGCCCTAAAGGTCAAAATGGGGGGATTTTTTGTTCCATCCAAATGACTACAATGTCTTTAAAGCAAGAACAACATTTTTTATTCCACCTATATTTTCCATCACAGTGGCCTCTATGATGCTCCAGGATCTAGCACGGTAGCACAGCGGTTAGCGCTCGTGCTTCACAGCTAGAAGGTCCGGGTTCGATTCCCACCTGGACGGGGTCTTTCTGTGGAGTTTGCATGTTCTCCCCGTGTCTGCGTAGGTTTCCTCCGGGTACTCCGGTTTCCCCTACCACTAAAAACATGTACAATAGGCCCAGGGACTGCAGGTGGAAATTAGCACAAGTGCTATAACCTGGTACAATGCATCTCTCCTTTCTGAGGCTAATGTAGATTGTACACTGTCCCTGTTCAAAAATAAATAAGTGAATTTAAATTTATTTTCGAGTTTCTTGTAGCCTTTCACTGCTGACAGACCCTCCTACCAGAAAACCTACCAAACAATTGACCCCAAAGGCCCCCTGTGGTGGAAAGTAAAGGCACAAACACCCATGCAGCCATTGGGTCACAAAAGGTCAAAGACGCACAAATATCAAGTTTCTATTTTTGCATAAAAAGTTGCATAACTCAGCTTTAAGCAAAAAGTATATATTCTCAGGAATAATGCCAGTTTAAATCTAATTTAATGCTCTTTAATGCCCAGCGGAAACCCCGTTGAATGCCAAATGTCAGACAGGAACAAAATCAGAATAAAATGCATTAAGAAAATCTGTTTACTCCAGCTTTCACCCTTCAAAGGACCCTTTCCTGATATATCTTTTCTTTGAAAGCAGAAAGCAAACTCGAGTCAACATCTTTTAGCGTTTCCCTGAACCTTTCCAGTGTGTGCATTCTCCAGTGAAGCAGTGAGGCAGCAGCAGCACGACGCCGAAGACTGCCCTGCATCCTAATGGGAACATCACACCGGCGCAATACAATACAGACTGCAGCAGAGTGGACAAAGGGTGCAGGAGAGCTCCCTATCCACTGCTTACAGCCACTGTAGCCATTGTCCCGTGGTCATGTGGGACTTTTCATTAGTCAACAAGGGTCATGTGATCGCCATCTACACACTGTGAGAAAAGTCTGTCAATTATACAGACAAAAACCCTGTAAGCTACCTACAATAAAATCATGTAAATCGGTGAATGGCAAACAATTGTTTATTTTAAATCTAAGACAGAACTGTACAGTTTACATAAATCTTCTGTAAATATTACAGGTTAACTTTGTTGATAGTAGATACACTGTTTTTTTTTAACAGATCGATTCTGTAATATTATTAACAGTTAACCTCTTTACCCCCACTTTAACCGAGTGCATTTTCACCAGGTCAGCATTACCCAAATCTAAAAGCTTCTTGCAGCCTAAAGGCCACTGTATTTTGTGCCTCATTCGAAAGCTAAGACCTACAAAACCGATCGAAACTTTTTTTTGAAAGCTAAGGCCTTCTAGTTTCTGAAAATATGTGTAAGTTGAGTCAAACACAACTTGGAGGTGGTGGATGGCAGGAAACAGGTTAAGAATGTACATTTCACAGTTAGATAATGGAAAATGCTCATTTTGACAGCATTAAATCATTTGGACTAATTACTGTATCATTTTACATATATTCTCCAAAATTATTACCGGTTTACTGTTGTTATTCTATAACTGTACTTTTTACAATAATATTATTGAGAGTAAAGAATAGCAGCTGAGTCCCCCGTTTTATACCATAGAATGTAACAGTATAAAACTGTTCACTCAGCTGCCATTTTTTACCGTTAAATTTACGGAATGTTTTCACAGCTGCGGCTCTCTGGCGCTACAGTACAAGTGTTCATTGCTTTATACTTCTCTAAAAGTGAAATTACAAAAGGAGGATTTAATTAGGAGGTCATGAGGGCCAGGCTGATATAATCAGGGAGCAGAGTTACGTAGAGGGGTCAGGCTTCCGTCGGCGTGGATTTATTTAAGATTATTGCCATTAGCGGTAAGAAACGATGGCGCACTATGTCACTGATTAGGTTTAGGTTAAGTTTCTTTATTCAGGTCCACTGCGACACAGGAGTGACGCCGAAGCTTGTTGTTAAAAAAGACAATTGCTGCTGGAATAAAGCTGTCCCTATATCTCTTGGCTCGACATTTCGGAACCACCAGCATTTGTCCAGATGGCAGTTACTGTGGTGGTTCAATGATGATGCTGCCTTCAAATCTGGTGACAAGGAGACATTGCGTCCAGCTAGGGCCAACCTGTCCCGCGGCATCAAAAAAGCCAAGAAGCAGTACTCCAAAAAGATAACTGATCACTTCAGAGACAGCAGAGACACTCGGAGTCTGTGGGAGGGGATAAAGACCATCACAGACATAAACCTCCTCGACAAACTTGTGACAGTGACACCTCTCTGTTGAACGCTCTAAATTAATTCTTTGCTCGCTACGAGGCACTCAACAGAACCCCGGCACAAAAGTCAACACCACCTCCTGAAGACCAAGTGCTGAAGCTATCTCCAGAGAGTGTGAGAAGATCTCTGAGCAGGATCAACATACACAAAGCACCGGGTCCAGACAACATACCAGGTCATGTACTGAAAGGTTGCGCTGATGAACTCACTGAGGTCTCTTAACCCCACTGGCCTTTTTCCCGAAAAAGCTATAATCTACATTTACTAAGATACTACTAGTATTTAGCCAGATATATGGCAAAACTTGGTACCAAATTACCTGGTGGACCTTGGGGATTGCTGTGGAAGTGAAATAAAGATAATAAATTGTATTGGTTGACAATAAAATGAGGTTGAAACAGATAATTCTAACTTCCGCCTGAAAAAAACCCACATATTTTCCCTCAAAAAAGCTTTTTCCCTGTCTGTGGTGTAGCAAATGAGAACACAAATTGACAGTTCCTGATATTTTGGACCAGTCCACCAAAAAATGTGCCAAATAAACAAACCACTGCAGAATGGTACATGGAATTGGAAAAAAAGTCCAGGCGGAATCCAACTGTGCCAAAATTGTGCCATTTGGCACAATTTTGGCACAATTTTGTAACTGTGGAATATTGTACTGTAAATGAAAAATTGAGTTGTATGGACATATTGGGTCATAAAACTGAATTCTCTGACTGAAAATACACAAAAGATTTGCATTCATTATATCACACACTTTATTAGAAAACAATAGTAAAATATGGAACATTTCAAATAAAAACTTTTCCCCCCCAAATTTGTTTACAGTACCATGTACAAAAGGGGTCAAATTTTACATTGTTGCATAAAGAAGCAAACAAACAAGAACAAAATAAATAAGATAAAAATCACTCCCTCTAAATAACAGCAAGAACAGTCTTAGAAAAAAAAGAAATCTACTTGCCATCATGCCATTCCACAAAACAGTTCTTTTTAGCCGAGCAACACAGTGCCACTTGACATTTTCGGCAATAAACTGGTGTTTTGACTCTTTTCAGTCCGGCATCATGGCACTTCTGGCAGTACTTCCGCATGCCATGGGCCGTCTCCCCATAATACATGGGCATGCAAGTGTTTCGTGGCTGTGGGCTGGGTGGAGGCTGTGGGCTGGGTGGAGGCTGTGGGCCCTGTGATTCAGAGGTTTTTGCAAACGATAGCATTTCTTTCATCAGTGTTTCTCTAAAATCCTTTTGTAAAAGTGGTTTGGTCCCGTCCTTTTTGAGTTTTACCAGTTCTTTGTGGAGGATATGGCTGTTTACCACCGCAATGTCTACAAAATGATAAAAAAATGTCTTGTACCATTTCATGGTCTTATGGAGAACACTGTAGTACCCTATTAGTGCATCCGATAAGTCCACTCCACCCATGTATTTGTTATATTCGAGTATAGCATCAGGACATGGCACTTGCATGGTTCTCCAATTACCATGGTCCTTTACCTTACGTTTCACGGTGTTGCCACTGAATGCTTTGTGAACAGAGGAGCACATCGTCACCTCTCGCTTGTCCATCCACTTCAAGAACAAGAGGCTGTCCTTGCGCAGCCACCGCATGTCTCCTCTTGGAGCAGTTTTGGGGAGGTCATTTTGTGTTGTAGTTGGAAACCCAGTGCGGTTTTTCCTAATTGTTCCACATGCCCCTGTATTTTTTTCTAACAAGTCTGTAAATAACACTGGACTCGTGTAAAAATTGTCCACATACAGCTTATAGCCTCTTCCAAGGAGACCAAAGGGCATTAGGTCCATTACTGAACTATAAGTTAGTCCATGTTCCGCTGCGGTTGCGCTCTTTCCTGAATACACAAAAAAGTTCCATGTGTAACCGCTCTCAGAGTCTGCCAGCACATACAACTTGTACCCCCACTTTGTGGGCTTGTCCCGGTGATACTGCTTCATTGAAATGCGGGCCTTAGATGCCACCATGCGTTCATCTATGCAGATGTTTTGGTTTGGTTGGAAAAATGCCTTGCAGGATGTTACAAGTTCTGTGTACATAGGTTTGATTTTGAATAGTCTGTCATAATCTGCTGTGTCTCTTTTGCGGTCGTTTTCTTCATCCTCTTCTGGATCGCTCAGGTGTAGTGTCCAAACAATGTTCTCAAATCTGTCCCGGGTCATTGAGTTTGCTGGAAAAGGGTGCCCATAGGGAAAGATTTTCCTCCAGTAGGCTCTTCATGCAACTCCCTAACACTGTTGAACAAAAACATACAGTTCAGATGTGTAGACGATACAACATTTATACATGTATGACAATAAATATATCATGACTGATGCTAAGCACTACAGTAAATACAATAACAGGAGCCCCTTCTTAGAACCCTATAATGCAATAATAATGATGTAATCAAAATAAATATTTTTTAGAATTACAATTTTTTTTGAATAAAAATATCTGTCTATCTATACTAATATGTTATTACTTTTTATTACTATGTAATAATGAAAAAGAAGGGGAAACAATTTAAAAATGTTTAAATATATATATATATATATATATATATATATATATTTATGTATTTTATATTTACCTCGTGATGAGAATCGCCATCATGCGCAGGGGCACCATCCGTGTCGCTATCTGACGCAAACTCGCTGTCTGTAGAGTCATCGAGATAAACTTTGGCACCCGGTTCCCTAGCAAGAAGCTCTACCACCTCCTCACGTGTATAACGCTGTTTTGCCATCTTTACTTTCGTCAAAATTCCGAGTACTGCTCTACCTGCCGTGCGTAAAGGGTTTGCGCACCGATGGGCCTCCTTCTGCCCCAACTATACGCACGTCCACGCCTCCGCGGTACTTTGGCCAATCAGGGCATGTCATACCATTTTGGAAAGAACACATCCTCGGCTATCAAAAGCCATTGAAAACTTATTGACGGACAGCACCTGTGGCCAATCACAGGAGGAGATACACAGAGGTACGTGACATGACGCACGGGTGCAGCCTATCACAAAGAGCCTCTTACAGAAGGAGGAAGGAACAGGTTGCTGCCAGATCGGTGTCAGAGCCTCGCTATGAGGTTGAATACAAGAACAAACGGACTTTTATTCCTACGGAAATGACTTGTGATGAAAAAACAGCAAAAGTAAGTCAAATTTTACTTCCACGCTGATGTTTTACTGCTGTGTTTTCTGGCATTTGTCTGCGGCTTGGTCGGCGAGTTTTAGAGCTAGAGACGTCAGCCTCATAGCGTTCTGTTCAGCGCGGGGAGGGCTTTCTAACGGTGTGCTGAGTGCAGGGCTAATGATTGTTTGGAGGGCGCTTGTGACGCCAAAGCAAAAGTTTGATTTGAAATGTGCTTTATGACGATTTGTCAGATTGTGGTTTGTTGTTTAAACCCGAGTCTGTTGAACTGAAATTGGAGTGGATAATGTTGTAGCTGAGAGTTGTCCGAACACGAGGATGTGAAACTTGTGATTGTCAGTAGTTGTATCTGTCAGCTACGGTCCGGACAAGCTGAAGCAGGGGGGTGCGGACCCCCGATGGGTGCCGATCGGGCTGAAGAGGTTAAAGGCACACTGTGTAACATTTGGACTACACTGTTGCCATCCACGCAAAACATATTATTGTTCAATGATGAAAATATCTGTCATAAATTAAATGCTTTTAACATTTTACACGGTTGAGAGACCAACAGGCCATCCCTCTGTGGACCCACCACCTGCAGGGGGCGCCATAGGGGCTGGTGCAGCTCCAACAGCTGCCCCCACGACCCAGCAATGTAAATAAACGTTCCCATTTTCTTTTTATCCCTAAACAAAGTACAAGCTTCCGTCAGTCGAATAGTGCGTCATGGTCTCGCCGTCCCTCCTCGTTCTGTGATTGGTCCCACATTTATTCAGCTTCAGCCACACCCGTTAACTCCCGCCATCGCAAAGAAACATCTCAACGCTTGTATCTTCACATTTCCCACAAACGCAGATAACATTGAGTCAAGGGGTAAAGGAAGCAAACATGTATCCATCAAATGAATAATTCAGCTGTTATTTGGTTAAGTTAGAGTCCAGACAGCGAGGTTTAACGGGCGTACTGACCGGTTGAACACTCGTGCTAGCCCGGTGCAGTTTCCCCAAACCTACGCTACACTCAAGCTTCATCACCCGCTTTGTAAACACATCAAAACTGATGTTCCTCACCTTAAAGTTACGAAGACACGCTGTCCACCTCCCGAGGACTGCGAACTGTCCTGCTCCTCCATGTGAGAATCCGTGAAAAACTCCGAACACACGATGCACGAGTCCTTGTGCTTCGGTGTGGTCAAATCTGTCCAACGATAATCCTCCAGTATTCTCACTTTAGCCGTTTTCAGCGGTTTACAGAGACATGTTTACATTTCAGCCGCTCTCAGGTGATGGTAGTGGAGCCGCATAAACACAGCTACACAAAGCGGGGCGACGCGATACCGGTGCGGAAAATGCCAAAAAATATTGTTTTTATGGAAAATAAGGCGCGGGTCATATTTAATTGTTTGCCTCGGGGAGCCTATTGAAAAGGTCTAGTCTAATCTAGTAAATGTAAAGTCAATAAAAATTCACATTGTGAAAGTGGAGGGGACCAAAGAACCATGTTGTGCGATAGTTTAGGACAGCTCAGTGTGTGTGAAAGTGAGTGAGTGAGTGCGCATGTCCGAGTTGAATGGCCCTGTATATGAGTGCAGCCAACAAAATAAAGTACACAACTCTTCGGCAAGACGGCCTCCGTGTCGTGTTTGCCACTACCACACGTAACAGCGTAGAAGTTCAGAATCAGAATAGATTTTATTCGCCATTGTTTGAGAACAGGTTCACAAGCTAGGAATTTTTCTTGATGCGGACGTGCAACATAAAACATAACACAGAATTTAGATAAAATTAAGCTATAAAACTTTAAACTATAAGGCTTTAGGGGGCATGCATAAGGAATATTAATAAATAAGATACAAAATAAAAAGTAAAATATAGTAAGATGACAACTTTGAACAACAGTGGGATTATATTTACAGATGCGTAGGAGTAAAAAGTAAAGTAATAAGTGACAGCAGCGGGTCTAAGTGTGGAAACACCACACAGGGCAAACGAGCAGAAACATCCATGAGTCTGTGACTGAGTTGAGGGAGTTAACCCCGGGAGGAGAAGTACCGGCCCTGGAGAAGACGGATCTCCCCTGCGTCTCCCAATCACGGTTAGGGGACAAAAGCAGGAAAGGTTAACAACCACTTTTCAAAAGTGGGGGGGACACGTCCCCCACACAATGAATGGTTCCGACGCCCATGCTACTAACAGGCTCTAGTGGAGCGGACTTAAGTGAATGAATATTCCAACCCAACGCGACCAGCTCACGTTCTGTCCCCACTCCGAGCAAGTGCGAACGCCACCTGGACCGCGGCTGATATCCTCGGTCTCAGCCGCGGAAGGCCCCTGGCTGAGCCTCCGGTCCAGCCAGCCCGGAGACAGGCGGGCGGGAGGCGCCTGCACCCGGGCTCTCCCTCCCTCCCTTCCCTTCCTTTGGGAGCGGCTCTTCATGTGAACTCCGCCCCGTGGATTGCGTTCACAGCTATAAGCACTTTCTACCACCTCTCACTGAACATCCATAAATCTTAATTTCAGGGAAGTTATTACACAATCAGAAAATGAAAGGACAACAGCAGAATCTAATAATGTCCCCGACTCACGGGTCTGTCCCATGGCCGTCTGCTACAGCTGACGTAGGGCAGCGGGCGCACGACAACTCCAACATGAATAGTCCCAGAGTGAGGAGAAAGCTCAGCGCAACACGTTTTCGGTTTTGGCTAGGGTTGCTCCAGCTGGCAGAGGGTAAACTTAAAGTGCCCCCCCACTTTGAATGGTTCCGACGCCCATGCATCCGTCCAATTATTGCGTTTTTGTCACATTTTTGTCACTTTATTGTTGCGTGTTTGTTGCTATTTGTCACGTTTTCCATCACATTTTTGTTGCACTTTTATTGCGTTTTCATCCTCATTTTGTGTCTCATTGTTTTCGCTGTTGGGATGATTTTTTTCAAGAAGCTTTTAAGTGAGTAAGAGTAAGTAGGTGCTTTATTTGTCACTGTACAAGTGTACGACGAAATTGTGTTCAGGTGTTAGTCCTGAGCCGCTGTGGGCCGACCTGACCCGCTTGTTTTTGGAGGTCGGGGAAACCGGAGTACAGCCCTCTGTCTCCTCTGAAAAGGTGCTCCGCCTCCTGGGTCTGTCCTTGTTTCAGAGCGTGGTGTCCTGCACTGGTCAGCTCCACCTCCTCCTTCAACTTCCTCCTGCGCAGCTCCCTCCGCCCCACAACAGTCTTTCACCATCTTCTTTTTGTTTAAAGCTGCTTTCTTCAGGACCATTATGGACTCTCTGCAGTAAAAAAAAAATCTGCTGAACCTCCACAAAAACACGGAAAAGACGCACAAAAGCCTCCAGGAAAACAATGCGGATCAGAAACCACAAATGCAGCTCGTAGGAAAAAAAACGCAGCTGTACCGAGAGAGAGGTTGCTGCTTGTGGAAACTGTCCAAACACACTGACATCAGCTGAGGAACATGTTTGCGTTGGATATTTTCTCGTGTCACCTGCGGTGGAGCCGTGGAGCAGTACAAGCTTTAAAATGCAAAACAAGTTAGAGTCCGGACTGAACATGGTCAGTTGTATGCAGCTAAATTAATTTTGACAAACCAGGCTCTAAGGTTTTGTAACATAAGCGCGATTAGCATATTTGGATGACGTAGCATTTTCTAGGAAGTTGAGAGCTTTACAACAGAATCAGACACGGCGGTATGTGAAAAAACTTGAGTTGATAAAAGTTGATAAAAGTCCTACAAGTTTGGTCTTCATTTGGAAAGGGAGGTTAAAGGTGCAGTATGCAACTTTATATGTAAAAATGAAAAAAAATAAAAGTTGATATTAGTGCATATTTGACCTGTCAGTGACCCAGCGGCTTAGCCTAGCGCTTTCACTTACTATCCCGGTGTATAAGACACTACAGGTTTCGCTTTAGGAATCGTAGAAATACAGTATCTTTAGCTCTGAGCCTGATCCAAATGCACACATTTTGTTATCCATTATCATTAACATAAGATGCAGCCATTGGATGTGTATCCCATAGGGCAGGGTTAAACTGTACCAACTCGGTACCGACTGAAAAGCTCCGGTTGGGGGCGGTGTCGGAAAACTAAAATTATTTCGGTGCTTGGGTAGGTACTTGTTTCTCTCCAGATGTCAATACATGAGTCTTAAAACGCAGCTTGAGCGCTTGATGCAGCTGTTTTCTTAAGGCAAAGCAAAGCTATAACTTACTCACACTTTTGTTATTATTAGAGATGGTAGAGCCGCAATCGAGAAACCGGTTGTAAACCAGGACTAAACCAGGGCTGAATAAGAAACTAGAGCTAGACGAAGAGAAAAGCCTAAGAGAGCAGTGACAACAGTGACAGGCTGTTGTTTACGCTGCAGAGGTTAGGGGAATATACTTCTTTTTTTGTGGAAAAGTGAGCGCTCACTGGGAATCATTTATCAAGGCACGGCACTAAATAGCGAGTGCAAGCTCAAAAATATAATAGGCATAGGTATGTTGCAATCAATGGGCGAGGAACGTGCTTCTCTATGGTCCTCATGGCGGGGGAACTGACATTGCTGTAATACCACCCCCTTGTGGACAGGGGCGACTCCAAAAGACACTTGGTAGACAGGATGCTAATGGGACGTCAGACCTTCCTAGAGCAGCTTAAAAGCCTGGCTCCAAAGAGTTTTATTTTTTCTAAAAGTCGCTGTGACCCACCTGACAACGCTGGGCTGGGTGGAAAATGTTTTAACCACGCTGGTTTTTGTGCATCAGCCCTAAAATTGGAAGCATTTTCAGTGCATTGGCTCTGGAGCTCTGTGGAGGCTCCGCCCGCCCCACGAGAGCAGGGCTTCCCTCCCCTTTCTGCCCTTTTAAGGAACGTTTAAGGAACGTAGGAGGACACTAAGCAGCCATCTGAGTTTCACAGACTCTACTGATGATCCACTTTTGCACGTGCTACTCACTTTGCACATGAGCAAGCGCTTTGTAAATGACCCACACTCTGCATTAGACATTTCTGGTAACGTTTTCGTAAGTGATGAGTGACAGAGTGAGCGCTCTCACTGTGTAAAGATCTGATGTGTGACATACTTTCACTTTGTCATTGAACAGCGCAGCTCGTGTTTAGAAAAGTTTAGCTGAAATAAAACAATGTCATGAACTGGATCTGTCTGTCCCTGAAGCTCAGGAGGTATTATTTATATTTATTATATTCTTTCTGCTCTTTATTTTTGTGGGTTTTCACTGCTGACGGAACAGTTTCCACGGTTACATATATATTCCACTCAGAAAACCGTCCAGAAACCCTCAAAAACCTAAAATAAAATGGATCCTGAAGCATCATAAGGGCCACTGGGAAAGGAAAGGAAAGGCTAGTGCTAACCACCCATACAGCCGCTGGGTCAGCGAAAGGTCAAATACGCACTCAAATTTGCATAGTGCTCCTTTAAGGGAGAAAAAACTAGCCATGAATCTCAAAATTGTTTTCACCTGCCTTAAGAACATCAGACACAAGTCCACGCTCTGCTGTTTGTGAGCGCTATGGGCCTTAGGAAGTTGTAGTGTTGAAGATGAATAAAGCCGGGGGCGCTGGTGAGCGTAGCCATGTGAGGACGTGTTTTACAGAGCTCCGTGACAGGGCACAAGTTTTTCATTATTTAATTGCTCCAACACTTGCTAATAACCTTTTTGGGTTGGAGGAACATGTCGATGAGCTACATGGACGTGATTTTTTAAAATTTTGCAACTTTAACTTTGCGAAAGAATGACCAAAAGAGGTGGCAGAGAAAACCTGTTGCTGCAGCCGCAGCCTCCGGATATGAGCGTGGTTATGGAGGCGATTGCTAGCTCAGAACAGAAGATTCTATCACGCATTGACTCAAGCACGAAGGACTTAAATGACAAGATAGGGTCCATAAAGTCGGACTTGGCGAGCCAAGACGTCCGCCTGCAAGAAGTTGAGTCGGGGCTAAGCGAATATTCTGATCGGACGGTGGAAGTGGTAAGCGATGTTAGCCAGCTGAAGCTACAGGTGGCTAAGCTAACCCAAAAGGTAGACGACTTGGAAGGACGTCAGCGTCGATGTAATGCCCGCATTGTTGGAGTGAAAGAAAGCTTCGAGAAGTCCGGAAAACCCACAGAAGTGATTGCCACTATGCTGAAGGAGCTACTGGGCCTCAAATTTGTCCCGACACTAGACCATGCGCACCGTAGCCTGCGGCAGCAGCCTACAGATGAAGAACCCCCCAGAGCGATTGTGGTGAAGTTTCACTACTTTCAAGAAAGGGAGGAAGTATTCCGGAGGGCAAGTTCTTCCCCGATGTTTCTACAAGGCAAGAAGATAAGCATCTTTCCCGACTACACCTCTGATGTAGCCAAGAAGCGAGCTGCCTTTTCGGAGGTTAAGAGGCTTCTCCGGAGCTGCACGGATGTCAGGTTTGGGCTCGTCTACCCTGCAACTCTACGCATTACACCGACGTCGGGCCAAGAGCAGCGGTTTACGGACCAATTGGTAGCAACAGACTATATCAAGAAAGAACTTCTCAAAGAGGACCGTTAATGATGACCACAGACAATCCATGGTGGAGACGAGTCGCTGAACAGAAGACGTGACGTTTGGTCATCACACGGACAGCGATGGGTCATTAGGTAATATCACCCACGATGGACATTGTCATAAGTTTTGTTTTGTGCCGGTTTTGGAGATATATTTTCTGGTGATATTGCACTATACCGAAATGTGACCAGTCACAGAACCCAAAGACACAAGTCGTTTTGGGGCATTATGAGATAAGAACAGATTGTTAAAGTGTAGTCTCCAAGCTTTCCAATGATGTATAACACATGGAAATCTGATAATATTTGGAGGTGTAGCGGTGATTTGAAGTTGGCAATTCCCAAAAAACCAAAGGGGTTTAAACGGCCTCTGAAGTTTTGGGCCATTCTCACCTCTCTGCTGTTGGGAGGGACAATAGGGCTCATTTACATCTCATTTGGATAAGCCATACCCCCTGTCAAACTCCCCCTCAAAGCAGTAAAGCACAGAGAGGGAGCACAAAGGTTATTGCTTCCACAACAAACCATTGTTTACCAGTTTCATTATGTGTATCTGTTTTATTTTTGGTTTCATTTATTGATCTCACCTCACAGCAGAAGGTTGTTATTGTTCTCTTACATTTTTTTATATCAATTGATAAACTGTCACTGGCTTGAGAACGTGTTGTGTAACACATGTAACTTTTATGTTAAAAATAATGTTAATGTTCAAATCAAAAACAGTGATATATTATATACAGTATGAGTATGAATCGTTTTTATTACCATTGTTGTTTTTTGCTAATGATAAATAATAAGCAATATACTATTGAAAATAAAAGTATATATCAATTAATAAAGCAAATCACTCAAACATTGCTTAGAGAGCGCTTTTCATACAAGAATGATGAAAGATAAGTTTACAATATATTGAAAAAAACAACAGAAGAGATCTGGTGTTTGGGTATTTTAATGTTATTGCAATGCTCTGATTCATGAAACCTCACACAGTTTGTACACATCATCCCCCCAAAAAATTCATAATATAAATACTTTAAGTGAGTTACAACTTTACTTTAAGCCATAGAAAATTGCCAATTGAGTGAATATGAATCCATATTTCAGTAATAACGGATCAATACCTAATATTTACCACATCACATGGAGGTTGATTTTTATTCCTTCAAGTTTTTATTATTCAATGCTTTAACCTTACTGTTTTTTTTACACTCAACGCCATCTGTTCTTAAACAATGTTTTCCTCTAAATCTGCACCACATAGTATGCACAGTCATTTGCACTTTATGAAAAAAGAAATAAAAGTTTTCTGTTTTGGCAAGCATTGTGAGTGGTCATTGTCCACTTCTTAAAGCATAAATATTTTGGCATTTACTCAAAAATCAAAACATAAATAAATCCAAAAATAATGCACAACAGTTTTTCTTCCTGATAAAGGTCTAGTAGGATGTTCTGAGATGAATCTGCGTTGCTTCTTCTGGAGTGTGGGTAGTGGTGGGTGAATGTAACACAAAGTCTCTAAAACTAAATTCAGGTGGTTGGTTGATAAAGTGACATTGCAGAGCTGCTCCTCTGCAGTCCCGTGCAGTGGGTGAACTCTCCTCCTCCACAAAGTCCTGACCACTTTTAGAATGGCCTGATGTTTAGTCCAGGTGGGGCCAGGACAGGAAGACCATCCATACGGGGCAGAAGAAGAAAAAAAGATCTTCAGTTAAATGTTTCATTGAAGCAAATCAGAAAACTACACTGAAGTCGGTAAAGTGAAAGTACCTCAGCGATCTCTGCCAAAGTGTTGACTCCTGTCTTCATGTAGGCTTGATCAGTCCAAAGCCACAGTCAGGGGAAAACAGTGTGGCAGCAATAAGGAAGTTGATTTCAATTTTATCGTGAAGCTTGTGTCCAACACGCCAGGCATGAAGTTGTTCTTGTTCGGCCCACTGCAGTTGTCACAATGAAGATCCACCTCTGTTTCAGGAAGTACATTGGTCCTGGCTGGAGAGGGTTTGCGGGAAAGTGTAACTGTAGGAGAGAGGGAACTTGGATTAGATTAAATGAAATGTGTGCCTTTTCATAACTGTCTAACAAAGGTAAACATTACTATATTGATGCTATTCTGCATTATTTCACGCTACTATCAGGCTGCTTATTCTCATGAATAAATCACCCTTTAAGGGACATTAATAAATTAATAAAGTAAAGTGAATGTGTGTTAAAGATCACCTGCTGAGCAAAATCAAAACATTAATGTACATAAAATATAAATAAAACAGGGATGGAGGCATGAGGAGGAGGAGAGGGATGGAGACAGGAAGAGAGGGGACATAACAGAAAAATAAGAATAAAAGAATAGACACATACCTCTGGTCTCTGGCGGAAACTTGGCATAAAGATTTTCTTCCTGCATCTGGTCGGGCTGGAGCTGTTAGACCCGGCCTGAAGAAAAAAAAAGATCTCAGACTCTGTATCTGTACTTCCTGGTTTAGTCTTGGTTTAGACCTCAGTTAGTGGTTGGCCCTGGTTTGAGTCAAAGGAAAAATCCTGTACATTGATGAATACTTTTACCTTATAACGCACGAGTGTCCGAGCTAGCTAATAACAATAGGTATGAGAAAGTCTAAACATGGACTAAACATGAGATAACGTACGTGTTTTTAGAATGAACACAAGATGATGTTTACTAGGCCATAGTGATGTCGATAATGGACATAGTGTAGCTGCTCTTTAATTTACAGACACAATCCTGCTGCTTCTCTGTCTGCGTCTGCTCCGCCTCACACTGAGAGAGAGCTATGGATGCGTTTATAACTACATTTATAACTTTAGAAGCCTCCTGTACTACTTGTAATGCACATACACGAGAGGAAAAGGCCGAATTTGCGTTTTATCGCCGCGCGCGTTCCCCATTGTTTACATTTCACTGCAGTAATCCAGAGTAACTTTGTTTGGTCATAAAACCGAAAATATGAAGCGGATCTCTCTCAAATAAGAAGTGGCTGAAAGCTAGGGATGCGCTGACTACATTTATGGAGTAGTTTAAGTTGGGAGAGGTCTTGGTTTTAGTGTAAATAGCAGGTTCAGCTGCACGTTAGCTTAGCCGCTAGCCGTTAGCTTAGACGTTAGCCGTTAGCTAATAACAGCACAATAGACTCGTCAAAACTGGCACAGCACCCGCAAGCGATAAAAACAAACAAACTTTCACTCACCCGTCTGAACCTTTGCCTTCTGCTCAGCAAACTCGTGGTAAATCCATTTTCCAGTGTAGTAGTGGCAGCTTCTGAGAGCCACACAAGGGGGGGTTACAGCCATGAAGCCGCACACGCCCCCACGGCGTGCGCTATTTCTCTGACAAAACCAGACTTTTTCAACCTGAAAACTGATCGACAATAGGCGTATGTATAAAACTGACTTTTTTGCGTGGCATTTGTTTGCTAAAGCCTGTGTGGATTACGCAAACCAAGCAGCTGTGTGGCTGCCCCCCCTCCTCCTCCTCAGCATGTAAATACACACAGACAAAGGCACGCCCCTACAGCGGCTCCCAAATCTCCCAAAAACAAGCAGGTTTGAACCTAAAAGTTTACGCTTTTAAATATACCAATACTGGTAGCTTAAACATGGAGAGGCTTCTTCGTGACTTCAACTAAACGATTCTGGAAAAAAGTGAAAATCACCAATTTTCAAAATAAAAACTTTGTTTACGTTTTTCTCCAAACGCAAGCTGCCGACTTGTGTCTTTGGATTCCACGGCGGGTCACAAATGCGTGTTACGGTTTGCCTTTCTAGGCATTGTAAGAATTTGTTTATCTATTACACACTTGTATGTATTATTAGTTCTATTTACCTCTTTTTTTCACACGAGAGTGTTGTTTTTATATTTTCCACCCAAGGGTCATTTTTATTTTTTATTTTTCAATTGAAGTTTTGGAGTTATTTATTTTTTGAATATACTTTGTTAGCCCTGTCACGGGGCATTTCAGGAGTTGTAGGATGTTTAGCTATTGCGTTTTGCTAGCAATCAGGGATGCGATCTCTAGTTTTTTAGTTGATCAGCATGGGTATTTTTGGCTCTCTTTTTTTTTCTTTGTTTTTGTTCAGGGTTTAGGAGGCAGGAACGACCATATTCATTTAATGTTGTTATTATTAATTTATTCGTATGATACACTTTAATGGGTGATTTGCAGGGCGACACCCGTCTTCGCTTTTTAAGTTGGAATGTTAAGGGTATAAATAATCCAATTAAACGCTCAAGGGTTTTCACACATTTAAAATCATTAAATTCTGATGTGATCTATCTACAAGAAACGCATCTCCGTTTGAATGAACAAAATAAACTAAAAAAACAATGGATAGGGCAGGTATTTAGTTCAAAGCATGACGTCAAAACAAGAGGGACTGCTATTTTGATTAGGAAAGGAATTCCATTCATACCACTCACTACAATTGCAGATAACAGAGGTAGATATATAATTGTAAAAGGTAAATTGTATGGGAAACGGGTCATTTTGGCAAATGTATACGGACCGAACTATGATGATCCTAATTTCTTCTCCTCCTTAATAGGAATTCTACCAGATATCACAGATAACCAGTTGATATTGGGGGGTGATTTTAATCTTGTGCTCCATCCACATCTGGATAGATCGAATCCCGGACCAAATAGTAAATTATCAAAAGCCGGCACTGTTATTCACAACTTTATGAAATCCTATGCTCTTGTGGAACCATGGAGAAACTGTAATCTGTAAAAAAAAGAAAACAATTTTCTTTTTTTTCTCCTGTGCACCGCACATATTCAAGGATTGATTTTTTCATTGTAGATAGAGAGATTTTACCAAATGTAACTGATTGCCAGTACAGCAGCATTGTCATCTCGGATCATGGTCCTGTACAATTGGATATCAGCTTTCCGGAAAGCCCCAGTCCTAGACGGACTTGGCGTCTTGACCCTCTATTGATGTCTTATGATTCATTTAAAAATATGATCTCTGAGCAAATAGATTATTTTATGGACCTCAATCAAACTCCAGGAATGGAGATGAGTACTGTCTGGGAAGCTTTTAAAACCTACATTAGAGGTCAGATAATTTCATATTCAGCATTCCAAAGAAAAAAGTATAAACAAAAACTTTCTGAACTGTCTGATAATATAAAGGAAATAGATCGGATATATGCGGAAGCCCCAACACCAGAGCTCTATCGAAGAAAATTGCTATTAAATTCCGAATTTGAAGGGCTGTCTGTAAAACAAACAGAACGTCTTTTTTTCAAATCAAAACAAACCTTCTACGAACATGGCGAAAGGGCTGGGAAACTTCTTGCTCATCAGATTAAACAATCAGTAGCAGCAAATACGATTTCTGAAATCTGTAAAGCTTCGGGGGAGAAGACTGCGGATCCGAATACCATTAATGAAGAGTTTAAACAATTTTATGGTACTCTTTACAATTCTGAACCTGTTGATGATATTAGCTTAGCTAGCTTCTTAGATGATTTACCTATTCCACAGATTACTTCAGAAAGCAAAATTCAAATTGAAAGGGATATAACAACTAATGAAATTGTTCAGGCAATTAAATCGATGCAGGGTAATAAGGCACCAGGGCCGGATGGCTTTTCCATAGATTTTTATAAAGTTTTTGTTGATAAATTGGCACCAAAATTAAAGGTCGTCTATCAAGAAGTGTTTAATCTCGGTAAATTACCTCCAACCATGACACAAGCCATAATATCAGTTTTGCATAAAAAAGACAAAGACCCGCTACAGTGTAGTTCATATAGACCTGTGAGCCTTTTGAATTGCGATTACAAAATTCTCACCAAAATTTTAGCAAATAGGATTAACACCATTATACCACAAGTCATTGATCCGGATCAAACGGGCTTCATACCAGGCAGACAGTCATTTTACAACATGCGGCGGCTACTTAATATTTTGCATATGCCAGAATTGACAGGCAAACCAGAGATAATCATTTCGTTAGATGCCGAAAAGGCATTTGACCGCGTTGAGTGGAAGTACCTTTTCGCAGTCTTACAAAAATTTGGATTTGGTCCCTCATTCCAAAAATGGATTCGGATGTTGTACTTCTCCCCTGTTGCTTCTGTACGGACAAACAACATGATTTCAGACTTCTTTGAATTGCACATAGGATGTAGACAGGGCTGTAGTCTCTCTCCCTACCTTTTTGATTTGGCAATTGAACCGTTAGCTATAGCCCTCAGAAAGGATAGAGAGGTTATGGGGATCTCCAGAGGAGGCATAACACACAAGGTATCTCTTTATGCAGATGACTTGCTGCTTTATATTTCCAACCCTGTTGAATCGGTGCCAAAATTGCTCAAGATTTTGGATACGTTTGGTTGTATCTCAGGATACAAATTGAATTATGCAAAAAGTTTACTGTTTAGGAATACATATCACATATCACACGCTCAATGGCAGAGATGCGAGCTCAAAACTTTGACATACTGTTGGAAAAAACGGTGCAGGATTTTAAAAAATGGGCGACGTTACCAATATCCCTGACAGGAAGAATAAATATAGTGAAAATGGCAGTCTTACCCAAATTTCTCTATGTGTTTCAAATGATCCCCATTTTTTTGCCAAAATCGGTATTTAAAAGTTTAGATAGTTTGATAGCAACATTTATTTGGAATAACTCAAATCCTAGAATGAAAAACAAATATTTAGAGGTGCCAAAAGAAGCGGGGGGACTCGGGTTGCCTAATTTTACCTTCTACTACTGGGCAGCTAATATTACTAAGTTGTTACATTGGAAGTATTTGTATGAGGAAAATGAGGGTGAGATTTGGACACGGTTGGAATTGCATTCTAACCCTATGCCTCTGGTAACTTCAGCATTACCATACGATCATAAAAAGATACAAATAACCAATCCAATGGTAAAGACCTCTCTTAGGATATGGTTACAATTTAGAAAACACTTCTCTCTCCGAGAAGTGAGTAGATTTTTTCCAATATCTTGTAACCCATTTTTTCCACCCTCAATTTTTGATCAGGCATTTCAGATTTGGCATAACAAAGGTTTGAAGTTTGCCCATCAGCTGTTCTCAGAGGATGGGTTTAGATCATTTGATGTTTTACTTCGAGATTATGATATTCCGGGGTCACACATGTTCAGATACCTGCAAATACGTAGTTTCACAAGAACATTGTTTTCATCGTTTCCTTATTTACCATCTAAGAGTCAAATTGATGAAATTCTGGAATTGGACCCTTTTGGCAAGAAGCGTGTATCTGTACTGTATAAATTGATGCAACAAACGAAAGCTATATTGTGGGAGAAAACGAGAAATGTTTGGGAAAATGATGTGGGTGCTGTCTTATCAGATGAGGAATGGAAGTCCTGTTTGACCCGTATACATACATCTTCTCTTTGTATTCGCCATGGTTTGATCCAGTTTAAAGTACTTCATCGCCTTCATTACGCAAAAGAAAGATTGGCAAGAATATTCCCAGGTGTAGATGCAGCCTGCCCGAGATGCGGTCATAGCCCGGCCTCTGAAGGCCATATGCTTTGGTCCTGCCCATGTTTGGACAATTATTGGAGAAATATTTTTCAGGTATTGTCTCGTATTTGTGGCCAAGATCTAGCCCCTGATTTTAGATTAGCTATTTTTGGAATAATATCATCACAGGTAAATCGCTTTCAAGCTAATGCTGTTGCATTTTCAACTTTACTCGCTCGCCGACTAATATTATTTAATTGGAAATCAAGCAGGGCCCCATCATTTTCTCAGTGGTTAAAGGAGGAGCTATCTTTTCTACCGTTGGAAAAGCTTAGACATAAAATAACATCATCACAACAGACGTTTTTTGTTACTTGGAAGCCCTTTGTAGATTATGTAAAACTCTTTTCTTTTGATGTGTAATTGGTTATTTACTGTTTTGTAAATCTAATGTCATTTTGGGGAATTCCTGTCCTTTCCCTCCCCCCTTTTTTGTTGTTGTTATTTTTAGTTATTATTTATTTATTTTACAATCCCCTCTTTTTTTTTTTTTTGAGAGAGAGAGCCTTGGGCGGGGGGTGGTAATAGGGTATTATGTATACATAAAAGATTGTTCTGCTTGTAATTATTATGAAACTGATAAATAAAGTTTACAACAAAAAAAAAAAAAAAAAAAAAAAAGAAGATGAATAAAGCCTATTTACACACACTCAGCAGTCAGGCAGTTCAGACGATTAATACAGCAGCACTCACTCCGATGCATCGTACACAGTCTGAGCTTTTACTATAGTATCAAATCCCTGCCGGCACAGAAAGTCAGCGCAAGAAGACTGGATTTAGATCTGATTCTGTATCTCCACCGATCACCTCAAGAGCGCCACCCTCCTCCACCTCCGCAGCAGCAGAAGCATCACCCTCCACCGCCTCCTGCAAATGATAGGGAAAGGGGCAGCCTTCAATGTAGACTTCTTAAACCGCAGAACAATCTAGCTTCTTATTCCAAGGGGAGAATACCTTCAAACCAGTTATAAATGTCAAGAAAGAAGCTAAACACTATAGGTCATGCTGGTAAATACATCTCCATCCATCTTCTTCCACTTGTCCGTTGCCGGGTCGTGGGGGCAGCTGTTGGAGCTGCACCAGCCCCTATGGCGCCCCCTGCAGGTGGTGGGTCCACAGAAGGACGGCCTCATGGTTCTAACCGGGCCTGTTGGTCTCTCATAAGGGGCTTCTGAACCGCTCTTTGTCTGACCCGTCACCTAGGACCTGTTTGCCCTGGGAGACCCTACCAGGGGCACCAAGCCCCCGACAACAGAGCCCCCCCGGATCACTCAAACCCCTCCACCATGTTAAGGTGGCGGCTCCAGGAGGGGTAAATACATCTCAACAAGTCAAACTTCTGAAAACAACACAAATATTCTGAATTCAAGTCATTTAAATAGAAGAAGATCTTTATTTATATAGCGCCCTTCACAGACATGGCCACAAAGCGCTTTACATGAGAGCATTTTACATTCACTCCTCACTCGGTGGTGGTAAACTAAGTTTGTAGCTTCAGTCTCTCCTGCGTTTTTATTGTCAGGAGCACGGGGCTAGAGCTGTAGGTAATAATGTGTTTGTGACATGCCTAAAACGTATTGTGGACTTCAAAACTCCCACTATTTCCCTTATTTTTCCTTTGTGCGGATGAGCTTGTCCCGAGACTCATGTGAGAAGGATGTTATTAGGATGTTATTTAACTGCATTTGCATAGTGGTTTTCTTCGCTCAGGCAAGTTAGCTAGTGAGCTAGGCTCGCTTGTCGGAGTTCATCCAAGACACAAAGCCTAAGCCCTTTCCTCGCAAAAAATAGCTACTCATGCTTCATTCATATCATGGTGGTAAGCTACTATTGTAGCCACAACTGCCCTGGGGTAAACTGACAGGAGTGAGGCAGCCAGTCTGAGCAATCGGCCCCTCCCACCACCACCACCAATCACTCACTCGTTACATTAACCCAGGCTTCTCCCATCCAAGTATTAACCAGGCCCTTCCTGCATATCTTTGAGAAATGGTTAGGGGCAAGGCAAAGCAACTATATTTATACCGCACATTTCGTACACAAGGCAACTCAATGCTCACTCCAGCCAATGGGGTTGCCAAAATAAAATAATAAAGAAAATAATTCCACACATGTCCAGCAGAGGGCACTGAAATAATAAGAGACCAGGATATACAGTGTTTACTATAACACTATTTTATAATCATAGCTGATTATCATTAAATTATTGAACATTTTCACTTAAAATTGTATTTTCCTGTTTTACGTTATATGTAGCCCACGACCCGCAATGGGGGCTGTATTGTGGCCCTCGACCCAACATGAGTTTGACACCCCTGGCCTAAATGATAGACACAAAGGGCCAACCCTGTTGCCGGAGTCTAAGCGCCAAAGTTAAATAGACTACTAGTTGCTTCGTCATCTTTGTATCTTTTGAAATCGCTAACACGCAAAGGCGACAAACAGCCGTAGCAGCCTCTTCTTTATGCTGGTTGACAGGCGAGACTAACTATGTCAGCGGGACCTAATGGTAATGCCAGACTCCCAGAAATCACACACACACTGGAGGATGACTCACTGCATGTCTCCTTATTAAAAATGCAATCTGTATACCTGTATTCAGAACGTTATCAGTGTCCGTATCAAAGACTGTGACCACTTCCATTTTCACTGGAGAACGCTCCATCAGAAACCCATCGGCGTCTCATCTCCACCACGCAGCATGCCGAATCTCTCCAAAATGACTCGGTGGCAGTTGTCGCAGCGTGATGAAGTGCCGCGATGGGGTCATTTTGCGACGGTTATGTGTCAATGAGAATGCACAGTTTACCTGTAGCACTTTGTCAAAGATAGAACATAGGCAAGGCAAGTTTATTTGTAGAGCACAATTCATACACAAGGCAATTCAAAGTGCTTCACAGTTGCAGAAAATTACAAGAAAACAGATCAAATCAATCAATAAAACATCAACATAAAGTTAATCAATTGCAGTAAAAGGCAAGAGTGCAGATAAAATACTTTCCGTTCACAGAGTTCCTGGTGGGAATCGAACCCAGGACCTTCTAGCTGTGAAGCAGAAGCGCTAAGGTGGGTTAAAATGATATATTTGACAGCGAATTAATCTTAATCAGTTAATAGTTTCTGGCTATAATTATTGTACTCTATGTGAAGCCACATTAATATTCTAAACTGCCCTTTGTGTCCAAACTGTTGAGTGGATGAAGAAATAATACAGTCCTACAATCCTGAATCCCGAAAAGTGTGAACCAAAGACGGACATGCTCGTACAAGGAAGACGTGATAAATGCTAATGAGTTCGGTCTCTCGCGTTTCGGCTAGCCTAGCCTCTAATCCAGCACCAATATACATATTCTTGCCGAAGTCAGAGAACGTGAACACCATGGATGAGACAATGGTCAATCGCTTGGATCAGGGGTCCCCAACTGGCGGACCTGGGTCCAGATCCAGACCTCCAGAGGCTTTAGTTCAGACCACAAACCCTTTTCATCCTCTCAATATACTTAATTTCTAACGCTTAATTAAAAAAATATCGAATCAATTTGGATAACAATGACATAAAATGGCAAAATTATTGATTCAATGATCAGCGCTGCTATGTAAATACACAACCAATGCTCATGTTTTCAAGGACAAAAACTGCATATGTCCGGACCCTGCATGTCGAAAGTAACGAAAGAAAAGTTTGCGGACCTCAAGCTGATTATAGATGAAAGCCTAACAACAGTTGAAATCTCCATCGTCTCTCTCTTCGAATGGGCTATAATCGGGTTGATGAGGCAGAAAAACAAATATCTACAGTGGAGGATCAAACTTATGACTCAACGCTGGAGTCACTTGAGTAAACAGTGGAGTTTCTGAAGAAAAAAGTTGACATGCTTGAAAATTACCAACGGAGGAGAAGTATGAAGGCAAGTTTATTTGTAGAGCACAATTCATACACAAGGCCATTCAAAGTGCTTCACAGTTGCAGAAAATTACAAGAAAACATCAACATAACAATGAATCAATTACAGTAAAAGGCAAGAGAGCAGATAAAATACTTTCAGTTTTCATCTGCTCGGGTAAAAAGAGCTGTTTTCAGCCTGGATTTGAACATTGTCAGAGTTGAGGCCTGTCTCACATCCTCATGAAGACTGTTCCAGATTTTAGCTGCATGAAACTGAAACGCAGCTTCACCGTGTTTATTCTTGACTCTGGGAACCACCAGGAGACCCCTCCCTGAAGTTCTCAGGGCCCGAGATGGTTCATACGGCTCTAACATGTCAGAGATGGACTTTGGTGCTAAACCATGAAACGACTTGTACACAAGCAGAGCTGTTTTAAATTCTATTCTCTGAGTGACAGGAAGCCAGTGCAGAGACCGGAGCACTGGACTAATGTGGTCGTATTTCCTGGTTCTTGTCAGGACTCGAGCAGCAGCGTTCTGGATGTTCTGCAGCTCTAACAGCTCGTTTAGAAAGGCCAGTGAGCAGGCCGTTACAGTCGTCTAACCTGCTGGAGACAAACGCATGGATGAGTGTCTCTAAGTCTGGTTTTGACACTATTCCTCTGATCTTAATGTTTTTCAGATGGTAAAAAGCTGATGATGTTATTGCTTTGATGTGGCTGTTTAAGTTCAGGTCTGAGTCCATGATTACTCCTAGATTTCTAACCTGATTTTTTGGTTTTAGAGCGAGAGACTCAAGGTGACTGATAACACTTTGTCTTTGTGTCTGTGGGCCAAAAACAATGATCTCAGTTTTGTCTGAGTTTAGTTGGAGAAAGTTGTTTTGCATCCACAAACTGATCTGTCCGATGCAGTGACAGAGTGAAGATTGTCAACTTTTCCATGGTTTCTGCAGTCCCTACTCCCAAGACTCGCACAGCTACAATTACTCTGCTTTGGATATTGAATATGCCCAGAGACGCGATGGTGCCAATACAGACTCTAGCGGTAAGACTGTATTTGTGCTTTTCCCGTTCCTCTCAAGGAGATGCAACTATCAAAGCTGCTATAAGCAAAAAGCGTATCCAGTAGGAGGGATCTACACTTCGTCTTTTCCCCAATGTTCCAGCGGATGTTTTTAGCCAGATAATGATTACTCAAGACATGTACTGGAGTTTTGCCTATCCACACCAGCTGAGATGTTTCTACGAGGGAAACACACGACTGTTTGATACTCCTGATTCAGCAGTTTTTGCAGTCCATCAAGTTCGACCTTACATCTGGACGACAGCTCATTTGGAGACAAAATAAAGCTACTCTTGAGATGGCTGGACGGTTATTGCCACATACTATTAAAGCGTGAGTAGCACACTTCGGAAAGTGCCTTCACAAACTGAGCCTCACTCTGGATGCTTTATACTTGGGCTTTAAAGGCTAACAATGCAACTCTAGAGTAGCTATATTTTTACGCTTATTTGGCCTGGAGCGTAGACTTTAGCGACAGTAATGTCAGCCATTTGTGACTACAATGAAGTGTTCACTGGGTAACGTCACTTGGGATTTTGAGGGTTATGGGTTTATGGGCGGGTTTGGTGTGGTCACTGGGAGGACACGATGCTGCTTGTTTCTTATTTGTTGTTGTGGTTTGTTTTAATTTTACTTTATTACTGTAGGAACTATGACCAGGGAACTTAAAATAGCAACATGGAATGTACAGGGGATTGGTAATGTAATTAAACGCAAAAAGATTTTTACCTAGCTAATGCTGCGTTTACACATAAGCACGATGCGTTACGAATGTCATTTTTCCGTCATTCGTGACGTTCGTGACGTGACTTAGAGCCCTGCACGGGCCTGATTTCTGGGCCCGAGCCCGGCCCGGGCCCGTGAGGTTCGGGCCCGAGCCCGGCCCGGCCCGACAGACTTTCAGAATTATCAGGCCCGAGCCCGGCCCGCGGCCCGGCTCATCGCTCTCACGCTCTCTCTCTCTCTCTTTCCAATATTTTCCAAATGCGTGATTAAACAGCGCTGCAACAGTTGACCTGTATTGTATGAATGAATAAACACTTCTATCTAAACGTAACATAAAGCACAGTGTTTATTTTTTATTGTTGGGAGGAACACGCATGCATTTGTTTCCCGCGAACACATACCGTCAATAGAAGCACTCCGCACGCGAACCGCTCCGTCCTCTCTCTCCATACCGCTTTGCAGAGGTTTGCCCACGCGGGGAAACCCCCCACGCCACAGCCCACATGGACGGCAGGTACATGTTTGTGGCAAGAGGTGGCGGGTCAAGACCATGGATGTATTATAATTAACGACGGGGCGAGAGGACATCGATAGAAGCACATCCGCACGCGAACCGCCCGGTCCTCTCTCTCAATACGACCGCTTTGCAGAGCTGTACGCACGGCGAGGAAAACCCCCACGCCACGGTCCACGGGGAAGGCAGGTACATGTTTGTGTTGAGTTCGCGGGTCAAGAGAGCAGGTGGGCAGGGAGAGAGGAGAGCGGGTGCTGCATTTAATGTCGCCATTTAAGTTGGTTAAAAAATAGCAGCACAACGCATTGGCAGGGGGGAAAAAACCAAGCCCGAGCCCGGCCCGTGTCCGACGCAATGATGCGGTAATGGGCCCGAAGCCCGGCCCGCGGGCCTTCGGGCCGTCGGGCCCCTCGGGCCTCGGGCTCAAATGCAGGGCTCTAACGTGACTTAACGCATCTCAATGGGATTCTTAACAGAACGCATCAGCTCGTGACGTTCGTGGAGAAAGTTTTCGTCTGTCAAAAAATCTTCCACGAATGTCACGAATCACCCTCTGTTCATGGAGTTCGCAGCGGAGCGTGTCCTTTCGTGAGGAGTAGTGGCGCTTTGTAATTCAGCGTGAGAGCATTCGTGGAGCAGAATCACTGTTTTCACGCTCAACATTGACAGAAACCCACGCTACGCCCAAAGTAAATGTTGGTACCTGCAGTCGCTATGCCAAGGAAAAGTGTCACAAAGTCGGCCAATCCGCGCTCCAAGCCACGGACAGCACCTGTCGCTGCCGCTCCGCGGGGTGCTGAAAGTGTTCATCCGACCTTTCTTCCTCCTGCGGTCGTACCTGATGTTCGGGAGTTGGAGCCAGAAGAGCCCAATGACTCAGGGGAGAGCACGGCCTCTGCTCCGCCTCCAACCCGGTGGAAGAAGATCACTCCACATTCGCCCAATTTTTGACAGATTTCGGACAGAACGCGAATATTCCTAGTGACCCGTAACAGCCCGTGGCAGCGCGGGACACCACGCAGCAGCGCGGGACGCCACGCAGCAGCGCGGGACACATATTCGTGACCGTGCGTAATAATTCGTGCCTTTAATCGTAACGCGTAGTAACAAGTCGCAACAGTTAGTGGCGGCGCGTGAAACCTCTGCCCCGAATCATCAAATTCGTGATCCTTGGCCACGAATGTGCATTTGTGGCATTCGTAACGCATCGTGCTTATGTGTAAACGCAGCATAAAAAGAAAAAAGACATTTTGTTGTGGACACGTGACATCGCAATATGTATCGGATTTTGACAATAGTGTATCGTCTCATCCCTAAGTCCGTTTTTGTCTTCAACACAAAACAAAAATATCCGCATTGCCTGTTTGTTTCCTGCTGGCATACAGGGCATCACGAGATCAAATCTGACCGACCAGCGGGGTGAGACTGGGGCTAGGCTAAGTCTTAAAAGTGATTTTTTGAGCAATGTGTAATTTTCGAAGGGAGAAAAATCCATCGTGTCAAAATCGTTACTATTTGCAAAATCCAGCCCTTTTGATGCTGTAGGCTCCTGTCAAACACAAGCAGTTTGTTTCACGGCACAAGTATTTACCTTGTTCCTTCCACCTGCCACCTCCATCAGCTGATCCCAGCCTGCTATCATCCAATCTCAAAACAACTCATATAACACACTCTCTTACACTTCTATAGTTTATATGTCAATAAAATGCCTTTCCCCGTCGTATCTCTCCGTACGAGTGTGTCCAGCTGAGTTTAGGCGAGGACAGCGAGCGCAGGGACATTTGCTGGCTGATGGAGGACCGATACACTGGGTCAGCGCTGTCTTTATCTCACGCTGCGTCCCTTGAGGTGTAGTGGACAGTTGGAGATGAGAGCGTGTGAGACTCGTCGAGGGCCACTGTGAATGAAGCTAAAAATAGAACTGGAGGTAGACTTTGTGCCTAGAGAGAGAGAGATGCCCCGCAAGAATGAAACGCCATCTGTCTGTTCACAAGTGCATCCGTCAGGCTCTTCCCTGGACATGACATAGTTTACAGTGTTCCACGAAGCTTCAGAAACGTGGTTCAAAATCAACTTCAAACCATGTTATAATGTTAGTTTGTTCAAAACAGACCTGGAGTAGGATTTCACTTCTTTCTTGCAATTTTAAAGTGATAGTCTGGATGTCTAAATGATTTACATATTTTATCAAATGTGCAAAATCGACCACCTGGTCTTGCATTTTGATGTAAAGAAAGTCATTATATACACTACCATTCCTAAGTTTGGGGTCACATAGGCCAGTTCCATAGTTTCTCTAATCAGCAGTACGTTTTCAGCAGTGCTAGCATAATTACCCACTAAGACAATAAGTACCAACAGGGTGACGGTGGCGCAGATGGTAGAACGGGTTGTCTCGTGATCTGAAGGTTGGCGGTTCAAATACCGCCTCCTGAAGGCGCACACTGTCATGTCCTTGGGCAAGACACTTCACCCTACTTGCCTCCAGTGTCTGTGTACATTGGTGTATAATTCAAAATCCCAGCCTTATGCCTGTTGGGAAGATTCATTCAGTGATATTTTATTCTTTTTTTTTTTTTACGGCATATTTGTCTTCCAAATATGATCTACTCAATCAGTTTACATCCTTCATTTCATTTTACTTTTTCAGCTCGTGTCCCCGTGTTCGACAGTCACCGTTTATGCTGCTCTGATGGAGCGGAGCATAACATAAATTATATTGTGTCCACAACGATATAAAAAATGACAACGATATCAAAACATTACATCACGATAACGATATGCGATACGATATGGCCCAACCCTAATGTAAAGCACTATGAGACCATTAGAACACTGGAGCGATGGTAGCTAGAAATGCACTTCTGCTATGTAGTTATTCCATTAAAAATCCCCTGTTTCCGGTTAGAATAGGCCTTAACAATCTCTAGACTGTAGTACGGATTCATTTAATGTTATCATTAAATAAGGACATTTTAAGTAATCAGTCCCGCATTGAGCAATAAGACCAGCCTGTCAGGTCCAATCAGGAGGAGGGGGAGGAGCTTGATCCTATCCTGCACACCCTGAGTACTTCTGAGAGCAGAAGTGAATTTCTCCATTGTGAGATAAATCTTATCTTAGATGATTCCTATAGTTGGCTAGTTTCTTGGCAGTCTTCTCCAGCTTGCATACCAGTGGAAGGGCACGCCTAGTTCCGGCCGCCATTTTGGATTACCAAAGTAGAATTATGCAGTACTACAACAGGTAACAATGTCTCTACTCAGGATGAAAATGAAAGACTGATTGACAGTGGCATTTTTATGTACTCGTAATCATTGATCAAGAAACAGAGCCCCAGAGAGTGCACATTTATTTGATATAACCAGCAAATGTGGCACAGACTTTGCAGCTACAGCAGGATTTACTAAAGATCAGCTTTACTTCTCACTAACACATCAAAGAGGAAACAGAAAACCTTTCTCTATGATTTTTTGTTTGTCATGTCAATAGAGTCTCAGTCTGAGTCAGTGTTTAAGCTGCTCAAGATGTTAGCATGCTACTGGTTAGCAACTGACATCAATCAACTGTCAATGGCGAAAACTGAGGAAATACTACAGTAACAGCTCAGCTCTGACCGCTGTCACATGTTGTATCCAGGGCTAGATGTTTGGAGTTTGGTTCTCTTGGAGAGGTCAGAGCTGAGCTGTTGAAGCTAAATGCTAACAAGTAGAATGCTAACGTCTTGAGCAGCTTAAACTCTGACTCACTGGTTTCTTCATATATAAACGTGCGTCTCTGGGGCCGTGTTTCAACTGTTATCTTCTTGAGCAATGATTACGAGTACATAAAAATGCCACTGTCAATCAGTGGTCTTTCATTTATATCCTGAGTAGAGATATTGTTACATGTTGTAGTACTGCATAATACTTCGGTCACGGTCATAAAGTCACGTGACTGAAAGACTTGTATTCCCAAAGTTGGTAGCGATACGTTTGTGAAGGCTCTCACTCATCCAGGGAGTGTCCGTCATACTCCTTGGATACTCCCCGGATGAATGAGAGCCTTCACATATTCCTGGATACAATTGCATCTTCATTAAACCCCGAATTGTCTTCAACGTTCTGGATAATGTGGGTTTATCAGGGCGTGCAGAAAGCTGTAAACCGCACCATAAAACAAAACAGTTTTCTTAATAAGTTATTCCTTACCAGTTCTTGTGCCTGTATTTCATTGTTACTATTTAAAGGCAGTAGTAGTAGTGGAACTAAATGTTGTGTAGTCCTCTTAAACTCAGATCTGTGGGAAAAGCATTTGTATGAATTTCATGAACTTGCAGGTGAGTTTTCTAGCATTTCTGTAAAAGTGAGTTGTGAAATGTGCCAATAAACTCCCTGTAGTATATCGGGATATTACAAATATGTTAGGAATTAGTTTGGACACCACTATCATATTGATTTAGTGGCTTACTCTTTCATTGTTTGTAATAACAATAAAATCAGGTATAGTGCCTTTAATTCTTACAGAGACATTATTTCAAATTAGGAAACGTAAAATATCAATGCTTTCAACCAGGTTTTAGGTCTATCCTAAGACACGTGACTACTTATGCTGTAGAACTTTAGATTACATCCAAGTTGAAGTCTCATTCAATGTTTTTCTGTTTTCTGACTTAATTTTGGCACAGTCACTTCCAATGCTTTTGAAAAGCCAGCGGAAACCTTGTAGGTTTACTCAAAATTGTGTACATTGAAAAGCTTCCCCAGGTATTGTTTTTTCCACATTAGAACAAAGCTCCAGAAAAAGTCAATTTAAAACATGATATGATCCAGACATGGGAAATAGGATTTTGGAAAAGTCGATCTAATATCCTTTTTTTTTCTGACTAGAGAGACGTCTAAAATATAAAAAAATAATGATTTCTAACAGACTTACACAAGAACCAGATGAGGATCATTTACAGGGTGAGCAGTTTTCAAACTATCACAGGATATTGTACGGCAAATAGCTGCACTCTTTTACTAAAAAAGACAACTATTCAGATTGTGATCGTATTAATGGTGTGGCTGTTTTAAGGCCCATAGGGAGAACAATCCCAGTGTGAAACAGAGCCCTCCCGCCCTGGTAACGAAGGGCGAGGTGGTGAGGTGCACAGGTGGGCAGGCCGGACACAGAGCGAGCCGCGTCTACTGCTGTAAAGACAAATGACACGCCTCCACAGTATTGGAAAACTGTCTGTTTAGGCTCCAGCTGCAAAACAAGATGGAGTGGCTGGGGCTGTGATAAATTATAGCAAATCCACTCAAATAAGCATGACTGGTTTACTTTCAGAATATCTGTCTGGATGAGCCCAGAATGGAATGTAGTTAAGTAACCGCAAAGGACCTCTTTATACCCCATCTTTTCGGCAGCTCTGAGCCCCTCTGCTCTGGGACATTCTCATTGCTAACTTAATAAAGACGCTACAGGTGATTTATTACCTTATGCCAGATAAGGTAGAGAAAACATGTATTGCAAGTTTTATTTTAATTTATGTTGTATACATACATACATCCAAATGGCTTACATGTTTGACGATTCAATCTTAATAATCAGTGTCATAATCATTTTGCGATGTTGCGATCACAACAAAGCCAGGCAAACTCTTTTCCGTAGCTATAACTCCACGGGGTCGGGCCATTAGTCCGACGTCTCATTATTCCGAAAAAGTCCCATTGAGTAGGGGTTGAAAAATAAAATTAGGCTCAGGAAAGAGTCGACTGACTTTAAGGTAAGTGCCAATGGTTGTATATGGGGCTGGGCGATATGACGATATGAGACCGTCTTACATCTCCAGAGCTGACGATCTGCCATTTTTGTGAGATCGTTTGATCACGGTTCTAGGCACTTCTGCACAGTTGACTCTTTTCACCGTCAGTGAAGTAAACCCGAGCCGCGCACTTACTGCTACGCAATGTCGGACGCTACTGCGAGCGTTTGGCAGCGAGCCGCTCCTCTACAGTCACATATATGACGAGGATCCTCAATCTGGAGCTTTTAAACCCAGCCTTCTGTCTCTATTTCAGAGGTGTTTATGTCTTTAGTGTCTTTCCCCCGTAACGCCGCTACTCTGCGTAGATCGCAGCAAAATATTGCGATTTTACGATTATTCGCGATTATCGACCGAATGAAAGAAAATAACTGATATTTTTAGTTTTTGTCTTTAAAAAGCTTTTTAATACTTGTAAACATTCACTGTTTCTAAAAATAAAAAATGCTTTAAGATTGTTTTGCATTAAAATAAATAGGCCTACATTGAATAATACAAAACAATGTCAACTTTACTTCTTTATAATGACCATAATTATCATAATTATTTTACTATATAGTAAACAGTCTAGGCTAGGTTTCCTGTTCTCAAAAGTTATGCTGCTGTTTAATGATTTGTCATGTTTTGATGAACAGAGAATGAAACGTGTTTACAAAGTGACTAAGAGACTCTTTTGAACGGCTGATTTCCACATGTGCGGTTTCACTTTCCTTTCTGAAGCAGAGCGGAGCGTTAGCTTTTTGTTTACATCCTGAGCCAGTTGTGGCTATTTCCCAACATTTGGACAACTTTTTTGGGAATTATGCAGTTTGTTATCTTGACCTGGACATTTACAGCGAAGGATTATCTCCATGATGTTGTTTATAGTCGACATAGCCAATATCAGCGCCTTTTGCTGGAACTTTCTGACCACAGGGTTTGCATAACGGACGTCCGTCGACAACGACACCTTGGTCATGTTTTGGATTCTAAAGAGGTCCCACTCTGCTGACTTCAATCATTGTTGGATGGATACAACACTGGAGCAGAGCGTCCTTCAGCCTCGCTCAACTACCGGTGAGTTTACGCTGTTTATGGCGTGCAGCGGCTCGAGCGTCAGCGTGAAAATGTCCGCGGTAAACCGTGGCTTCTGAAATTCTTACGGATAACCTACGTACGGTTATCCGTACATATAACCTTACCTTTTATAATCGTGGTAATTGTAAAACCGGTTAATCTTGACATCCCTACAGGCGACACATGTGCGTCCTTCGTCCTTACAGTTCTGTAGGCGAAGCATCTTCTCATTTGTTTAATTTAAATCCTGGGCCGTGTTCACAAATGCGCTGTTTATCCAGGTCTTTGAAAATATAAGACTTGTCCAACTTTGGTGAACAATTTGGTCAAGTAATAACTTATGGTAACTATCTGCTTCCGGTTATCCTTTTACACAATAAAAGACACAGTATGTTATCGCTTTAGTAAGACTCTTATTGTGAAAGGGTCAGACAGGAACAGAGCGCTGTATCACAGCAGCTTGACGTCATAAGAGAGACGTCTCAGAAAATATGCCAAACAACAACAGACACAAACAACAAGCCTTTACCAAACGTAGTGTTGTATTGTCTTTGTGTTTTTTTAATCTATAGAGTTAGGCTATATCCACACGAAGACAAAACGCTTATATTTTCAGAAACGTTATTTGTAAGCATGAAGTCAGCTTAATAAATGTGTGCGTCCACATGGGTCGACTCAGGTCTGTGATAACGGCGTGATTCACCTGCCAGGCCTGTGTGTGGCGCTGTGACGCTAACACAGATACTAGAACAAGATGTAGAGGGCGCATGCGCAGTAAACTCCTGTGGAATGTAAACAGTGAAAATGAAACGGATTCAAGGATTACGATGTACAGAAGAGACGAGGAGATGAGTTTATTCTTCAGACGTAACGGGACTGAAGCAGAAAAACCTGTCAGGGACCGGACTTTGACTGTCAGTCCAAAAACACAGACTGTTTTTAGTTTAGTTTAGTTTTAGTTTAGTTTAGTTTTTCTACTTGTCACCTGTGGCTTGCGGATTACAGTGGAGCAAAGAGGAGCGGAGTAAAACCATTGTTGATTATAACTCATTATAAGGTCAGTAGATTATGGATAACAGACTCCACTCTGGCGCTGTGATGTCATCGTTTTAGTAAAAGTTGCGGAGACGTCGTAACAACGGCGCCACGTAAACGGCGTTTTGAGATCTTTCCACTCTGGGACCTAGTTTGGAAAATGTTCGTTTACAGACCCCCAAAACGCCGGACTCGTATGGACGATACACTAGATTGATAAAATATCTTTGCGTTTGGTCCTCAGCTTGACTTCGTATGGACAGGGCCTTAGTTTGCTGTAGTTCTAAGTCTATTTTTGCTGTATTGATTATCACAAAAGAATAAATTAGTATATTAATTCAATCTTTTTCTTCTTCAGTGTGTAATTTAAGTTATTTTAGTTACTATAACAAATTGTGATAAAATCGAAATTGGGAGTTTATCATTCAAAAATCGTGATGTTGTATATGTCTCTCTAATCCACAACACAACTGGGTTAGAGCTGTCGGACTAATGGCACCTCCGCTCAATGGGACATTTTCGGAATAATGAGACGTCGGACTAATGGCATGGCACCAACTAAAAAACGTCCTCGGAACTAAAGTGAGTTTCTGACCAGGTAAATCCGCGTAGGACGTGGGTTTAAGTCATTCAGACTGAAGCGAGGGCTGTTGCCTCGGCCTCGCCTCCGCTCACTGGGTCTGACTTTACAGCGAGTGCCTTTAATCTGAGTGCCTTTAATTCTTCCCCCCGTGATGCGGTGGGACTCAGAGTCAAAGGGAAATCAAGCATTTCAGCCCGCAACGATCACAAAAAATCACAGAAAAATTCCGCAGGGCCATGAAACATTATAAAGTCTATTTTTACTTGGTTAAAACCAGCCAAACATCTCAAATTGACCCTTGCGCGAAATATCAATGTTTCACCCGCTATGCCTCGCCTTAATGGGACACCGCCCCCGACACTCACCGCACATTTCCATAAACAGTGCGCACTATTTCCTTTTTTTCAAGCCCCAATTCACAAAGTCTCAACACCTCGGCCCAACTCCACACCAGCCTATCCCAACGAGGAAGTTCATTCATCTGTTGGTGACATTTCTCACTTCACCCCGTCACCACAGCTCACCCGATAACTCAGTCGGGGTCCTTGCTAGTGTAAAGTAAAAAAACAGTGCACAAATGAGTGCTCAGACACAGAGCGAGGTTTTTGGGAACTGTGTGTTAACCTTGACTCGTTCAAGGTTTTGGAGGAAGAGTCGTGTCTTTAGAAATGTTTGGTGCAGTGAATTTAGTTTTGTTAATGTTATTAAATGAGTAGGGCTGGGTAACGTTGCATAACAGTACTTTAACAATACTTGGTTTTCGATACAGATACCTGAACGATTTTTCCTGATGCCAACCAATTCTAAAATATTTGTCAGCCCAATAATGTGTGGAAGAATTTACAATATTAGGTTCTTCTCCAAGGTCAAGAGATGAGGGAACAATGGGAGAAATTGTGGCAAAACTCACAAAAGGCGCCAACACAAACTCACAAAAAATAGGGGGGAAAATAGTTTAAAACAAATGGGAAAATGTATTTAAAAAATAGGGGGGAATAGAAATTGGGCAAAAATGGGGCAATATATTGGAGGAAAAAATATTTTATTTGAGCTTTAGCAACCAAGCCACTTTCTTTAATACCGGCCCTGGACCAACAGCATAAAAACTTGGAACTAAACATGTGATTCATTTTGTCGGCCCCTGCTTTCATTACGTTCTTTTTTTCCTATACTGGTAGTACCTAGACTTTATTTCCCGACACCAGACTGGTATCGTTTAACGGTACCCGGCCTTACAAATGAGGAAAACCGGCAGAAATCGAAAACAGTAACGACCATTGGCTTTATCATGGCGACGTGTAAACAGGGAGCAACCTCCCTCTCTCTCGGTACAGCTGTATTTTTAGCCTTTTTCTGCAAACTGCATTTGTGGTATCTGTGCTCAACATTGTTTCACTGGATACTTGTGTTTGACTTTGCTGTGTTTTTGTGGGGGTCGGTGGATTTTTACAGCAACGATAATAAGCAATAATGACTCTTTTTAAAGTAAACAGCTAGCTTATCAGCTAAACCCATTTAAGACCTACAGATGTCTTCTTCTGAGACACTGAAGAGGCACCAAGAGCCCCCACACCTGCAGCACAGTGGAGGCGTCACAAGAGGAGCTACAGGAAACAAAAAAGGGACACACAAGGAGGTATCCGGGTGAGACTCACAGCTAAGCCACACATGCCTTCTATTGTTCTGGCTAACAGACGTTCACTGAAGAATAAAACACATTATCTGCTAAGCTCTTTCCAGGAGACGGTGAAAGACTGTTGTGGAGCGGAGGGAGCTGTGCAGGAGGAAGAGGAGGGCTGGGCGATAAAAAAAAAAAAAAAAAAAAAAAAAATTAAGATTATTTCCCCCATATTGATCGATTTCGATATTTTCGATTCAATTTTACTTTTTCATAATAAATTAAATACATCTTGCTGATTCATGAAATTATATACATCTTTTATTCAAACCTCAGCTTTAAAAAAAAAAAAAACGCTTTCATCAAATCTCATTTAACGCACAAACATCTTCCATTGTTTCGTCCAAACTCTCAAACTAGGCACTGTTTGCGCCAAAGATATGGCTGTAAACCTGTCGATTTTAAAGTCCCATGACGATTATTGTGATTGACCAAAGTAGAGATTCCGATTTCCGATTACATTTCGATTAATTGCCTAGCCCTAAGTGCAGGACACCACGCTCCCTTCCTCTGAGTGCTACGGGTTCCCCTTCCTCCAAAAACCTGCTGGTCAGGTTGGCCCACAGTGGCGGTGCGGCTCAGTCGCAGCAGCTCAGGACTAACACCTGAACACTTTTTCGTTGTACGCTTGTACGATGACAAATAAAAGCACTTAGTTTTCTCTTGAGTAGCTCAAGTAGTAACTTTAGAAACAAAGAATAGAACATCTGAAAATTATCGTGGTACATTTTTGACACCGGGAGTGTTTGATACAATAAGGTGAAGTGTTGCACGGTCTTTGCCTGAAGGATCGCTTTCCTGATCCAGGCTTGAAAATCCAGCAGGAGACATGTAATCCCACTGCAGGCGCCTATTCTGGTGTAATCTGTGGACTCACACACGCATGGGGACGGGACACTTAGGACCACTCCACAACAATGACCCACAATCACCGAGCATGTGCCTCTAACCCCGGTGTCAGCGACTGCTTCTGCCTGTGAGACGTTCCTGTTAGCTGTCCATACAGTTTTCATACATGTCTGAGCTCATGAAGCCCCTTTCTGTGATGCAGCATCTTCTCCTCTCGTCCTAAAAGTGGACTTGCTTTATATTCCATCATGTGCTGCTTCGTTTTGCTTAGATACAAAGGCTCTTTTCAAACGCGCAGTCACCAGCAATAGGTTAATAGCAGCAGGAAAAAAAGCCCCTTTCCTGTTCATTGATGTTGAGAGGGAGGGAAAGAAAATGCCCACAACTCAGTATTGCGCACGACTGTGTCCACCTGAGCCTGCGTGCACAGTCTCCAGCACATGTCCCCGCTGTTCATGTCAGCAGGAGAAGTTCAACTCGATGCACACACACCGCTTCTCCCATGCACAGAGTCCACACTGTACCGCGGGAATTGTTATGCTCTGTTTGCTGGTCCAAGTGGACAGTTGCTCCGTTAATGAAGTGGATTTATGTGCAGAGGGGTGAGAGTTGGGAAGGGGGGGGGGGAGCTCGTATGAAGTCAAGAACGGTAGAAAAAGAGCAAAAAGTAGGATGAATGGGACACAAAAGAACAAGAGGTTTGAGAGGGAACGCAGACCCAGAGAGACCCAGAGAGACCCAAGCCCCCGTGCCTTACCGTTTGCTGCAGGTCCGGGATCCCTATGCGGATGACCACCGTGTTGCCTGTTGGCTCCTCCATGGGTGCAGCAGCGCGGCTCCGTTCGGCACCGGCAGCGGGACGGTAGCCCACCCCGGCGCTGGGAAAGGGAATGGCGCTGTCCTCCTCCTCCCGCGAGCTGTCGGAGCTGCCCCCCTGGCTGCCGTTGGCTGCGCGCGAGTAGGGCTGTGCGTGCCGCGCCTGCTGCTGCCGTGGAGGGCTGGGCGGCTCATGTTTGCCGGCTGCCGGACGCAGAGGCATGCTCCCGTTTTAGGGGCTTGGTCTGCCGCTCTCTCTCCGCACGCACATGGATGTCAGAACCCGCTCTGCGCACACACACCGCTGGCAGCACGCATCACTCGGCTGGGGGAGAGCAGAGCGAGAGAGAGGGAGAGGAGAGGGGGGTATTAGGGGATTAGAGGAGAATGGGGGAAGACACAAAGAACAGATAAGTAACAACTTTATCACAACGCGCGGGATTACATTACAGCCAATGACTGACTGATGTGATTAGCCCGAGGCACGGGTCTGAGAGCACAATCAAGTATGCACTCATCGGTGTAAACATGAAGCCGTCCCAGTAATATATTATGATATACACAGCAGAACATGAGAGCTTAATCAGGTCAAATTAACATGCCAAGTGAAAAAATCTAAGGGAATTAGTAAACAGACATTTGTTACCTGATTTTAGTACACTATGTTTTTTTGCATTATGTCACTTTTATCCGGAAGTAATGTTGTTTGCTATGGTACCCTTACTTTCCATCACGGTGGTCTCTGTTAGCTTGGGAATACCCAGACTGATCATTTCGACCTGCACAGCAGTCTGGGGACCATCGCCAAAGTCTTCTCATGGATTTGGGGACCAATCACAGAATGAGGGGGGACGGCGAGGCGATGATGCACCATTCATTGTAGTTTGTTTACGGATAAAAAAAATAATAACGTTTATTTACGGATCCAACATGACAGCAGCAGACGCGACTCCATCTTTCGATCAAGCTTTAGACCGTGTTCTAAAAAGTTTAGCTCGAAAGTTTACAGCGGGTACGTCATATGTCATCTGATACGATGAAACGATTGGCTATGGCTACGTGCAGACGCATATGAGAGACGTTCAGCACAATAAACGGCTATTGACAATCGTAAACCACACCTTTCCTATGAGAAAATTAATTGGTGGTCCCCAGACTAAATTCATCCATCCATCCATTGTCTTCTGCTTTATCTGGGGCCGGGTAAATCAGTCTCAGCAGAGATGCCCAGACTTCCCGATCCACGCACACCTCCTCCAGCTGTTCTGGGGGGACCCCGAGACGACACCAGGCCAGCTCGGAGACATAGTCCCACCAGCGTGTCCTGGGCCTTCCACGAGGCCTCCTCCCAATAGGACATGCCTGGAGCACCTCCCGAGGGAGGCGACCAGGAGGCATGTGGAACAGATGCCCTAGCCACCTCAGCTGGCTCCTTTAGACGTGAAGGAGCAGCGACTCGAGTCCGAGCTCCTCCCGGGTAACTGAGCTTCTCTCCCGATCTCAAAGGGTGCGCCCAGCCTCGAGCCACCGATGAAAGGTATAGAGCTGGTCCAGTGTTCCACGACCAGGACGAAAAACGCATTGTGGCCATACCGCCTTTGCTATCCCCAATCCCGTCAGACCTTGGAAGCTAAGCAGGGAAGGGCCTGGTCGGTACTAGGATGGGAGACTGTTTGGGAACACCAGGAAGCCTAGCGAATGTAGTGAGTGAGTGAGTGGTTGGTGGTGGTCAGAGGGGCTGATGGCGCAGACTTGCATGTACTTGAGTAGCTTCCAAAAAAGCTACTCATATACTATAATTATATCAGAGTGCAAAGTTTATCATTAGGTCACATGTCGTGTTTAAATACCTGACATGTTAATTCCATCATCTTCAGACGTATGTGATGCGTACATCACACGGTAACAGGCGTAGCCACACTGACACACGGAAGCAATCAAACTGTCAGTGTGGCCCCACCTGAGAACAACAGCTGATAAGAAACACATCACACACGCCTGAGGAACACGGAAGTTACTCTCCACACTGGCGAAACATGTCTGCAATTTGAACACATTTGTTATGCCTAGTGTCTTTCTAGAAGAATCCTATGAACGTTAGTTTTAAGAGCTGGTCCAGGATCAGCCTTCTTAGATACAAAGTGTTTGAACCATATCCTGGTTATGACAGTACTCTGGATATAGTGTTTAGATAATACCAGGGATACTTAAATAATTAAAAGCAGTTAATAAAACCTCCCAGTCAAATGGCTACAGTATCACCAAACGAAGTGTACCGGAGGTATGTATTGAGATGATGTTTTCCTTTTATGACAAAGCGTATTGTACCAGAAAAGAAGATAAACTCATCATCATCAAGCCATTTGTCTCATTCCCGTCAGCGTTGTAGAAAATGTTGAACAGCACAGGGCTGGTCATGTTGGAGCGCGTACAGCCAAAGGGTCAGAGGAGTGATGCCATAATTGTGCGACAGATAAAAGTGAGCACATGCAGGCGTATCGACTGTGGTGACATCAGACCAGTGGGATCAATGTCCCACAGCTGCATGGCCTTCACACTTTACTATTCCTGTCAATAGTGCACACTGCAACATCAGCTCCCATCAGCCTCGGGAAGCTTTAGCTTTTCATACTTCTGTTTCATCAAGGAAAAGTCTGACAGTAAAATCCGATGGGCCCGGCCATTTTGGAAAAGGTCACAGTGCAAACTCATGAAATATATACTACAGGGTCATTCTGTATAATATTTGGCATTTGTGATATTAATTTAATTTAGTTGCGTAACGATTCTGCAAAATGAGTTTAGTCCTCCTTTAGTATATTCTAAACAGACAATTGGAAAAGAAAAAATTGCATCTAATTATAAAGCCTTGCAGACTAGCTTCTTAGCATTTCTGTGAGAGTGACCCTAAAAATGTACCCTGCGAGTTGTGAAACGTGCTAATTAAACTCATCCCTGTGAAGTATTAGAATGCTATAAATTATGTTTTTAGCAGAAAGTTGGGAATGACTTTGGACCATGACTCATTTTCTAATTTAGTGGCTTCCTCTTTCATTGTTTGTAATTGAAAAACAAAAATCAAGTATAGGGCCTTTAAAATAATTGTGCCAAAATCAAGGCCTTAAATGTCATTCCAAAGCCTTAAATGGGAATTGCATTGGCGTTAATCAAACATTTCTTGGAAAAGGCCAGGTTTTATCCACCAGGCAATCAGGAAGCTGACCTTCCTTCCTTCCCTGCCATATCCCTGTGCTTCCACCCCCTCCCCTCACCAAGCACTTGAGAGAAATGAACATCTCGATTCATATGAATTGACAATAAAATCTTTTGAATCTTGAATCTTATTTTTTTCATGTCGGTTTTCCCTAAAGTTTTCCATTGTATCCAATTTCCTCTGAATGACGTCAAGCATAGTTAAGGCTGCCATTTTGAAGACCGAAGTGGAATGATGCTGTACCACAACATGTAACAATATCTCTACTCAATCATTCGGCCGCAGAGGCACATGTTTAAATAAAACAGCATGTGCTTATGTTTAGGAGGCAAAGTCAGTCCTGCTACAGCAGGATTTACCAAAGCTCTGCTTCCACTCAGACTAATTGAACACATCCAAGAGGCAACAGAAATTCACAGTTTGTGTAAAGAGCCTTAGTCTGAGTCAGTGAGGTTAGCATCCTACCGCAGTTAGCATTTAGCCTCCACACAGTAAACACATTTATGAACCCTCTGAGGAAAAAGTCCATTCACGGCTCAACTCTGACCTCTGTCACATGTTGTATCTGAGGCCAGATGTTTGGAGTGTGGTTTGTACGACCTGTAGCTCAGCAGCTGAAGCTAATGTCCACAAATGTTCTCCAGGGCTTTGTGCAGGTCACATCACAAGCTTTCAGCGCTGCACATCTGCATGAGGTGCTATTTTTTGGATGAAGCATCTTGACTAAAGTCAGTGGACATGCTTAGTTTGATATGATATACAAAAGCCAGAGGCATTTGACCAGGTGCCGCGTTCTCATGATGCGAGGAATGTGAGCTATGACCTATTAGACACCAGGGTGAATGATTAAGCTCCAACCGGACTGAGGTCTTTGTCACTGCGTCTCAACTTGAATGAAAAACTAAGGTCAGTATATAGAGCGTTCCCAGCGTTAAAGTCCGCTACAGCACAAAGGCTTTGGAGCATGAGGCCAGTGGTATAGCAGAGTTTCTAACTGTGCAAACGTGCTGTTGGCTTTAGATAACCCCGGTACGGGAAACACCTCGAGGACAAGGGCAGCAGGCTTTAAACGTCATTATGAAACAAGACGCCTCCCCTACAAAGGATAGAAACCTCATTTTGAGTTGTGTGACGTCTGTAGTTTAGGCCGAGGATCCCCCCGCAGACTCTCGCGTTTGGTATCTTCCCCAAAGGAAATGACCACATTTGAATGATATAGCATATCGTCGCGTGGGATAGCATTGAGAATAGCATAAATTGTGTTTTTGTGGATGGATATGGTGTGCGCCAAACGTTTAGTGATTTCCCGACAAAATCAGAACGGGTCATCAAAACAAACGTCTCCACATAAACATCATACAGGGGGAATTTGTCTATTTTAGAGATGCACTAATTCTTTGCTTCCAATACCGATACCGAGGGTTTGATCTTTTCTTGTCATGACATTACAGATCAATTATAATAATGAATAAACTAATGGAAAAACATTGATAAAGGATCACTGTATTTTCTACACTATCCTTAGGACAGCCTATTTTATATTCATATAAACAGCTCACATAAAGTAATCTGAACTTGTGCATTACAAATATCTTTTAGCCTATCAGTTTTTTTTTCTTTTCATAACTAAAACACAAACACATTGGCCAATTGAATTTTATTAGGCTGTTTTAGGTATTTCTATCATAGTGTCTGACCAAGCCTTGATTAGTTGCCATTAGCATACATATCCAAGATATATATATATATATATATATATATATATATATATATATATATATATATATATACACATATATACACACATATATATATATATATATATATATATATATATATATATATATATATATATATACACATATATGTATATGTATGATGCGAGGCGTATTGTTTTTTTCACTTTGTGAAAAGCGCTTTATAAATAAAGTTTGATTGATTGATTGATTGAGTGTGCTACCTCTAGCTTTAGCGATCTGTTGCAGCGATCAAAAATATTTTTGATCACATACTCAATCAGTATGATTCAGTTCCCCAGGTTCTGATCTTCAAATGTTAGTGAAAGTTGTGTTTTTAAAATAGTGAGAGCCAAATCTGGGATCGGTTCAGTATCGGATATTTGGAATCGATACCTGATATTGTATTTTTTCCAGTATCGGCTGCGATACTGCATCCCTAGTCTATTTTTACTTTTGACTTTAAAACTAGGGGAGAAAATTCTCATCACACATTTAATAAAGCGTTGATTTCATATAGAGCTTTTCTGGACACTCAGAGACACCGTACATTACGTTATTCATCATTTCGTACGCGGTGGCAGTTATTACTATTAGTTACTGTTGTAGCCACCGCCATGTTGCCAATCTGTGCCATTCTCCCGCGCCTCCCACTCTGCCTTTTTAAACTCCAGACGTCTTCATTAGACTAATTCTGATCATTTCTGCACTCAAATTGCCTTTACTAAGCACTGATGTAATTAATAGATTGTTTTAGGCTTAGTTAAACCCACATTTATTTCTCTCTTCCTTTGTTCGCAATATAATGTGTATAAGATGATGGCAAAAAGTAAATGTAGAGGCTTTCATACATGACCACAGGGGCATGGCCGGAGAGGTTTCTATGGATTACATCATGCAAGACAAAGTGAGTGAGCTCCATCTTTGGAAGAGATCTAAAATCTGGGACGAAGAAGAAGAAGAATGGTCCCTGAGAGAGGGTTGCAATGTTTGTTTCATAAATACCTCTGGGTCTGAAAGACAGATTAACTAATACAGACTTAAACATGTTGTTATTGGGACACAATCCATATATTATATTCTATAAATTAATTGTACATTAAGTGTTGAGCGACTGTTGCCAGACTAGCACAGCATCCCATAATGGAACAGCGAGAGAGTGGACTCGAGGACTGTGAAATGAATTGCAATCAAAGTGAAATCCCAATTTGAATAGTGGCAAAGGCTGCAATCAACACTATGTCCTCCCTCCATTGGTCTCACATAAAACCTGCTAACCTTAGTTAGCGTGTTCAGTAGTTAAGTTTAGTGTAGTTTAAGTAAAGGTCCGCACACACTATACCATTTTTTCAGTCTGAAAATATTGAATATAGAATGGGGGGTCCACAGCATGACTGGATTTAGTGCGATTATAGAACGACTGGGGGTTCACACATAGCGGCTGAGAATCATAAGAGCGAACACACTACACCAGCCTGTCAACCAGCTGATGTGTAGGTCTCAAATGTCTTTAGCTCGTAAGCTAGCTGTTTGTTTACTTTTAAAAAACCTGGCTCCTTCATTGCCATCACAGACTCTAAAAAAATCCACTGATCTTAGTTTAGTTTAGTTTAGTTTATTTGTTTATTTGAGCAATACACCTTGTGCTCAAAAGGAGTGGGCTGAAGCAAAAAGCTTATGAGCCCCCACCCCCAAGTGCAATAAAATGCAATAAAATAAAAAAGAACATTTCAAAACACTACAAAACATTACAAGCAGCTACATTCGTACAGACCAACTTACAAACTTACAAACTTACAATCTTACAAAAAATATATAATAATAATAATAAAATATATGAACTGTTTATATAATTAATTGTATAAAGTACAAAGGTACATTAATAGATAAAGGTAGATTGTATAAAGGTACATTAATAGATATTATAATCTGAGATCTTGATGCTTTCCAGTTGTCATTACCATTCTCAGTATAATTTTAATTTGGGTTTAATTATCATTATCATTATTATATATTTATTTAATTGAGTTAAATGTGAAGTATGATGTTCCTGCATAGTGTGGTGCATTAAAAAGCCAGAGAGTGAGCCAGTTGAAGAGGGCAGTAACTCCCCTTCAACAAACCCCCACACGGCTGCCCTAACAGCTGATTTTGTAGAATATGTTCCTATGCTGAGTGGTGCATTAAAAGACAAGGTTTTAAGCCCGTTGGGAGGATTCCTCTCAACAGATCCATAACCTGCCAACCCTAATTCTCCATTTGTGAATTTGAGCAATAGAATGACAACCGTTCCAAGCAGCAACACTCTTCCTTGAATATAGAGGAAAAAATACACATAATTGATTCTACTGCTCCCCCTAGTGGCAACACATTTCTTCTTGTCTGTATATTTCAAGAGTCTTTTGTTTGTATTTATATTTGAACAGGTTAATGTTTGGACATCGTTTCAAATCCATCTCCAGTTTATTCCACAATTGTACACCATTAACTGTTGGACTAAAACTTTTCAAAGTTGTGCTATGTTTCTGAATCCTAAAGTTTAATTCATCACGTAAATCATAACAACCAGTACGTTCTTGGAACCTTCTTTGTATTTGGATTGGTAACAATTTATACCTTGCTTTGAATAACATCTGTACAGTTTGGAACTCAACAATGTCACAAAACTTCATGATCTTTGATTTTAAAAATAATGAGTTTGTGTGGTCCAAAAACCCAACTTTATGAATTACTCGGATAGCTCTTTTTTGCAACAATATTATTGGTTTAACTGTGTTTTTATAAGTACTACCCCAAACCACAGTACAATAATATAAGTAGGGCAAAATCAGAGAACAGTATAAGGTATGTAGAGCTTTGATGTTTAAAATGTGCTTTGCTTTTGCTATTACTGAAATGCTTCTAGAAATTTTCGTAGATATATATTTAATATGAGATTTCCAAGTAATTCTGTCATCAATAATCACACCGAGAAATTTGATTTCATGCACTCGCTCGATAACAACACCGTCTATCTGAATTGCTTCCTGAGCATTGGAATTACAGTTGCCAAATATCATCATTTTGCTTTTACTCAGATTTAAAGATAATTTATTTTGTTTGAACCACTTATTGACACTTTTGAGTTCCAAGTTAACAATCCGACACAGCTGCTGTAAGTCGTCTCCTGATGCAAAAATATTTGTATCGTCAGCAAACAAGATAAATTTAAGTATTTCAGACGTTTTACAAATGTCGTTAATATACATATTAAACAATTTTGGGCCCAGAATAGAACCTTGAGGTAAACCACAGACAATTTGTCGACAACTCGACTGATAGTCACCGATTTTCACACACTGTTTTCTATTTTTTAAGTAACTGGTAACCCACTGTAGAGCTACCCCCCTAATCCCATAATGTTCTAGTTTATTAATTAATATATCATAGTTTATTGTATCAAACGCTTTACTCAGGTCAATAAATAATCCGATTGCATATTTCTTGTCATCTACAGCATTAGTTATTTCTTCAGTTATATCAAAGAGTGCGTGTGAGGTTGAGTGATTGTTCCTAAAACCAAACTGATTGTCCGAGAGTAAATTACACTTTTCGATAAAGCTGTCGAGTCTAGAGTTAAAAACCTTTTCTAAGATTTTAGAGAATTGCGGTAAAAGGGAAACAGGCCTGTAGTTTGTAAAGAGATGTTTATCTCCTGCTTTGAACAGAGGAATCACTTTTGCTACTTTCATACTATCAGGAAATTGTCCAGTTTGCAACGATAAGTTACAGATGTAAGTTAACGGCTTAGAAATACTTTCAATAACACTTTTTAAAGTTTTCATATCCATGTCATGGTAATCGGTCGAGGTCTTATTTTTACACCCTTTAACAATGTCCAGTATCTCCTTTTCCTCCACAGGTTTGAGGAACAGGGACATAGGATTTGCTTCTATCAGATCACAATTATAGTTCTCAACATTTGCAATTTTTGCAGCAAGGTTCGGTCCAACATCTACAAAGAATTTATTAAATGTTTCGACAACTTCATTCATATTATTTAAAGTGTTATCCTCATCTTTGAAATATTTTGGATAATTAATCGTTCTTGGTTTATTTCTAATTATACTATTTAAGATATTCCATAAACCTTTAATATTATTCTTATTGCTATCTAACAATGTATTATAATAATCCTGTTTACATTTTCTTATGATACCTGTCAGTTTATTTTTATATTTCTTATATTTATCCTCAGCTTCTTTTGTTTGGTTATTTATAAAGTTTTTGTAAAGATTATTTTTTTTCTTGCAAGCATTTAGTAAACCTTTAGACATCCATGGTGTTTCTTTACACTTTCTGTTTTTACAGTGTTTCTTCATTGGGCAATGTTTGTCATATACTTTTTGAAATACTCGCGTAAACTCATCATAAGCCATATTCGTGTCATTCTCTCTGTACACAATACTCCAGTCTTGAGCTAAAAGCTCCTTTTGAAATGCATCAATAGTTTTCTCTGTTTTTACCCTTCTAAACCAATACTTGTTTTCCTCTTCATCTTTTACATATCCATTTTTATACATAACGAAAACTGGAAGGTGATCACTAATGTCATTTATAATTAACCCGCTGACTGTGTCACTTTCTATTTCATTTGAGAAAATGTTATCAATCAAGGTGGCACTATGGGTTGTTATTCTACTTGGTTTGGTTATTAGAGGAAACAGACCTATACTGAATAAAGTATTTATAAATTCGTCCGACTTTTTATGTTTATATGGGTTTAACAGATCGATGTTGAGGTCTCCCCCCACAAACATGACTTTATGATTTAATCCTGAAAAGTGCTCCTCCATCCAATTTGAAAAAACATCTATATCAGAGCCAGGTGTTCTATAAATACAACTTACAATAATATTTTTCTTTTTTTGCCTTGTAATCTCTACAGTAAGGCATTCAAGTGTATCATCCACCACCATTGTCTTATTTTGCATTACTTTATAACTATAGTTGGAGTCTATAAACATAGCTACGCCCCCTCCATGCTTGTTCTTTCTGTTCATACTTATAAATTCATAACCCTCAATAGAAAACTCAAATTCTCTGTCATTATTAATCCAGGTTTCTGTGATTAGAATGACACTGAATGGTGTGGAAAACTGTTTTAAGAAGCTTTTGATGTGGTCAAAGTTTGCATAGAGGCTTCGACTATTGAAGTGGATTACAGTGAATGCCTTAATGTTCTTAAATTTACTATTGTACAGATCCTCTGTGTAGTATTGACAGTCATTGGTAGCTCTAGTAAAAAAGTTATTTTCCGGGTCGATGTCGATCTCAGTGTTCTGTAGGTCGTATTGTGAGAATGTAAAATCCTGAGTGTTTGCTTCAGCAATTCTCCTTATTGAAAAGTCCAAGTCGGTGCTTCCTATAGAACTGTATGTATTACTAGACATGTGAGATTATGTGCTTTTACATACCAAAATCCATACGTTTTCCCGGTGTTTATACTGGATGTGGTGTACTGCTGCGTGGACGTATAATAAGTTTATCATATCTCAAGAAGGCGATCTCCCCCCTTTCTCGTGCAGCTCTCAGCTCCGGCATCAGTTCTTTGCGTTTTCTTTTTATTGATTCCGTGTAGTCCTCGTTTATGAAGATTTTTGTTCCTTTGAGTCGTTTGGCGCGCTGCAAGATTTCCTCACGGTCCTTCCACCTCAGTAGTCTGGCGATGATGGGTCTCGGCCAGTCTCTCCCGCCGCCGGGTTTCCCTACGCGGTGAGCCCTCTCCACCTCCACCGCGTGATGTAGCTGTAGCTTCTCCTTCAGTATCTCCTTAACTTTTACCTCGGCGTCGGCCCAGGTCTCCCCAGGCGACTCCAACACTCCCTCAAATACCAGGTTATTTCTGCGGCTCTGCCCCTCCAGATACTCCAGTTTGTCCGTGATAATGTGCAAATTGTCACATACTTTGTAAAAATCCGTCTGTAAAGTGTTTGTGCGCTCCGTGAGTTTCAGATTTTGTTCTTTTAAAGTGTCCACCTCACCTTGCGTGAACTGCAGGCTGGTTTTTAGTTCTTGAATGTCCTTTGTCTGTAAATCTATTCGGGTGTTTGTCGATTCCATTATGAGTTTAATAAATCCTTTGAAGTTCTCCTGTTGTTGTTGAATTAATTCCCTGAACATGGCCCTCTGCTGCTCCATGAGTTCCGTGACTCGACTGAGACTTACGTAGTCCTCCTCAGTCGCCGCCTCTACCGGCGGCTTTTTTGGCATTTTTGTTTTTGTTTTGCAAACCAGTAAAATAAAATAAAATAAAAGTATTAACTTGTTCAGAGCTTATCTCTAACACCGCCAACGCTGCCACAGCAAACAAACACAGCGCGCACTTCCGCTTCCGCTTCCACAAAAACACAGCAAAGATGTGCAAAGGATCCTGTAAAACAATGTGGAACTCGGACACCAGAAATGCAGTTTGCAGAATAAGACAAAAATGGCCGCTGGGTTTATTATTTTTTTATTAATTTATTACTTTATTTGACAGTGACGTAAAAAATACATTAATGGGATATTTCAGGATTTTTGACATTGGGCCTCAATTCCTAGTTATCCAGAGTATTGTTATGTCTGGAGATATTTTTTTCTTAAATTCATGCAGTTCCCCTCCTGGAACCGCCACCTTAAAGTGGTGGAGGGGTTTGAGCGCCCGAATGATCCTGGGGGCTCTGTTGTCGGGGGTTGGTGCCCCTGGTAGGGTCTCCCAGGGCAAACAGGTCCTAGGTGACGGGTCAGACAAAGAGCGGTTCAGAAGCCCTTTATGAGAGACCAACAGGCCCGGTTAGAACCATGAGGCCGTCCTTCTGTGGACCCACCACCTGCAGGAGGAGCCATAGGGGCTGGTGCAGCTCCAACAGCTGCCCCCACGACCCGGCAACGGACAAGTGGAAGAAGATGGATGGATGGATGGATTCATGCAGTTCTTATATTTGAAGAGCTTAGTGGCGCTAGGCTAATGCTAGGCTAACACATTTCTATGGTATCAGCAACCCTGCATTAAAAACAGTCTGGTGCCCTCCACAGTCCATTGGGTCACAAAAAGGTCAATTACGCACAAATATCACAGGGTTTTATTCACATAAAAAAGTTCCCCAATGCGCCTTTAATCTTAACGAAAAGATAAATTGATAATACGTTATAAATGTATCCGATGTTTTCCTGAAACAACCCATCCCAGCCTAACATGTATACAAAATACTAGAACACGTATGCTACGATAAAACAATGTAATGTGACACAGTTATCGAGGATGTATCTGGAAGCTTCTTGACTGGAGAGCTTATAGCCTGTAGGCCAGAGTAACGCCTCATTTGAAAGCTAAAACCTACAAAACTGATCTAAACGTTTTTGTTGTCGCCACTTATAAGTCACGTTTCTGTCGCATTTTAGACACTAAAACACAACTTTACAGGTGCTGGAGGGCAGGTAAGTGGTTAATGGTTTTCAGTGGTGTGCCGTCAGGGCCAACAGGGCCTTCTCTGCTGGCCCTGGCCAAATGAAGAAAAAAAAGTGTAAAATGTCTTAATTGTATATTTAATTTCTAATTTATTTATATAATGTACAGTTGAGTCGGTTATATTGGTTTGGTTGCTGTATAACTGTAATTTCCTACTCAAAAAGTGCCTTGAACACCTCTGGCGAGCTGCTCCTCCTCAGGCCCTGTGTTGTCAGGCCGCACAGCGTGACTGACAGAATTATCAGCCAATCCGGATTCGATATACATTGACAGTCCGCCCCCCAGGGCCTGCAGTAGCTCAGCAGCGCCCCCTATGGTTTCTTCACCTGAGAAAACCGCTAATGTAGCCGCGTATGGGCAAGACGTCCCAGCCGCTCCGAAGAGAACCGGATAAACAGATATTCCTCTGGGAAACGTCCGAACGAGGCAAAAGTGGATTTACTGATCACGGATATTTAGTGCCGCTTCATTATGAAGAGCTTCGAGAGCAAAGGGAACGACAGCGGGACGTAGACGCTCGGCTCCCCGGACAGGAGAAGGGTTTCCCCGCGTCAGCTGTGCTGGGACTCGGGCAGGCAACAGGTACGAGACTACGAGCGCTTTAAAAAAGGATCTCACATAGCACCAAACTGTAAGTTTAGTATATTTTTTATTTTACTCGCTCTGTCAACAAAACATCTCCTAAAAACAGCCGCCTGTCTCCACGTTATAACGCGCTCGTGTGTTTCCGTATGCTAGCACGAGTGTTCCCAAAGGTGTTTGTTTTTATTGGAGGCGCCGCTGCTTTGGTTTGCGTTGTTGGCAAATCCTTTAGCGGACAAATACCACGCAAAAAGGCAGTTTTATCCACACGCCTGTTGTCGATACGTTTCTATGGGTTTGACTGTGTGAGCCCAGGCTGCTATTGAAGGCCCCGACTGAAACCCCACGGCCCGCCACTGATGGTTTTATATGACATTTACACATTTATTACTAACAGCCCACAGCAACATACATGGGTACTTACTTAAAGCCCTAATTTAATTCAATTTAGCCTTGTTTCGCATTCTATTGCATTTGATTGTTGTTTTGTGTTGCTTTTTGTTTTGATCGTACATATTGTGGTTCTTGTATTCATTCAGGAGTTCATTTTCTAATCTTCACTCAAATGTAAAAGCTCCTGGACATGTTTAAAAAGTCCACAGTGAATGAACCCTGATTGAACGTAGATATTTTTCCAGCTTGGTCGGTAAGATCCCTCTCAGTTTTCAGCTCAGATCTTTTTTTTTTCTTTGCGCCGTTCGCCCTCCCTCACACTCCAGCCCAATGCAAACAAAGTGAATAATTCATGAGTGTACAGAGCTGTGTGTGTTATGTATGTGCGCATGTACCGGAGATGTACGGGAGGACGCTGTCAGCCAAGGCGCCGCTAAAGTCCAGCAGAAGAAGAAGCTGCCTGACGTGACGAGCCTTCCCCTGGAGGAAAAGAACCCAGGCAGAGCGAGAGCGAAGCAACAGAGATAAAAGTGAGCGGAGAGGGAGGTGGTCGTGGAGCGTGAAGCCGAGCCACGCCGAGACCGGAGCACGCGAGAGAGAGTGTGAAAGGGACAAGGAGAGGGGAGGGAGGGAGAGGAGAGATGGAAGGGAAGGAGAGAGGGAGGGAAGGGAGAGGAGAAATGGAAGGAAGGGAGAGGAGAGAGGGAGGGAGATGAGAGAAGGAGGGAGAGGAGAGAGGGAGAGGAGAGAGGGAAGGGAGGGGGAAAGGGAGGGGGAAAGGGAGGGAAGGGAGAGGAGAGAAGGGGGAGAGGAGAGAGGGAAGGGAGGGAGAGAGGAAGAGAGAGGAGTGAGGGGAGGGAGCAGAGGCAGAGGGGGAGGGAGAGGAAAGAGGCAAGGAGAGAGGGAAGATAGGGAGAGGAGAGAGGGAAGGGAGGGAGAGGAAGGGAGGGAAGGAGACAGGGAAGTGAGGGAGAAGCGAGAGAGAGGGAGAGAGGGTGGGAGGGAGAGGAGAGAAGGAGGGAGAGCAGAGCTGGAAGGGAGGGAGAGGAGAGAGGAAGGGGAGGGAGAGGAGAGAGTGAGGGGAGGGAGAGCAGAGATGGAATAGAGGGAGAGGAGAGATGGAGGGAGAAGAGAGGGGTAAGGGAGGAAGAGAGAGAGGTAGAGGGGAGAGGGAGGGAGAGGAGAGATGGAAGGGAGCGAGAGGAGGGGGAGAAAGGGAGGCCGAGGGAGGGAAGTGGGAGGAAGAGGGAGGGATGGGCAGAGCTACCTGTGATAACTGTTCGCACTACCCAGTCAGTGTCACACTCCTCTACCTGCTCACTCACAGGTCCCAGTCCAGAGGCCACGCTCCAGAGTAAACAGCAGTATGCTCCCTTCACTGTGGCCGTCCTTTGGCCAGTGTCTCCTATTGTAACAATGCATCGTGCCATGGTGAACCGCGGTGCAAAAATCTGACAGTAAGCATTGTACTGAAGTGACGGTGTCTATTATTGTTTGTTATAAGCTGTGTGTCAGCATCACGTACCGCTAATTACTTACGCTAGTTACATCCTCCAAAAACACATGAATAATAATAATAATGCATCGGTTTTATATAGCGCTTTTTTGGAAACTCAAAGACACTTTACATTGCACTATTCATTCACTCCATACTTGGTGGTGGTAAGCTACTATTGTAGCCACAGCTGCCCTGGGGTAGACTGAGGCAGCCAGTCTGTGCCATCGGCCCCTCCGACCACCACCAACCACTCACTCACACACTCCATTTGCCATTCTTCCTGGTGTTACCAAACGGTCTCCCATCCAAGTACTGACCAGGCCCTTCCCTGCTTAGCTTCCAAAATCTGCGTGGCTTTGACCAGGTTTCTCCTGCCGCTGACCAGGCTGCAGTACTTTATAGATCCAATGCCACGATGTCAGAGGTGCAGACAAATGCGTATGATCCAATATTGGTCATAATCCGCCTCAAAAGCTCTGTTTCCATCCAGGACTAGCCCAAACGCCAGCCTCAGATCACATGCCATGTGTGGAAAGCAAAACTGAAACAAGGCCTACACTGCGCTGCCTTTGTTTTTAAATATAACTTTAGAGGAGCACTGTGCTTTCTATTTTGTTTTGTATTGTGAGCCCAGAGGAACATTTTATCGTAAAGCAGCTTTGAAAAATTAGAAGCATTGTCATTTTTTTTTCTGAAGATATAAATAGGCCTAATAATGAACATTTAGGCGATTCACTTATTAGCCATTTATATCCCACTTGCACCGTGATGCACCGAACCGTGATTTAGCCGGACCGTTACACGTCTCCCTCCCATGGTTAAAAAGACGCCTGAGCAGAAAAAACTTCAAAAGTGACACACAGATGAAGGCAGTGGCAGAAACCGGCCTGGTGAGGATGAGGGGTTTTATCTTTTTGGTTTTCTTGCTCTTTGTGTCACTCTATTGCACGTCAGTGTTTTCTGCTCGTGTCTATGTGCTCTCAGTGTCACCCGGCACATCCTCAACTTTGCTTTAGTTAAATGAAATTACAAGTAGGTAACGCCTTCAGGGAGGAGACTGCGGAATCTACGGCCCAGGTCCAGTCGACTGAAGAACAGTCAGCCATCGGGGAGCTGAACTACCGGCCCTTCAAATGGTTTGACAAATAAAAAATCTTGAATCTTGAATAAGCCTACCATTATTATAATTTAACTTGTATTGATTTTGTTGTTTTTGTTTATTTTGAATGAGAAATAAAATACTGTTTTACATAACTTCAGTTTGAACAATAACCAACTTGGGAGAGAGCTGTGTTCAGAAAAACAAAAAGTAAAAAAGAATCTACACAACAGCAGCTAACTGTTCTTGATTATCTCAACAGAAATGCAGAGCTGGAAGAGTTAGCATCTTTAAACATCCAAGCCCACGTTCTAACCCGAACCTCCCCCTCAGACTGGTGAATTCCTCCTGCTTGAGAAAAGAGGAGCGCATCACTCCACACGCCGCCCGATTATCCGCGCAGGGTAAAGCAAACTGGGCCCGTCCCGGCGAGGGCCCGGGGGCCACACGCACAGGCCGCATATGGAAAATGAAAGCGATCGACGCTCCACGCTGCCGCAGCACATCCCAAAGCCACGGGACGCTTTCAGCTCCGGCGGGCACAGGGGGCAGCACATGGGGCCCTCGTTTTTACTGCTTCACCACAAACACACACTGACCCCCAGGGCCAACGGGGCCGCACTTTGCTTTTGACCGATGCCAATTTCTTTACAAAGCGGCATGCGACTGAAGGCTGGCCCACAAAAGCTACTTTGATCAACTTCCTCTTTTATGAGGTAATGGGAAGTCCAACAACACTTTAACCACTGCAAAACGCTAAAGCTAAACGTCTTATTCTTCACAAGTCCACACAAAGACTGCATCGCCACTGCTCTGAGAGCTTTATCTGCATTCACCCTGTTCTACGTGAGGCTGTTATTGTCCCCATTCCTGCAGAGCGGATCTATTCGAGGCGTTTTACTGTAATTAGCTGCGCGGCTGTTTGCCTTTTCCTCATAGTTCACTCTCAAACACTCCCAGTGAAGACGCAACCAAATCTAACCTTGTAGTCCACAACCATCGAGCTGCCAAAGCCCAACTCAGGGAAGATTAGGGATGGGAATAGGGCTGCAACTATCGATTATTTTAGTAATCGATTACATCGAAGTATCGAAGTATTTTATTTATATTGAAAAACTAAATTTCATGGCTTTAGAGCAGATTATAAAAGGAGAAAAAAACATAGTTTTAAACAAGGAATTTTTCTGCTAGAAATAACATCATTTATTCTTCATTTCTTATCAGTTTGTCCCAAAAGCAGCAACATTTGACTCTCATAAAGAGACGCCTGTCCTCATGTCCATGATGAGGACAGAGCACCTTCACAGTGTCTTTTATATCAGTACTTTTACTCTTATCCAAGTGAAGTAGGTCCTGACTGGAGACATAATCTTGAACTGTTCTGCTGAAGCTCAGGTGATTCATTTCTTTCCCAGGATCTCAACCAGAGGGGTTTCCTAAAAGAAGGAAAACATTTGAATTATTGTTGTCATAGTATTGCCATAGAGCACGGAATAATGTGTCAGTTTGCATGGTTCATAAATGTATTTGTTGTGAGGATGGATATGAGAAACTTTAAAGTACAGGTGAAACAGTATGACTGTTGGAATAGTGTGACCACCTCAAATAGTTTGAACAGAGACCAGTGGGACAATTTGGCAATTTTTTTTATAGATCAGGCATGTTCATCCCACTAAAGAACGACACACACATTTTCATTATTACAACGTATATAACACTGGGCTAGCAACAGATCGCAATATAATAATAAATATAAAAATAATAATAAAACAAATCATGAGATAGACTTCAATGAAAAAGTGGGACATTTCAAGCACCAGGAGAAACAGAGAACGACATGGCTCTGCAGTCCAACCAAAAGAGGGACAGGTGGTCACTATTTAGATCTGTGGATTTATTTATCTTAATTTAAATGCTAGATGCAGCGTAAATATATTTAGCGCAAAAAACTTTGCAGCAAGGGAGAAGTAGATAGAGTAGGATGTAAAAGTCTGCGATATATTACTTGACCACTTTGAACAGTGAATGAATGTGTAGATCGTCCGTCCTGGAGGTAAATCATCATTGAGCTGTTAGCATTGATGTAGCGCGATAGCGGGGAGAGCCGTGTCCTCCGCTCAGCTACCTGGTTCTGCCCGGCTACAAGTATTAGCACAGCTAGCTCCGCTCTGTTGTTTACTACCATAGACTGAGCTGTGCTCTTCAGAATTGGTCGTATGGAAACAAGCGCCGGTTAAACCCTAAAGTTCCGGGCGCGTAAGCAGCTTCGTTTTAGCGGTTTTAATTAGATATATTCATTAAGCGAATCATCGAAGCGGGAAAATAATGTTCGAAGCATTTTACTAATCAAGTTTATCGATTTAATTGATTAATCGTTGTAGCCCTATGGATGGGAATTATTTATATCAATGCTACTGATCATTTCTCGTATCGATCCGGTTGTTAATTGAGTCTGTTATGGATTCAAAAGTAGTAGTTTTATATTTAAACTGGCCTCTTTTGACAGAAGTGTAAGCTACTCTGACAGACTTTACAAAGAAGCTAATGTAAAATGATTATTAAATTAACTGGATGTTTATTTCAGAGGAGCAGCAGGCACAGATTTACGCGCATTAGACGAACTAATTCACGACAGCCTGTGTTAACGGCCATTCTCGCCAGCTTCTTCTGCCCGGAATGATGCCACGCTGCACTTTGGTTTGTTCCTTCCACTTTGTGCCTCTGCTGAGTTTTCCAGAGTTGGTCTCCTTTTTAAATCGAAGTTGTTGGAATTGGTCCAAAGCCGTGGCGGCTGCAGATGTTTCACCTAAGATGTATTTTGTGACTGATCCTCCATGTTCAGAGATACATGGAGGATCAGTCTGGAATTGTGCGATTTGAATCTCGCTGACTCCAGCAAAACCAAGACGAGCCAATCACAGCACGGGAGGCGGTAACCAAAACTGAAGACACAACGATCTTTTACCAGTTCCCTTCCTTCTGTTTTAAATGAGCTGGTTTTGTGTTTGATTGGTTCGCTCTTGATTAAAAAAACTGTGATCGTTAGCCCCGCCTCCAGTCTCCATTTGGAAATTGCATCCTATTACAATTCCAGACTGTCTTTATGCTAGGCTAGGTCACTCTTGTAAAAGACATTGTACTGTAAGTCTCAATGGGCCAGGTCTTCCACCTGGCGCAAGGACTGCACTGCTCCAAACGAGGTGGCCATCTTGCATGTGCACAGCTGTTGCGCTGTATGACTGAGGCGTGTTTTAATACAAACAGCACAGAGCACTGCTCTCCTATAGCAGCCTCACATTCATTCAAAAGCATTATAGTCTTTAATAAGCTCTGAAAGGTCAAATAAAAAACATTATTTATCCCACCATGGTAAATGGTCTCAACTCATATAGTGCTTTTCTACCTTCATTAGACCCAAAGCGCTTTACAGCAAGGAACCACTCACCCATTCACACTCATAGTGTGCATCTGCAGGAGCTGAGATTAAAACCCCTGACCTTCTGATCGTCCCGCTCTACCAACTTCGCCACTGTCCGTGTCCGGTACTGCTGGGTCTATGTCTATGGTCTGCACTCGGCCGTAATCACGTTAACGTGACCCAAACAAAAGCACATGTTCACCCCCACTCACCCACAACTCCTCTCTCTTGGCCTCGCCCCTTCCCGACCGTCTTGGAGGAAAAAGGTTGTTCTACGTAACATCGCCATTGACCATGGGTGTTTGTCCAGCCCACGTACAGCCCACTTAATGTGCCAGGTCTGTTGCTGCAAGATCTCACAGGGTGCTAAGCTCAAAAGGCTACGCTATAGTAGGGCTGGGCGATATGGACCAAAAGTCATATCCCGATATTTTTAGGTTGAATATCGATATACCATTTATATCCCGATATTTTTTCCACAAAGTGAGAGCTGTAAAATGAAATGTTAAGTCAAAGTCACTGCCAAATAGGAGTGTTTTAATATTTAATATTGCGATTTTTATTTTATTTATTTATTTTTCTTCTACCCCATTTGCTGTTAATAACTTTATGTTGCATATCATTAAACTGAAGCCTAAACTGAGACAATGAAATATGACTTATTAAAGTGTTACTTTTAAGTCCTTAATAATCATGAAATATAATAAATAAATAGCCCAAATATTTTCTTGATATTTGCTCTTGATTTAACAGTGTTTTAGTCAGTGGTTTTGAGATAAGTTCTTATCTTTATCCAAAGCATTCCCAAACATAAGCCTCCTAAACTGAGCCACAAATGACTCTTTACTCTTTACAAGCAGCACAGGCTCACCATCTCTGTCATCATCAGAGCTCAGCGAGGGACTGGAGTGATTAGCGTTGTGGCTAACGCAATGCTAACGGGGAAAAAGCAATAGCCCTTCGCGGTGGCAGCATTACAAACGCTGATATTTTCACAGTACATCCACCATCTACCGCAAACCTTAATTAGACTGAGAAGTAAACAAAAGCACATGGCGCAGCGCACGTAAACAAAAGCACATGGCGCAGCGCACGTCGCCGCCATATCTCGCCGCTACATTCACTTCTGTCCAAACCATCTCCAAATGATTGAGCCACTGGTTTTTGTTTTACCAACCAAGGGGCTCCTCCCCACGCTTCACAGACATTGTTGCTTTCTTCATGTTTGTTGAAGAGTGCCTGAGGAGGGGCGGGGCCGGGCGCTGGGAGCAGTGCAGAGACTCTGATCAGCGGACTATATCAATATATGCGATATGGTCAAATTCCATATGTCATTTAAAAAAATAGCGATATATCTTAAATATCTATATATCGCCCAGCCCTACGCTATAGTCAGCATTTAGAAACACAAGATCAGGCCCATTGAGTTTTTGACTTTGTTAAACAAAGATCACATAAATAAAAACAAGTGCGTAGTATCTACGCTTTTAGAAGTGTTATATAGAAGACAGATCCAGATGGACTCCTTACAACGTGCAGCGTGGATCCTTGCTTTTTTGTGATGAGTTGAAAGAAACGGCTGTCATCTCATCCCATGATGGACAGGCGCACGAGGAAAGTAGAACATTCCTAATACTTTGGTGCCGTTCTCTCAGCCAATGGTACCCTACATGGAGACACAGTGACCATAAAGTCAAGATATGCATGGATCTTAAACATAAATAAAATCAGGTTACTGCAGAAGATGCTACAGATTGGACATAATGGGGACTATGTGAAAGTAAGTGGACTCGAAGATAGAATGTATGTGGTGGAAAGCAGTAAATTTGGTCCATGCATTTTCTGCTCAGTGGCCTTAAAAAAACACAAACTTGTGTCTGTACGACGCTCTGAAGATGTGGGCTGTGATCGCGTGGCCCTGAGGAATCCGCTGTCCCAGATATCTACAAGGCACAGTCCCACCTTCCATCCCTTGTTATGTCGGAGAGGTATTTTGTTCGTACTTGGGGCCGTCTGTTCCTGGGCGTATGAAAGGAGAAAGTTGTTCCTGTACTCTATTCCTGTGTTTCAGGGGGGCTGCTGTTGGAATGGCAGCTGGCTCTTTGATGCAGAACGCCTATTAATAATCAATGTGGCCCCTGTGAGAGAATTTCATAAATCCTGCCAGCCAATTACTTACTGTTTTATTCTCTGCACAGCGCAGAGCGGCATATTCTGGGCAGGGCAGAATATGTTACGCTTATGTTACGCTTCTTTGGTGCTTTTAATAAGCTAATAACAACAAATATAGTCATCATTTTGTCATGTCATGCTGTTAATCCTTACTACTTGACAAAAAGCGATTCGATCCAATTTGATTAAAAAGGTCGTATTGAGTCCCGCACCTGATCTAAACGTACTCATGCATGGGCCGGTTATAAATGATAAACACATGATAAGGAATGGTGTATACATGTTGATGAATGAAGCATTTACAGTGCTGTTATGAAGATAAGCCTTCCATTTGTGCTGCTTTTATGACGATCGATCTGTATCCATCATCTGCTGTCACACACTGTAGTATATGGGTCAGTGATTGACTGAGCTCAGACGCCAAATGTCCCTCTCTGAAATCAAACAACTCTGCATTTACTCATCCTAAAAACAATGAGACGTTTGGAGGACCTTGTGCTGATGATGGGAGAATGTGACCGCTGCACAAAGCCTTCTCCCGCACATCCCAAAGACTCTCGGGGGTTTCGATCACGTGTGAACATGATGTCTCATGCTCCCCGAACACCTCTTTCACGATGTGAGCCCGATGAATCATGGAATATGTCCGTGCCATCATGGAAGAATAAACCCATTGGTGAAATCACCCGGTCATTCCAGATACTCAGGTCAGCTGATTTGCCGCTGACGGGGGCTGTTCTTTTAAGTGGACACCCATAGTCGGCGGCCATGTTATGTAGAACAACCCCTTTCCCACTACCAGACGCTTTCCGCGGCCGAGATGGGGCGAGGGGTTGTTGTGGTGCTGGTAAACATGTGCTATCGCTTGGATCACGTTCCGGCCGTGTGGAGAGCACCACGCTCCTTGATACCAGCGCCACAGCAGGACCTGCGGGTATTCACCTTATTCCTGAAGCTCGCGTGGAAGCTGGCATGAATTGTGCCCGGCCCCTTCACTAGCATTAGTTTACACAGGACTGCAGATGTCAGGAGAAAATCAGTTACTACACACACATAAAAGGTCAGGTTGACTTGTTGGTGCAAATGATCATTGGACATTTTACACAAATCAAGCTACTAAACATAATAATTTATCACTAATCCTTTTCCCTCGTTTTCCACTTAGTGAACAGACTCAGTGGGATAAAGGTGTTGCCTCAGTCAACATCTTTTTTTTTTTAAATTAGTGTAAACCTTTACACTTATGGTCTGTTGTATCCTCATATCTCACTAACTCTCTGAAATAAAAGCTCCTCCTTGGACTTCCTCAAGGGCTTCTGGCACTAATATAAGTCGGCACGACAGTTGTACACATGCAAGAACCTAGACCTGAGCAGCCCCCAGATCAGAACAGCTACTCACATCGAGGTGGTGTCTTGTTTATGTATGCATTATATTGTTACATCTTTGCACCATACGTCTGTCCGGAGAAGAGACACTTTTATGTGTGAAATCTCTTTCCAAGTGTTAGTTCAGGTGACCTCATGTTGCTCCTGTGTGATCCCATGGCCCATCCTTTTTGTAGATAAAGCTAAGCTCCCGCGTGGCACAGCTTATCACGGTCCTCAGTGCGCTGAAGTGAACATTGCTCAAAGACTCCCATAAATCTATATCTGCTGGAAGTGCCAGCTCTGTGATCCTCGCTCTCCACGCTGCCGCGCTCATCGCGAGTGCATTAATAGCTTCAAAAAACAGGGGAAAATGACTTAACACTTTGTTTGCGCCACAAATGTTCAATCCCCATTCCCGGTGTCGTTTATCCCTTCCTGAGCGCCCATCCGTCTGCTGTCAGCGCGTCGTGACTGTCTGCCAACTGCAATAATTACACTTGAGCAGCCGGGGCAAAGCAATAGAGAGAAGTGCCACAACAGACAGGACTTCGCAGGCCATTCACACAGCTACGGCAACATGCTAACACCGCATAATATGATAAACAAAGAAACACAAAATAACAACTTTCACTGTTCACTTAAAGCAACACATTCCACTTCTAGACAGCGCTATTCTTCCTTGACTGGACACTTGAAACACACACACATTCGCAGTAGGAAAACAAAAGGTAAAGCAAGGTGGGGAAAGGGACCACACACCTTCCAGTTCGCTGTGCTTCTTAACTCTGCTGAAAGCTAAATAAAAATGCCACACTATGACACACGTATTAGTATCTAAGGAGAAGAAAGAAAGAAATATTTGTACGGAATGTTCAGTGATACCAGAGCAGCCGCTGCTGCGTCAGGCACCAAGGGGGGCAGTGTTGGGCAAATGACTTTCAAATGGTAATATAATCTAGTAGTTACAGCTTTAACAATGTAATATGTCTGTATTACATATTACCGTTTCAAAAATGTAGCCGAGTTACACTACTTTCAGTTACTTTTGAGTTACTTTTGGCCAAATATAAACTGAAAATAGTAATAATGTCAAATATTTCTTATTCCTCCTCTATCCCCATTCTCTTGTTCTGTTTTGACGACGTTGGGTTCTGCAGATCTTATTCACCTGTGTCCAACTTGATTTGATGCTGCATTATATGTTGGGGGAGTTTGGCATGTTTCCATTCGTACATCAACACAAACCGTTTAATTGACTTGTCTAATATATTACCAAATATATTCCTTACTGAAAACAGTTATATATTTTTGTGTAACTCGTTACTTTTGTAACACGTTACTCCCAACACTGCCGAGTGTTAGAGAAATCAGAAGTGATCAGAAGGTCATGGGTTCGAATCCCAACTCCCGCAAATGCACACTGTCGTTGTGTCCTTGGGCAAGACACTTCACCCTCCTTGCCTCCAGTGTCTGTGTAACGGTGTTATAATAGCCTAGTTACTCCTGGTGCATTGGGTCAAGGTGCCATCATCTAAACTTAATGTTTAGTTGGGAATCATTTCATTTTGTCCCAGTTATTATTTTGCTTATTGTAATTGGATTTGCCTGGCAGTATTTTTGTATCGTTAGCCCCGTGTAAATAGTATTTTATTTTGGTTGTCTGCCCCCTTGTCCTGTCTATGGGTCGTATATATGTTGGCTCCTCCCGTTCCTCTTCCCTTTCGTATTGTCTTTCATGGGAAGAGGTGAGGATTTATTAACATCTATTAACATCAACACGTTAAAATCCACAGTGTTGTGATTTTAACATTCTTCTTAGTCGTTATCTTGTTTTGTCGTCATATATGTTAATATTAGTTACTTACGTGTGGATGTTCCTTCTGTTGTCCATAGACTGTATATTGGGCAGGACTACTGATGGGCTAACGCCATTTTATTTGTCTGCCAGATAATAAATGGAGCGGGAGCGTTGTTCCCTCCAAATGTGACTTGGGTCCATCAGCCTTTGTGAACACAAATGACACACAATGCAGGGTCCATTAGACCTCAGCCACATCTGTGTACATTGGTGTATGAATGAGAGTGTGAGTGGTTCCATTGTACAGTATTTGCACTGGAAATGCATGCTTGTCAAATTTATCAAATACACTCTGACTGGATTAGATTTGGAGATATAAATCATATTGTTACATTTGACATATCTTTGCATGTACTGTGCATTGAGAGGATGTTCATTACAACTATATGTACTATGTGAATATAGTTGTATACATATTCATTATGTATACTGGTATTTCTGTGGACGTCTTTGACAGAGGAAATCAGCACCTTGTATTGCCGTAATGCCCATTTCTCCTGGACTTTTACAGTGTTTCTAAATGACCAATTGTGTTTACTATAATAAGATTAATATTGATAATAATAAGAATAACGCATAAGAGCCAAATGCAGCTGACCTTCTTTTATTGAGTACTGGTAACATTATTGTTTTGGAGTTTTACAAGTCGGCTGTTGTGCAAATGCTGACAGCTCTTACAGAGGGTTCCAGAGGTGCACACTCACTTGTTGATTTATGGCCTATTATACGGCAATGACAGCCCTGGCACTGGACCAGCAGTTCTGGATACTTTATGATGTTGGATATAATAGTGGCAGGTTAAAAATAACTTTATCACTAGATGCAGCTCTGAGACAACAGTGACATCATGAAGAGAGGGTTGGTTATCTCGGATTATCTCCACTGCTTGTGGTTAGGAGCAGTGGGGCCAAACTCTGCATGAAAGAATCTTCTGTTTCCATTATATGAGGTCATCTAAAGTACATCTAAATCGAAAGTGATCCCCGTGTTTATCCTCGATAACAGCATTTGTTTTTACACACATTTTATTTAACGATAGGCCTCATATTCATATTAAAGAGCCTGGTTTACTAAGCCATGGTGCTAAATTGCGAGTAGAACTTAAAATGAGCACGTTTTATAAGTGTTGCACCTGATTTACTATTAGAAGCTGTGATTATTTATAGTTCCACAAACCTCATATGTAAATGAGTTTACCGCTTCAGCAAAGGCTGCTGCTGTTATTCCTGACCGACTGCCTTTGTTCTACTGGGGGACTTCAACGCCCACGTGGGTAACGACAGTGAGACCTGGGTGGGGGTGATGGGGAAGAACGGCCTCCCCGATCGGAACCCGAGTGGTGCTCTGTTATTGGACTTCTGTGCTAGTTACGGTTTGTCCATAACGAACACCATGTTCAGCATAAGTGTCCATAAGTGCACGTGGCACCAGGACACCCTAGGCAGGAGGTCGATGATCGACTTTGTAGTTGTGTCATCCGATCTCCGGCCGCGTGTGTCTCGGACACTCGGGTGAAGAGAGGGGCTGAGCTGTCAACCGATCACCACCTGGTGGTGAGCTGGATCCGCTGGCAGGGGAAGAAGCCGGTCAGACCTGGCAGGCCCAAACGTGTTGTGAGGGTCTGTTGGGAAAGTCTGGTGGATCCCTCTGTCAGTAGGGTCTTCAACTCCCACCTCCGGAAGAGCTTCACCCAGATTCCGAGGGAGGTTGGGGACATGGAGTCCGAGTGGACCATGTTCTCCTCCTCCATTGTCTTTGCGGCTGCTCGTAGTTGTGGCCGTAAGGTCTCTGGTGCCTGTCGCGGCGGCAATCCCCGAACCCGGTGGTGGGGCCCGGAGGTAAGGGATGCCGTCAAGCTGAAGAAGGAGACCTATCTGGCTTGTTGGCTTGTGGGACTCCGGAGGCAGCTGAGAGGTACCGGCAGGCCAAGCGTGCTGCAGCTCATGCAGTCGCAGAGGCAAAAACTCGGGTCTGGGAGGACTGCGGAGAAGCCATAGAGGAGGACTATCGGTCGGCCTCGAAGAGATTGTGGCAAAACATCCGGTGCCTCAGGAGGGGGAAGCAGTGCTTCACCAACACTGTTTACAGTGCGGGTGGGGGGCTGCTAACCTCGTCTGGGGATGTGGTCGGACGGTGAAAACAGTACTTTGAGGATCTCCTCAATCCCACCGTTACGTCTTCCGATGAGGAAGCAGAGGCTGGGGACTCGGAGGGGGACTCGTCCATCACCCAAGCTGAAGTCACCGAGGTGGATAGAAGGCTCCTCGGTGGCAAGGCCCCAGGGGTGGATGAGATTCGACCAGAGGACCTTAAGTCTCTAGATGTTGTGGGGCTGTCTTGGTTGACACGCCTCTGCAACATTGCGTGGTGGTCGGGGACAGTGCCTCTCGATTAGCAGACCGTGTCTCTCGTGGTGCCCGGTGGGGGGTGCTCCGGGAGTATGGGGTCCGGGGCCGTCTGCTAAGGGCTGTCCGTTCCCTGTATGACCGCGGCAGGAGCTTGGTTCGCATTGCCGGCAGTAAGTCAGACCTGTTCCCGGTGCGTGTTGGTCTCCACCAGGGCTGCCCTTTGTCACCGGTTCTGTTCATTATCTATATGGACAGAATTTCTAGGTGCAGCCAGGGGCCGGAGGGTGTCCGGTTTGGGAACCTCTGAATCTCATCTCTGCTGTTTTAGACGATGTTGTTCTGTTGGCTTCATCAAATCAGGACCTCCAGCTGCACTGGGGCGGTTTGCAGCCGAGTCTGAAGCGGCCGGGATGAGGATCAGCACCTCCAAATCTGAGGCCAGGGTTTTCCACCGGAAAAAGGTGGTTTCCCCGCTTCAGGTCGGTGGGGAGTCCTTGCCCCAAGTGGAGGAGTTCAAGTATCTCGGGGTCATGTTCACGAGTGAGGGACGGATGGAGCGTGAGATCGATAGACGGATCGGTGCGGCGTCAGCAGTGATGCGGTCGCTGTATCGGACTGTTGTGGTGAAGAGGGGGCTGAGTCTGAGGCAAAGCTCTCGATTTACCGATCGATCTACGTTCCCACCCTCACCTATGGTCATGAGATCTGGACCGAAAGGACAAGATCGCGAATACAAGCGGCCGAAATGAGTTTCCTCCGCAGGGTGGCTGGGCGCACCCTCCGAGATCGGGTGAGGAGCTCAATTACCCGGGAGGAGCTCGGAGTTGAGTCGCTACTCCTTCACGTCGAAAGGAGCCAGCTGAGGTGGCTAGGGCATCTGTTCCGGATGCCTCCTGGTCGCCTCCCTCGGGAGGTGCTCCAGGCATGTCCCACTGGGAGGAGGCCTCGTGGAAGGCCCAGGACACGCTGGTGGGACTATGTCTCCGAGCTGGCCTGGTGTCGCCTCGGGGTCCCCCCAGAACAGCTGGAGGAGGTGTGCGTGGATCGGGAAGTCTGGGCATCTCTGCTGAGACTGCTGCCCCCGCGACCCGGCCCCGGATAAAGCGGAAGAAAATAGATGGATGGATGGATGGACCGCCTTTGAGGGAACATTTAAAAAGTGATGATGGATCATTGACAGACGTCCGCAATCAATAATTATTACTTTAATTAAAAAAACGAATAATAATTATTAGAGCAAATGAATCCTCTTGGCTTTAATCATATAACCGATACTGCCTGTGATATGTGTCTGTTGCCTTCAAATATTTAATTGTGGATGTGCACATGTTGGCGCAGGAAACATAAAGCAAATCTTCATTTCCAGATTATGAGGTTTTGATCATAGACTATTATATCGATCCAGCAAGCATACGCGTGTGCACGGGGCGGCTCGCACTTAAGAGACACCTGGAGACAAGAGGAACAGGTGAATAGTGAACATGTAATATCAATACTCCGCCATGCACCAACGCTATGGATTTTATAAGGACCAAGGACTTTAAAAGGACATGGGAAAGACTCCTGAAACCATGGGGAAAAAATGTATTTTCTTTACAAACCCACACCAGATCAGACCAGATAAAAAACATTTGAAGAAGTTTAAACGCCACATTGATGTGCAAACTGCATTATTATGTCCGTTTACACCTGCTTCTCAAAAGTGATAATTTCCTGTGCAGTTTCCGTCTTCGTAGTTGTGATGAATACAACAGCACTCGCCAAACAAAATCATTTGCATTTTCTCCGTCTCTAATTTTGCACATTGTGGCAAAATTCAATAGGTCTCATGCGTTAATATTTCACTGCAGCCTTTTGGCACTTATTGGACACACAATTCTCAACTGCGCGGCTTTGCGGAACAATGGCCGTAATCCATTAGAAACCGCTAACGCCATGGTTTTTGACGATGTGTTGGCATTCCTTTCGGCAGCCTGACCAGTTTCCAGGGCAGGGACAGAATACACAGCTACTTTGGGCCCATCCAGTGCGCTTTGAGTCCACTAGACTGATACATGCAGCTCGCCCAGACAGGTCGATGTTTGGCACAAGTCGGATCACACCTGCATTGGCTCCCGGTCCTTTTCAGAATCCAGTATAAACTGTTGCTGTTCTCTTTCAGTTCCATCCATGGCCTCGCACTTGCGTATTTATGTGAAACTCTCACCAGACCAGAAGAGCCCTACATTCTGGCCCAACACCACCTGCTCGAGCTGCCCAGGTCACATTACAAACAGTGGGGTGATCATGCTTTTGCTGTGGTAAGTTCAAAGCTCTGGAACTCGTGTTGCGGCTTGAGTTACGTGCAATCACAGACTTGACCCTGTGTAAAGGGGCATTTGAGACGCAATTATTGTGACTGTGATAATGGTCAATTTTTTATGAAATTGTATGCCTTTTAAATTATTATTTTTTTGTGTGCAGCACTTTGGTCAACTTTGGTTGTTGTAGAAATAAAACTTGATTGATTGATTGATTGATACCTCCTCAATCGAATCTCTCGGTTTACATGTTTGAGCACTAGGTGAGAGATCAGTCTTTCCCTTTGTCCATAATAATATTAATAATCCCTTACACTTGTATTGCGCTTTACAAGCCTGTATTACCAAGTTTCTCAAAGCGCTACACTGTCGTCATTATTCATTCACTCCAGACTCGGTGGTGGTAAGCTACTGTTTGTAGCCACACCTGCCCTGCGGTAGACGGAAGCGAGGCAACCAGTCTGTGCCACAGGGGTCTGATGGGTTAATCGGGGGGATTGTGTCTGAGCTGATGCTGTAACATGTTTAACCTGAGCTGATACTGTAACATGTTTAACCTGAGCTGATGCTGTAACATGTTTAACCTGAGCTGATGCTGTAACATGTTTAACCTGAGCTGATGCTGTAACATGTTTAACCTGAGCTGATGCTGTAACATGTTTAACCTGAGCTGATGCTGTAACATGTTTAACCTGAGCTGATGCTGTAACATGTTTAACCTGAGCTGATGCTGTAACATGTTTAACCTGAGCTGATGCTGTAACACGTTTAACCTGAGCTGATGCTGTAACATGTTTAACCTGAACTAATGCTGTAACATGTTTAACCTGAGCTGATACTGTAACATGTTTAACCTGAGCTGATGCTGTAACATGTTTAACCTGAGCTGATACTGTAACATGTTTAACCTGAGCTGATGCTGTAACATGTTTAACCTGAGCTGATGCTGTAACACGTTTAACCTGAGCTGATGCTGTAACATGTTTAACCTGAGCTGATGCTGTAACACGTTTAACCTGAGCTGATGCTGTAACATGTTTAACCTGAACTAATGCTGTAACATGTTTAACCTGAGCTGATACTGTAACATGTTTAACCTGAGCTGATGCTGTAACATGTTTAACCTGAGCTGATGCTGTAACATGTTTAACCTGAGCTGATGCTGTAACATGTTTAACCTGAGCTGATGCTGTAACATGTTTAACCTGAGCTGATGCTGTAACACGTTTAACCTGAGCTGATGCTGTAACACGTTTAACCTGAGCTGACGCTGTAACATGTATAACCTGAGCTGACGCTGTAACACGTTTAACCTGAGCTGATGCTGTAACACGTTTAACCTGAGCTGACGCTGTAACACGTTTAACCTGAGCTGATACTGTAACACGTTTAACCTGAGCTGACGCTGTAACACGTTTAACCTGAGCTGACGCTGTAACACGTTTAACCTGAGCTGACGCTGTAACACGTTTAACCTGAGCTGATGCTGTAACGTGTTTAACCTGAGCTGATACTGTAACGTGTTTAACCTGAGCTGATACTGTAACACGTTTAACCTGAGCTGATACTGTAACACGTTTAACCTGAGCTGATACTGTAACGTGTTTAACCTGAGCTGATACTGTAACACGTTTAACCTGAGCTGATACTGTAACATGTTTAACCTGAGCTGATGCTGTAACACGTTTAACCTGAGCTGATGCTGTAACACGTTTAACAGCTGATACTGTAACGTGTTTAACCTGAGCTGATACTGTAACGTGTTTAACCTGAGCTGATACTGTAACACGTTTAACCTGAGCTGACGCTGTAACACATTTAACCTGAGCTGACGCTGTAACACGTTTAACCTGAGCTGACGCTGTAACACGTTTAACCTGAACTAATGCTGTAACACGTTTAACCTGAGCTGATACTGTAACATGTTTAACAGCTGATACTGTAACATGTTTAACAGCTGATACTGTAACGTGTTTAACCTGAGCTGACGCTGTAACACGTTTAACCTGAGCTGATGCTGTAACACGTTTAACCTGAGCTGATACTGTAACATGTTTAACAGCTGATACTGTAACGTGTTTAACCTGAGCTGATACTGTAACACGTTTAACCTGAGCTGACGCTGTAACACGTTTAACCTGAGCTGATACTGTAACGTGTTTAACCTGAGCTGATACTGTAACACGTTTAACCTGAGCTGATGCTGTAACACGTTTAACCTGAGCTGATGCTGTAACACGTTTAACCTGAGCTGATACTGTAACATGTTTAACCTGAGCTGATACTGTAACACGTTTAACCTGAGCTGATGCTGTAACACGTTTAACCTGAGCTGATACTGTAACACGTTTAACCTGAGCTGATACTGTAACGTGTTTAACCTGAGCTGATACTGTAACACGTTTAACCTGAGCTGATACTGTAACGTGTTTAACCTGAGCTGATACTGTAACACGTTTAACCTGAGCTGATACTGTAACGTGTTTAACCTGAGCTGATACTGTAACGTGTTTAACCTGAGCTGATACTGTAACGTGTTTAACCTGAGCTGATACTGTAACACGTTTAACCTGAGCTGATACTGTAACACGTTTAACCTGAGCTGACGCTGTAACACGTTTAACCTGAGCTGACGCTGTAACACGTTTAACCTGAGCTGATACTGTAACACGTTTAACCTGAGCTGATACTGTAACGTGTTTAACCTGAGCTGATACTGTAACACGTTTAACCTGAGCTGATACTGTAACACGTTTAACCTGAGCTGATACTGTAACACGTTTAACCTGAGCTGATACTGTAACGTGTTTAACAGCTGATACTGTAACGTGTTTAACCTGAGCTGATACTGTAACGTGTTTAACCTGAGCTGATGCTGTAACGTGTTTAACAGCTGATACTGTAACGTGTTTAACCTGAGCTGATGCTGTAACGTGTTTAACAGCTGATACTGTAACGTGTTTAACCTGAGCTGATACTGTAACGTGTTTAACAGCTGATACTGTAACGTGTTTAACCTGAGCTGATACTGTAACACGTTTAACCTGAGCTGATACTGTAACACGTTTAACCTGAGCTGATGCTGTAACATGTTTAACCTGAGCTGATACTGTAACTTGTTTAACCTGAGCTGACGCTGTAACACGTTTAACCTGAGCTGATACTGTAACACGTTTAACCTGAGCTGATACTGTAACGTGTTTAACCTGAGCTGATACTGTAACACGTTTAACCTGAGCTGATACTGTAACGTGTTTAACCTGAGCTGATACTGTAACACGTTTAACCTGAGCTGACGCTGTAACACGTTTAACCTGAGCTGACGCTGTAACACGTTTAACCTGAGCTGATACTGTAACGTGTTTAACAGCTGATACTGTAACGTGTTTAACCTGAGCTGATACTGTAACGTGTTTAACAGCTGATACTGTAATGTGTTTAACAGCTGATACTGTAACATGTTTAACCTGAGCTGATACTGTAACACGTTTAACCTGAGCTGATACTGTAACGTGTTTAACCTGAGCTGATACTGTAACGTGTTTAACAGCTGATGCTGTAACGTGTTTAACCTGAGCTGATACTGTAACGTGTTTAACAGCTGATACTGTAACGTGTTTAACCTGCGCTGATACTGTAACGTGTTTAACCTGAGCTGATGCTGTAACACATTTAACCTGAGCTGATACTGTAACACGTTTAACCTGAGCTGACGCTGTAACACGTTTAACCTGAGCTGACGCTGTAACACGTTTAACCTGAGCTGATACTGTAACACGTTTAACCTGAGCTGATACTGTAACGTGTTTAACCTGAGCTGATACTGTAACACGTTTAACCTGAGCTGATACTGTAACACGTTTAACCTGAGCTGATACTGTAACGTGTTTAACAGCTGATACTGTAACGTGTTTAACCTGAGCTGATACTGTAACGTGTTTAACCTGAGCTGATGCTGTAACGTGTTTAACAGCTGATACTGTAACGTGTTTAACCTGAGCTGATGCTGTAACGTGTTTAACAGCTGATACTGTAACGTGTTTAACCTGAGCTGATACTGTAACGTGTTTAACAGCTGATACTGTAACGTGTTTAACCTGAGCTGATACTGTAACACGTTTAACCTGAGCTGATACTGTAACACGTTTAACCTGAGCTGATGCTGTAACATGTTTAACCTGAGCTGATACTGTAACTTGTTTAACCTGAGCTGACGCTGTAACACGTTTACCTGAGCTGATACTGTAACACGTTTAACCTGAGCTGATACTGTAACGTGTTTAACCTGAGCTGATACTGTAACACGTTTAACCTGAGCTGATACTGTAACGTGTTTAACCTGAGCTGATACTGTAACACGTTTAACCTGAGCTGACGCTGTAACACGTTTAACCTGAGCTGACGCTGTAACACGTTTAACCTGAGCTGATACTGTAACGTGTTTAACAGCTGATACTGTAACGTGTTTAACCTGAGCTGATACTGTAACGTGTTTAACAGCTGATACTGTAATGTGTTTAACAGCTGATACTGTAACATGTTTAACCTGAGCTGATACTGTAACACGTTTAACCTGAGCTGATACTGTAACGTGTTTAACCTGAGCTGATACTGTAACGTGTTTAACAGCTGATGCTGTAACGTGTTTAACCTGAGCTGATACTGTAACGTGTTTAACAGCTGATACTGTAACGTGTTTAACCTGCGCTGATACTGTAACGTGTTTAACCTGAGCTGATGCTGTAACGTGTTTAACCTGAGCTGATACTGTAACGTGTTTAACCTGAGCTGATACTGTAACGTGTTTAACCTGAGCTGATACTGTAACGTGTTTAACAGCTGATGATGTAACGTGTTTAACCTGAGCTGATACTGTAACGTGTTGAACAGCTGATACTGTAACACGTTTAACCTGAGCTGATACTGTAACACGTTTAACCTGAGCTGATGCTGTAACATGTTTAACCTGAGCTGATACTGTAACTTGTTTAACCTGAGCTGACGCTGTAACACGTTTAACCTGAGCTGATACTGTAACACGTTTAACCTGAGCTGATACTGTAACGTGTTTAACCTGAGCTGATGCTGTAACACGTTTAACCTGAGCTGACGCTGTAACACGTTTAACCTGAGCTGACGCTGTAACACGTTTAACCTGAGCTGATACTGTAACGTGTTTAACAGCTGATACTGTAACGTGTTTAACCTGAGCTGATACTGTAACGTGTTTAACAGCTGATACTGTAATGTGTTTAACAGCTGATACTGTAACATGTTTAACCTGAGCTGATACTGTAACACGTTTAACCTGAGCTGATACTGTAACGTGTTTAACCTGAGCTGATACTGTAACGTGTTTAACAGCTGATGCTGTAACGTGTTTAACCTGAGCTGATACTGTAACGTGTTTAACAGCTGATACTGTAACGTGTTTAACCTGCGCTGATACTGTAACGTGTTTAACCTGAGCTGATGCTGTAACGTGTTTAACCTGAGCTGATACTGTAACGTGTTTAACCTGAGCTGATACTGTAACGTGTTTAACCTGAGCTGATACTGTAACGTGTTTAACAGCTGATGATGTAACGTGTTTAACCTGAGCTGATACTGTAACGTGTTGAACAGCTGATACTGTAACGTGTTTAACCTGCGCTGATACTGTAACACGTTTAACCTGAGCTGATACTGTAACGTGTTTAACAGCTGATACTGTAACGTGTTTAACAGCTGATACTGTAACGTGTTTAACAGCTGATACTGTAACGTGTTGAACAGCTGATACTGTAACGTGTTGAACAGCTGATACTGTAACGTGTTGAACAGCTGATACTGTAACGTGTTTAACAGCTGATACTGTAACGTGTTGAACAGCTGATACTGTAACGTGTTTAACAGCTGATACTGTAACACGTTTAACCTGAGCTGATACTGTAACGTGTTTAACAGCTGATACTGTAACGTGTTTAACAGCTGATACTGTAACGTGTTTAACAGCTGATACTGTAACGTGTTGAACAGCTGTCATGTCCCAGCTCTCTCACACCTGGAGATCTATGACCATCAATTTAAAGCCAAACAACGCACAATTTGTCACAGCTACTATCAACCTGTCAGCGGCGTCCGGGACGGGGCCGCAGCGGGGGCTCTGGGCCGACTCTTTAGTCGAGTGCCCCAGATCTCTCACATCCACGCGGGCGCAGCTGCTTTCCACTCACAGTCCACACGAGTTTTGACCTCATTTCATGTTAAGCCACGCAATGTGGAGTAGATACAAGCTCTGTTGTTCGGGCTGGGCCCTGGGCTGGGTACATTTTGTGGTTATATTTTGTCATCCACAACCACAACTTTATAACTTCCGGTTAATCTCCAATGTCAGGAAATGTGGATCAATTTTCGGGGGAAATTGGGAGAAATTGTGTCAAACAATAATGGGAAAATGGGGGGAAAATGGGAATAAATTGTAGATTAAAAAATGGCAACATTTTGAAAAAATAGGGCGACATTTTGAAAATATTAGTAATACAAAATTAGGGGAAATATTTGGAAAATGGGAAAAAATGTAAAACAGGGGGGGTAAATTACTTCCTGTTTTTTCTGTACCTATTTTCAATACTTCAGACACCTGCGAGGGTCAGGAGTCTGCTCCTGTTGGTGTTAAAAGAAAAATAAGCAGACTGTCCCCTCGACCAGCATTAGCACTTTTCTCATTTATTTGGAAAGGAGCTTATGAACATTTTACCAACACTAGAACAAAACAAAAAAATGCATAAATTAATTCATTTATGAAATGACCCTGAATAAAAAAAGTATTCAACACGTGAAGAGAGGGAAGTTCCAAGCGGCCAGCTGGAATCTGCTTGCCCCGGTTACCGAAGGATTTCAGATAAAACCTTCAGGATCTGTGTGGGGCCAAAAGTGACATCTGAGTGCTGCATGCTTGGCCGCAGGACTGTCTGTAGGGGTCAGTCATGTGTGGTCTGACCTTTACATGGGGGACAAAATGTCAATAATGCCTATAGAAATATGCCAATACTTTTTTCACCCGCTACATATTGAATTGTAAGCTGGTTCCAAAATGCATGTTAAACTATAGGTGTGGATATTTAGATTGGACCTTTGCTCATGTGTGTAACAGAAGTCAATGCAAGAAACCGAACACTAAATAAACACAAGGCTCAGATAACTCAAACAACTCAAACGCAACTTCTCCTTACACTCCCGGCTGGTACACCCTAAGGAGAAGATCCAAATAGCTCAGCCTGTGGAGAAGCACCTCCATCAGCTCCAGAGGACAAACTCTTGCTGTGTTTCTGCACATGGAGGAGTTATGTGGACAGAGACACACGTCTGTTGGACAAAGAGCAGCGGTGTTTGAGAGAGAGGTTTAGAAGGCCATGTCTGAGAGATGGATACGCCTGGCCATCAACAGACAAGGAGTTTGGGGCCCCCGACAGTCATGTCACATGTTATACTTTATTGTCCTTGTAGGGTAGGCCTGCACAATTTTGACATAAAACCTAACTAGGGTTTTTTTTAAACAAAAATTGCGATTTGATTTGCGAAAGGTCATATTTGATCAATTTAAATGCATAAACTGCTAAAATGATGAGTGAAGAAGTCGTGTTACTTTTAGACTTGAGTCAAACAACATGTTCTTGCTCAAATCTTCCCACATTGGAACAATACACAATAATCTACTTTCAATTAGTTTTTTTTCTGGAGAAGTTGGACTTTGACCTTTCCCCGACATTCAGAGTAACTCTGGGGTACAGCCATGTGACTAAAAAAAGTCCGGAATGGAATCGCAAAGCGTCTATCTAAACCTTAGAACCTGATTTATGGAAACTCAGACAAACTTTTATCTGTTGCAGCTGAACCTGAGCTCAAAATGCTCCAACTTTCTGACATCTATCGCTCGAGACAGAAGAAAACAAAACCCTCAGCTTCTTGAAGTTAGATTACTGCAGTCGAAAAAAACCTCGATTGCAATTTGATATCCATAAACCTTACAGCCTAACCAAATGGTAAATGTGTCCTCTGCATTTGACCCATCCTTTGCTGACCCACCCTGCCCCGGAGGACACCGACGCTGACACGGGGAGAACTACATATACCATGATGTTTCGCTCTGCCTCACAGCAATCATCATGAAAAAAATCCTGCTCTTAATTACCTGACTGTTAATCTGAAGTCATAATTGCACTAAAGGAGGTAATTATCTGATTAATTGAAGAAAAAAAAGTTTCTTTAATGAGCTGCATTGCCAAAGTAAATATCAAGTTGTAAAGTTAGTGCCTAAAAAGTTAGTGATACTAATCCTGTACTGCAGGATTACTTCCCTATTTATTTGATATATTTGTAAATGAGTGCCGATATTGTGCAGCCTTGTTACAGATATTTAAGCTCTTCTGTCCAAACACACGCCGGCTGGAGGAGCCCATTACCAAATGAGGCCGAACACGGCAGAGCTTTGTACAATATCACAGTCAAATGTCCATTACGAGCGCTCCATTTGCCCGCCTGTTTGTTCTCAGAATGTTAGCGCCGCGGCGCACACACTGGGACAGACTAATCAATAGCCTCTGGAGTAGGGGCACAAGATAAAGCGTTAGTTTCTCCCAAGCTGCAATAACAAGCTAATGCCGCCTCCTTTTTTGTGGGCCCAGTGGGATCTGCGCACGACCAGTGAGATATATGCACAAACAAGCGTCGTACACTTGCTCGGATATGGTTGAAGATCGTATTGTAAAGACGGGAAAATGAGGCCGCGGGGTCAGGGAAAGTACAATTAAAGCACGATTGTGTTTCGTTCTATTTTTAACATCCCACTTTGGCCAGAACAAAGGGCGACAGGATTAACTGCAGCCGTGTCAAAAGTGCTATTTAAATCATCAAATTGCAAAATCCAACTATTATTCAGGCACTACAACACTCTGGATCTTTTTATGGTATGACATTTATTATGTAATTCAGGTGACACCATCTGCATACTCTCATTGCAAAGTAGGGCTGAAACAACTGATGGATTACTGAAATAGTTGAATGGTTTTCAGTGGACCAGGGGATCTCACTTCACAGGTTACAAAACAGGTCGGGAGTCTCTGGTCTGGACTGGCTCAAGCCCTATCTCGAGGACGGGACGTACTTTGTCGAAATTGGCAACTCTGTCTCCACGACCTGTGGAGTACCCCAGGGGTCAATCTTGGGACCCCTCTTCTTCAATCATTGGGTCATTTAATAAACAGCAATAATGTAGTTCTTGTAGTTTCTGGTTTAAACAGACTACAAAAATGACACGAGAATGTTGTACTTTTGATGGAAAACTACTTCCAAGTTTGTAAAGTCAGGGTCTGTAGAGTGTTTTATTGTAAATGTCATAAATACGATGTTTCTGTGTCTCAGGGATCAGGATGCAGAATGAGCTCCACTCTTCTATAATTTAAACCAGTTTGTGCTTGTATTCATGTGCAGCTTTTATCAAACCAAGTTCAGCTGTAGTGACTTTTCTAAAGCACAAACATTCACTTTAAAGGGAACACATTATGCAAAATGGCCTTTTTGTGAGCTTTTAAGCTGGTTAGGGTAGTTTTCCTGTAGTTAGGACTCACATTAATCCAGTCCGGATTTGGTCCCGATCTAGTCCTGATTTCCCCTAAAGTGCCACTCACAGTGAGTCCGGCTGACACCGGCTTACTTTGCTGCCGGACGGCCTCGGTAGCCGGACCCGGACTTCGCGGAGCAATGTGAGTGCGCAACATCAGTTTGAATGACTTTCTAAGATTGCGCAGGCCGTACCAGACCTTAACCGGATTCAATGTGAGCCCGGCGTACGAGTGGTTTTCTGATTCAAGCATGTCTGAGGAATCCTGCTCTGCCTTTGTGTGTTCTTTGTGCACTCATCTATCCCCACCCCCCTGCCCCGCCTACCCAGGAAGAGCACAGACCTGCTGTCACGTAAAATATGTGTTTTAGATGTGTTGATGATGTTACAGTGCGCATCTGTATATTATCAATTGTTAAAACTGCTCACTGCCTCACTCAGAAAAACAAACGCACTCAGAGCTGCTGGAATACACTGCACTTTTTTTTTTGCTGCTGTTTTTTAGCAGCTCATTTTCATTTCTCGATTATTAACGTCTCCAGGACAATGTTTCTTTGGACGTCAAGAAGAAGCACCATTTTCAGATTTACAGGCCGTGGCTCAAGGCGGGATCAGTTGGACTTTGTTTGTTTTTACTTTATTGTCCCTGTAGGGGAATTTGCCCTCTGCATTTGACCCCTCCTTCGATGCCGCTGGGGCAACCTGGGGCAACCCGTAAGGAGCTCTGTGGGGAACTCCTTTGAACCAAAATAGGCCAGGATGAATGAGAGTGTGTTTGAGAGTGCGCATGGGGGATGACGGATGGAAATTAGCCCAAGGCTGCAATCCGGTGTGGCTTGTTTACATGCATGAGACCCATGTATGCACTATCCCGACCGAATAAACCAATAAACAAACAAACAATGCTCTTATCTGTGCATGGCATTTTACCGACAAATGAATGTAAGTAAGTAAGTAAGTACAACCCTATTTCATTGTTCAACCGTTCATTGAAATTGTGTTCAGGTGTTAGTCCTCAGCTGCGACTGAGCTGTGGGCCAACCTGACCAGCATGTTTTTGAAGGAAGGGAAAACCGTAGTACCTGGAGAAAATGCTTCATAAACGAGGACTTATTGGACAGTGGAAAAATACATTCAAAGATAGACTATAAGACGCTGCTGCTCCAGAGCCTACAGCGGTGAGTAAAATGGTTCCATTGGAACCATTTTACTCATTATGGTTTACTCTATTTTCAATGCAATGTTTACCGTGAATAATATTGATTAATGTTGTAATAGATGATCACAAAATGCCTTAATATGAAGTCATTAATCGATTAATCGAACAAAATAATCTGCAAATTAAGCCATTACCAAAATAATTGATAGTTGCAGCTGCTAGTTCACTATCGATAAAAGTATTCAGAATTAGATGAACGGCACAAATACAATGGGAGGGAAAACAGGCGCAGGGGCCTTTAATGCTTTGCTCAAAAAGGCTGCAAATAAAAACACAATGGGAGTATTTCCCATAGAGAAGAAATCATTACATGGGTGTTAACAAAGTAGCGACCTCTATGGATTCCCGAACATCCTAATTACACCCCGTCTCTAAGCGCATAAAGCACTTGGTTCATACCTCGGCGGAGTCTCCACTATCAGGCTTTTGAAGAATGCTTTCTCTTGGACATAAACAGCTTTCCCACTGGCACGGGGGGGGGCGTTTATCTCCACAGACCAACACACGTTACCAGACCACACGTGTGTTAGCCCTCACATGAACATCACAGGACGTTGGGTTCGCCTTGGTAAATTAGTGGGAATGATTCAGCAGAGCCTCTTGTCTCATCTGGCTCTCTCCGTCTGATGTCAACATCCTCAGCCAACGGTAATTTAGCTCGCTCTCTTTCACGCTGAAGGGTACAGTATATACTGCGTTTAAAAATATACCGGAATGTCGCTGTGCACAAAGACCCAGGCGCTTTTTAGCACATCAAGTCTAGTGTCAAAGGCTCTTTTTAATCAGAGCCATGGAGTCGAGCTGGAAAAATCTGCCTTTTTCACTAATGAGTCTGGTCAGAGGGACCTTTTCATGGTTTAAGACCAAAGTCCATCTCTGACATGTTAGAGCAGGTATGGGCAAACTTTTTGATGCAAGGGCCACATTGGGTTTTCGAACTCGCCAGGAGGGCCGGACCAGTTTGGAGCATTTCAAACAAGTACAACTCTCAGTTTGACTGTAATGACACATTACAAAAGTGCAACAGATTGCAGCAGTTATGTCGTATCCTTCTTCATGTCAGTGAAAATATTGATATTGTTCACCCTTCAAACCAGGGGTGTTGAACTCATTTGGGTCGCGGGCCGAAATCCATCTTCCTTGGTGGGATACATATAATGTAAACCAGAAAATACTATTGAGAAAACATTTGTATTTATTATAAATGAATAATAATGAGCTGTGATTTTAAATACAGCCGATTTGGTCAAAAGCCCGACAGGACTGTAATAGAGACTAATAACAGCTTACACTTGTATTGCGCTTTACAAGCCTGTATCACAAGTTTCTCGAAGTTTACTGTAGTCATTATTGATTCGCTCCACACTCTGTGGTGGTAAGGTACTATTGTAGCCACAGCCGCCCTGGGGAAGACTGGACATTTACCACGTGGCTATAATGTGTTACCCTGATCTCTTATTATGTCAGTGCCCTCTACTGAACACGTGTGAAATTCTTTCCTTTTTTTCAATTTTATGCTGCGTTTACACATAAGCACGATGCGTTACGAATGTCATTTTTCCGTCATTCGTGACGTTCGTGACGTGACTTAACGCATCTCAATGGGATTCTTAACAGAACGCATCAGTTCGTGACGTTCGTGGAGAAAGTTTTTGTCTGTCAAAAAATCTTCCACGAATGTCACGAATCACCCTGTGTTCGTGGAGTTCGCAACGGAGCGTGTCCTTTCGTGAGGAGTAGTGGCGCTTCGTAATTCAGCGTGAGAGCATTCGTAGAGCATTCGTAGAGCATTCGTAGAGCAGAATCACTGTTTTCATGCTCAACATTGACAGAAACACACGCTACGCCCAAAGTAAATGTTCGTACCTGCAGTAGCTACGCCAAGGAAAAGTGTCACAAAGTCGGCCAATCCGCGCTCCAATCCACAGACAGCACCTGCCGCTGCCGCTCCTCGGGGTGCTGAAAGTGTTTCTTCCTCCTGCGGTCGTACCTGAATTGGAGCCAGACGAGCCCAATGACTCAGGGGGGAGCACAGCCTCTGCTCCGCCTCCAACCCGGTGGAAGAAAATCACTCCACATTCGCCCAATTCTTGACAGATTTCGGACAGAACGCGAATATTCCTAGTGACCCGTAACAGCCCGTGGCAGCGCGCAACACCACGCAGCAGCGCGCAGCACCACGTAGCAGCGCGGGACGCATATTCGTGACCGTGCGTAATAATTCGTGCCATTAATCGTAACGCATAGTAACAGGTCGCAACAGTTAGTGGCGGCGCGTGAAACCCCTGCCCCGAATCATCAAATTCGTGATCCTTGGCCACGAATGTGGATTTGTGGCATTCGTAACGCATCGTGCTTATGTGTAAACGCAGCATAACAGAGGCATCAGTTCGTGACATTCGTGACGTTCGTGGCGAAAGTTTTTGTCTGTCAAAAAATCTTCCACGAATGTCACGAATCACCCTCTGTTCGTGGAGTTCGCAACGGAGCGTGTCCTTTCGTGAGGAGTAGTGGCGCTTCGTAATTCAGCGTGAGAGCATTCGTAGAGCATTCGTAGAGCATTCGTAGAGAGGAATCACGGTTTTCACGCTCAAAATTGATAGAAACCCACGCTACGCCGAAAAGTAAATGTTCGTACCTGCAATAGTTCGTACTATGCCAAGGAAAAGTGTCACAAAGTCGGCCAATCCGCGCTCCAAGTCACGGACAGCACCTGCCGCTGCCGCTCCGCGGGGTGCTGAAAGTGTTCATCCGACCTTTCTTCCTCCTGCGGTCGTACCTGATGTTCGGGAGTTGGAGCCAGACGAGCCCAATGACTCAGGGGAGAGCACGGCCTCTGCTCCGCCTCCAACCCGGTGGAAGAAGATCACTCCACATTCGCCCAATTCTTGACAGATTTCGGACAGAACGCGAATATTCCCAGTGACCCGTAACATCCCGTGGCAGCGCGGGACACCACGCAGCAGCGCGCAACACCACGCAGCAGCGCGGGACGCATATTCGTGACCGTGCTTAATAATTCGTGCCATTAATCGTAACGCGTAGTAACAAGTCGCAACAGTTAGTGGCGGCGCGTGAAACCTCGACCCTGAATCAGCAAATTCCACTCACATTCGTGATCCTGGGCCACGAATGTGGAATGGTGACATTCGTAACGCATCGTGCTTATGTGTAAACGCAGCATAAGTTGCCCCCTAGAGGCTGGAATGAGCCCATTGATTATTTCCAATCCAACACTTTTTGATACCCCATTTGATACCCGTGATTGTAAACTCCACTACCCTTAAGGTTAGGGCTAAGGTAAGGTTAGAGTTAGTTCTAGTAAGGGGAAGTTCCGCTACTCCGACAATTAATCTCAATATCGAGGTTCGGGGGGTGTCGGAATGGCGGGGTGTAACCGTTTGGCTGAAGAATAAACTCGCCATTTTCACAGACCTGAGTCGACCCATGTGGACGCACACATTTGCTGAGCTGGCTTCGTGCTTGCAAAGAAAGTTTCCGAAAATAAATTGTCTTCGTGCGGATATAGCCTAAGTTGATGTTTAAGGGATTGATTTGATCTGCTTCAATATGTCCATATGTGAATGAATACGAACCCGGCTTTTGTGGCGCGATGTCGCCGTCACTTCCTGGTTATCTGCAGCTCCTCGCAGTTAAAACTTCTTAAAATAAGCATCGTATGAGTTAAGGGAGGAAACAACAAAACATCTCCACATTGACCGCGTGAAAAATCAGTATTTTCACCTGCCGTGTCTCGCCTTCACACTAAAATGGCAACAATTCCACTGGGGAAAAGTGGACAAAACTCTCGGCCATGTTTGTGAGTGGAGAAGGTGGTTCAAGCTGGTCGTCTTCCAAATGAATTATTATCACCCCATTGCTTCAGCATCTCGGGACAGTGTAGTTTCTCTTGCCATAGCAACAGGATAACCTTGAACATTTCCAAATAGATTTTTGATCTGTCTTTATACATGTACTCTGTGCGAATCTGGCTGTCCCGGCACCTCAGGCTGGTAAACACTGGTTTCACTGCAAGTTTGCCTAATTTTAAAACGTAAAGACCGTCACAGATTGTGGCGGCAGATTTGTTTAGACGTGTTCTTTAGTGGAATCCCGACTAAGCCGACAAAGGCTGACGGCTGAGGCAATCTGGAGCGCAGCGGAAATCCACACCAAAAAGACTAAATAAAAACATATTTGACGGTCGGGCTGCATGACATATCGCCAAAGGATTATTATTGGAATATTCGGTGAAACAGTATCGAGGTCTTCAATCTCACGGCCAGCCAGGCTGCTGTATGTTTGCTATTGTTTGGCAAACATAAAGTAGCCTAAAACAACTTCAAAATTCATTTTAACGCCCTCTAAACTTCAGCGAATGGGAATTACGGCAAATGGTACTGGAGTGTTTATGCAGGCTGTCCGGGAAGGCAATAAGATCTACCCTTTTTGGGTGCAAGTATTAGATCACATGACCATACCAAAGTCACCTAGGTTATGATAAGACAAGGATTCCAGGAGGTAATAGATACGAGTATGTGGTTGTTAAAGTAAAAGTTTAGTAAAAGGTGGAAAGAGAATATATTTAAAATAGATTCTTTTAATGAATCCTGGGGACAGATTGTTGAGTCATAGACAAATTATAAATACGAAGAGTTTTCTGTGTATTCGTTTTGTTTTCTGAATGTTTTATTTTTATTTTTGTTTTGTATGTCTTATGTACATGCTTTTAAATATGTTACGGGCCCACAAAGTATGTAAGGTCGCAAGTTATATGACTACTGTAGTTCAAGTGTTCATGTTAAAAGTTGTAAAATCAAATTATATATGTATGTATATATATTAAGTCACAAGTTCCCTCATTAAGTTCATTCTGAGCCTCATTTTATATATAAAAAAATCAGTATAGACACTTAAAAGATCTGTAAACATCGTAACGTTTCTCCAACAATCATCGCTTTGCCCGGGGAGTCATCATTTGTTATAATATTTCCATTTAGTGAGCTAGCTAATGTAGTTTAAAAACTCCCAATCTCTACCATGCATTTTTATCTGGCATTTCTCTTTAAATCTGTGGTTCCCAAAGTGGGGTCAGGAGCCCCCTGGTGGGCCTCAGAAATGTATCAGCTACATTCAACTACTTTAAACCAGCATTTTACCTAGAACTGTTGCAAAATATAATTTTAGCTCAAAAATACAGGGCCATTACAAGCCATGTTTGTGCCCCATTGACATTAAAGACAAATTAAATTAAATGAGTTTAGATGTAACAGTTTAATAGTAGGTGCCCCCTCTCCCCTGGATCCTGCTTGTTACACAGCATTTGTTGAAAGCATTTTCTTCAATAATGATATAACACTTTGTCTGAGTGTGTCGGAGGGCTGAGAGTGAGAGGCTCTTGTGCTCTGACTGACTCGTGCACACTAGTGTTATCTCCACAGACTAACACGCCCCACTGTTACTCGCCTTCACAAACTAGGTGTCGAGGCGTTTGTTCATCTTGTAAACATCTAAAACCTCATTTAGTCAGCCCAGAGGACGTGAGCGAGGCAGAGGACTACAGAGGAAATGGAAATGAAGCTCGTGTGTTTAACTGACTCCCAACATGGAACCTATTCTGTATGATATTATCACAGTATTAACCTACATATCCATATGTACACTTCAGATCTCATTCGGTCTACTTTGTCAGTACTGACATTTTAATATCGCCCCAAACAGTTCTTTACTGTTTTCTTTCTGTGAATGCCCGAAAATCCCAAACCTGCACTCAGCAGGTCCAACAGACAGCAGCAAAGCACTAATAACGGTCCAAACAATTGGACGTGTGCTCCCCAAACAGGAGTGTGTTAAAAAACATATGTGATTAATCCATGAGTAACGCATTGATTATCTTTATGATTAATCATGAGTTTAAGCATTACGTTTGACAGCCTTAGTTTTTTATAAAAAACTGCAATGGCAAATTAAAGGTGCTCCAAAGAGTTTTTCTTTTTGTAAAAATTGCTATGACCTACCCCACCTACAACGCTGGAGCAGGTACAATATTTTTAACCACGCTGTTTTCAGTCTTGATTGACTGGCTCCAGAGCCTGTCAATCAAGCTCTGTAGCTCTGTGGAGGCTCCGCCCGCGGGGCGTCCCGCCTTTTTGCCCTTTTGAGGAACAGGCTGCGTAGGAGACAGAGCAGCCATTAAGTTTCACACATGACTCGGGACCTTTTCAAATGAGTGGGGCTGAATGGGCCCTAATTATGATATCTATGGTGTGTACACAGTCAACACCTTAACATAAAGCAGATGCATTGAGTTGTGTTGTGTTTGAATAAATAAGCGTATGAGACATGCAACATCAATACTTCCTCTCTTTCCTTTATAAAGACGAACAAATGAAAAGTGCGTGTTAATCTGAGGTCCTGTTCAGAGGAGCAGACACGTTGGCCGACAGCAGCGCCGCTCGTTTCCCTGTTTGTGGTGAAGTTGCGGGGGCTGCGTCTGCCGGATGCTCTGGCACAGTCGAACAGGCATTAGACTTGACACCGAGACAGATGGTGATTTTACAGCGGCAAGGGAAAGAACCTCAGCACATTACTTTGAAAGCAGCTGGCCAGGCAGACACAGCACCAGAGCCAGTCTGGGGAAGGTGCCAGGGCCCCCTCTGACGGCACATCAGCCACAGTGTGCCACCTCCACTGGGCGGCAGCAGCTCAAACAACTCCTTGGTTCAAATCCCACCAAGGAAAAGTAAATCAATCAACTGTATACCGGCTTGTTCTCAGGTAATGAACTGCACCAACAGGATTATGCGGAGATTCAAGGGAAGCTACATTTTTACATGTTAGCCCCCACAGGGGTCTGCAAAAGCCACTTTGGTCAGTTTTAAAACAAAAGAAAGTCTCAAAGAGCAGCAATAACATTTTGTATCCACAAACAACAAAGTATACACGTTGTGTTAATTGATAGTATGATCATGAATAAATGATTTAGAAAAATAAAACACAGAAAAAGAGTAAAATCTTTGAAATGGTGGTTGTAGGAAAGGTAGTTGCCCAATATCACAACAGAAGGCGCCTAACAAGACTGCACAAACTTTAAAACAATGTAACAACAACAAAAAAGTCATGTCCAAGCAAATATAAAGTATTGACTAAATAAGCAGTCAGCTGCCGATGGAACCATGCCAATAAGAAATAAATGACAATTACATTTGCCCCAAAGGCCGCACAGAAAAATAAAAATGTGCATTTCATAGAGGTTCATTGTTTCATTCCATTTGTTGTTTGGATTAAAAGTTCAGTCAGGAGACACTCTTCCTCCTGCTCTTCTTCAGGGGGAGGGGATGTTCCCAGGCCATCAGCTGTTCCTCTCAACATGAGGAACAGCGTCTTTACTCCGGATCCAGGGTCAGATCATCAAGGTCAAACATGCGACTGGATCAAACATGCGACTGGATGAAGGTTAATCTCCTGAATGTGCATCATTTCCACTAAACTAGACATTGGTATTTTGTAACGTGACAGCACGATCATTGTCAGTGTGTCTTCATGGGACCATGTTATATCGAAGCAGCGCTCACCCTGTAGTTTCGACTTCTTATGAACATCGTCTTTATTTCTTTATCTTTTCATTTATTGAATTTGTAAATGTACAGTTTGATTGGGTAAATGGAACTTATAATTAAATGTATAATAAGTGAAAGTTCAGCTCTTGGCCTGAGTTTGCCAGATACGCTGCCACATCTGAGCGCGGTAATAGTCTGTGTCACCTTACGCTGGAATCTAATCAATCTCCCTGTAATTAACTTAGGCCTTTCAAATGAGTCCTCCATTTTGGTTCTGATTGGGCGCAAAAACTGCTGACTCCTTTAACTGAGCATAATTGTGCTCACTTTAGAGACCAGTCAGAGGACAAACGGCTTTTATACTTTCATGCAGGGCTTGAGTGATTTTGCATTAGCCTATAATATAATATAAGATGTCATCTTCATAGCGGTGTCCAAAAGTGGTGAGAATATACAAAACATGAGCATGAGAAAGAACTTTCATAAGATGAATGTGTCCGGTTCGGGAATCCAATCATTTCCAAATACATATTTCCTTTTTGGAAATATGTATTGTACCCAGCCCTCCATCAGAAATATGACATAATATTCTAAAACGGGAATGCAACCCATTCAGAGTGACTCCCCTTTTTTTTAGGTTTTCAGCCACAACACATTGGTGGGTCTTCACATCACTAATGATAACTGAACTAGAACAACAGTCTAGTCTGGACCAGGGGTTCCCGAAGTGGGGGGAGGGACCCTTGGGAGGGTTGCACAATGTTTTCAAAACATTTTTTTTATTCATAAATGAATTTGATGTATTTGGGTCATTGACGTGACGCCTCAATTTCTTGTCCGACTGTTATTATTCCAATTTAAAAAAGGTTTAAATGCATAAAATTATACTATCTATGGAGTACTTATTCCATAGATGCAATTATCTTGATTTTTTTTGCAAGAAATTACTTATCTGTTCATTATACTGATATTTGAAGTGTCAAATCATCATGCGGTGTGACTGTCCGGCCACAACTTTTCTTTAGAAAACATCAGTAAAATGACTTTAAATGTACGCCAATTTATTTTCCGCCCCACTTGGCATAATTTCCTAAGTGTTTTGCTGCCCTGGATGAAATTTCAAGGTTTTTCTATTTTTATTTCCATCACAATATTTATGCTAACTTTGTCCAGTGATTCCGAGTCTATGAAATATCATGTGGTGTGACCATCAAGAACTTACCATTTAAGGACTTTTATTTTGACATATGTTCAAAGACAGGAAGTTGCATCATACACAAGCTGGTCAGGACACAAGAGAGCCAGCTAGCAGATGCGTTTCTTTCTCACAACTTTTGAAAAAATTACTCCTTTGACTTGTTGGTAGGTAATGTCCATATTTAGGCATCATGTGGTGTGACCATAAAGAAACAATTTATATATATTTTTATCTACAAATTTATTTTTTTTATCGTAAATGTCACAGCAACCTTTTGTGAGTAGCTAGCTTGTTTTGTTTAGGTGGCCAATTGTTAGCCTTTTAACTTTGATTCAACTTGAAAACATCATGTGGTGTGACCATCATGTGGGGTGACCATCATGTGGTGTGACCATGGAAAGAAAGCTTACCATGATAGATATAAGTCCTAAATTGACTGTTATCCATGCTTTTATGTTCTATTCATAAAAATATTAATATTTACAACATGTAATTGAATGGCAAAAAAACAAAAAACACATTTATTACTTATTTATAACACATAAATCAATCTATGTTACTAGATGCCATTGTCAAGCAAAGAAACAACCGCTCGCCACAGGCAGCGTGTTAACTCTGACCCAGCAGCAAGAGCAGAGTACCTTTCAAGGCGAAGAGAAAGGTATCTAGAAATGAAAACTGTAACTAAAACTTGTGGATTTCTAAAGAAATGTGTGTCTATTACTTCAAAATAAAACTCCAAATGAAATTATGCATCATGTTGCTTTTTCAGCTACCACAGACGAAAGCTGCAGGGAGAGATTCTATATGTGAAGTCAAGTGAGCTATCAGAGAGAGAGAAAAAGAAAAAAAGAGATAAATGGAAGGCAGCATCTTATGCATACAGAAAAAGAAAAAAGATGGCAAATGCCGTGGAGGACATCCCAGCAGTTCTGGTAGATGTAAATGTATCTGTAGCACAAGAGCAGCCACAACAGCCGAGAACAAGGAAAGCATCTTCAGCTGAGAAACGTTGCCAAAAAATGCAGAGAGAAAAGCATAAATTAAAAAAGCAAATCATACTAATAAAGAAACAGATGGAAAAAGAAAAGGATAGGTTTAGAAAGAAAGAGAAAAGGTTAAGGGCAAAGCAAAGAGTGGCTGTAAGTGAAAAATACAATAAAAGGGGGAGCAAGAAACTGTCAGCAGAGAGAAAGGAAGCTGTGACAAATTTTCTCACTAGAGATGAAAATAGCCATCTTTTGGCTGGAAAAAAAGACACCATTACTAAAAATAAAAATAAAATGCAAAGAAGAGTCCTAACAAAGCCCCTGACCGAGCTTCATGCCCAATACCAAAAAGAGGTGGAACAGCATCTCTCTATGTCGTACAGACAGTTTGCAAGAAGACGGCCTTTTTACGTCACAGAGCCAAAGAATGCGGACAGAGAAACATGTGCTTGTATGGAACATGAAAATGTCCGTCTACTGGTGCACAAACTTGCTATGAGAGGGCTGTTGAAGACAACAAGCATCTCAGAGTTAGTGAATGCAATTGTGTGTGACCCCAAAAACAAGGCATGTATGGATCGTGTCTGCACAAAGTGCTGCTTTGATGAAGTGGATTTTGAAGAGGCTGACTGCACTGCAGTTTCCTGGGAACAATGGGAACGGGTAACTTCAACAAACGAAGAAAAAACGTTTGCAAATGTTTTAAAACAAAAATACACAGGGACAACCCAGGACTTAAAAGTTCTGTTCCACTCAAAGCTCGAAGCTCTAGCGATGCATCAATTCAACTGGATCCATCAGGCAGAGCAGTTCCGTTACCTGAAACAAAATGTCACCCAATCTGAAGCTGTCCTTCACATCGATTTTTCAGAAAACTATGCTTGCAAGATGAGCACAGAAATACAAGCATATCATTTTGGAGGCAGCCGGAAGCAGGCAACAATACACACCAGTGTCCTCTACACTATCCGTGGCACCAAATCCTTTGCGACACTGTCGGACAGCCTTCGGCACGATGAGCGGGCGGTCTGGGCACACCTGGAACCCATTCTGAAAGAGCTACGGGAAACGTGTCCAGAGATTACTGCACTTCACGTAATCAGTGATGGACCTGTTACACAGTACAGGAACAAAGCCAACTTCTACCTCCTGAGTACTGTGCCTTTTCTGTTAGGATTCAAGCATGTCACATGGAACTATTCTGAAAGGTCCCATGGAAAGGGTGCTCCAGATGGTATTGGAGGTGCTGTAAAAAGGGATGCAGATCTCTATGTCCGTCGAGGAGGTGAACTGCAGACTCCACTGGATTTGTATGAGATGCTGTCCAAAAAATCGGGGTCAACCATTACTTGCCATTGGATATGTGAAGAAACCATGAAGAAATATGATGAGATGCTACCTGAAAAACTGACTGCTGTGAAGGGAACATTGAAGATACACCAGGTTGTGTCTTCTAAACCTTCGCACATAAGTCATAGGGAGGTGTCGTGCTTCTGCAAGCATACAGAAATGAAGATATGCCTGTGTTACCAACCAGTTCATGTGGACCTGAGAAACAACAAGATGTACCATCTAGAGAATCCTAGCAGTCCTGAGCCAGCAAGAGCACAAGCTACACTTCAAAACTTAAAGGGCAAGTTTGTAATTGTGATCTATGATGAACTTCCATATGTAGGCCAGGTGCTTCAGATAGTGGGAGAAGAAGTCCAAGTAAGCTCCATGAGGCAATCAGGCGAAAGAAATGTGTTCATGTGGCCACAAACTCCTGATGTCATCTTTTACTTGCAAAAAGATGTGTATGCCGTCATTGCAGAACCCGAGCCAGCAACCTCACGCTACTCAAAGCTGAGCAGCCAAGACTGGGCAACGTTCAGGAATACCTGGGGCTGAATAAGTGATTTGGGTAAAACATACCAATTTCACCCAGACATTCCTTTTTTTCATTCATTCATTCATTTTGTAAAAGTTTCTTGAGTTTGACTGAAATGTGTTATAAAAGTACTTTTTGTGTTCAAAGTGTTCAAAGTAAATTTAAAGTTGGAACAGTTGAAAAAAAAATGAAATGAACTTCAGCTTACATCAAATTTGTGAGTAAATGTTTAGTTTCTTTTTTTTTTAAAGCATTAATGAAATATTTGTAGTGCATAGAACATTGAATAAATAAGTTTTTTGCCTGGAATTTATTGTTTTGATTTGTTTTAATGGGTCTTTGTCATGTGGTGTGACCACGCATCATGTGGTGTGACCATGCATCATGTGGTGTGACCAATATTAGCAAAGCCTGTATTTAATTGTAAAATAAATATCACATTTCTGTTGCTAACATATTAATATATTGTACAATTTGTCTGGGTGATTGGTATTCTTAAATGTTTGTGTTCAGTTTTCGCTAAATTACGGAAAAAATAAGTCTGTGAACTATATTTAATAGGGGGATTAAGACAATAAAGAATACATTCTGACTATATTTTTTACAAAAAACTGAAAGACCTACCAAAACTTTGTTTCCTGATACTTGAAATACTAGAGAACATGTAAAATAAAATTTAAGTTCATTAAGCATATTTATTAATTTGAAGGTAAATCACAGTCACACCACATGACTATTTTTAAGACCACAGCCGAGTCATTCACTTAAAAAACACTAAAAATCACTTAACTTCAATGAATCATATGGATTTATGGGTAGAAGACATTATTAATGTTTGAACAAAAGCATTAGATAATATGTTTTTTTCTATTTTAAAATTGGTCTTTTGAAAATCCTTATACGTCAATGACCCATTTTTGATTGAAAGTGGTAAATGTTTAGTCATATCAAGCAAAGATCAAATCATACAATCAAAGCAAACATTAATAAAGGTGATTTTTTTTAACTTTTTTTTATAAATACTAATGATATTTTACAGTCAGGGGTCCCAAGTTGTTGGCCTGGTGATTTTGGGGGGTTGTGGACAGGACAGTTGGGGAATTCTGGACTAAACATACCCGATAAAACCCCAAAAGGATCGTGAACACTTCCATGCAGAGATTCAGCTCATGGAACCTTTTCACACTGGATGTATCAAGTCTCAATTAGGAATGACAGCAGTCTGGAAATACATTCTCGAACTGCTTCTAGGAGTAAGTTTAAGCAGGAGTGATTTCAAACCCAATGGACAATGAATTCAATATCACAAATAAAAGGGACTGTGACGGAGACAAAACATCAATACATTAAAAACACAACAGTAATCAAAAACTGCTAAAAAATAAAAAAATATAGGTGGGAACAGTGTTCATGGGGCTTTGTGCGGCGCTGTGTCTACTTCTGCACGATACTATTTGATCTTTTGCTCCCTCTACTCTGCTGTAGACGCTGCTCATGACAGAAAGATAACTAGTGAGTACAATCCCCTTCTCCATCGCCCTGAAGCTTTGGGTGACTAGTGTCATCTGACGAGCGTTAGTACAATAAGATTCCCTCAGCTGCGACTCATTTCGACCAGCGGTGAAGTCCATTTATAACGCTGTCACAAAGGTAAACGGGAGATACAGCTCCTCACACGCACGGAGTCGCTGCAAACGCCCGTCCAGGGTGACGAGCTTACAAAATGACTCAGACAAACATAAAACAATGGCTCTGCGCTAACCTCAGTCCGTCAGCTGTCAGAGGGCTGTGTGAGACGGACCGACAGCCCTGGCACACATCAGACGCGCTGCTGCCAGAGTCTTCGCCGAGCTGCGTGCATGTCAACTGCCTGTGCATGAATACCACAACCACGGAATACCAAATGAGCTGAGCCGCCCCTGTGCAGAAAAATACAGAACAAAACACCACGCCGTTCAATGAGTCGTCCAGGTTAGACTCTAACACATGGTAACGTGTGTGTGGACGGCACAACATGGCTACTCTAGGCCAGCCCGGGTTCTGGAAGCATGTCTCTGGTCTGTTGAAACACATCTACTCTTTATAGACAGACATTGGCTCGATCCAATATATTTCCCCTTGAAGAGTCTGTCTTCTTCAGGGACTTTGTACAAACCAGCGTCGCCTTTCAGATCACTGTGCCGATGTTTTTAGGTTTGTCATCTCAATCTGAAGTAGTGTCTGTGTAAGTTCTCAGTCGTACAGGAGTCGTCCATCTTCAATGAAGGTACTTGAGTCGTCTTCTGTACTCAGTAGTTGAAGTCTTCGAACATTTCGCCTCTCATCCAAAAGGCTTCGTCAGCGACAAAGGTCACAATCTGCACGCAGCTGAAGATATAGACCAACAGGGAGGAGTTAGGGTTGGCCCGGCTCCTCCCCTCTAATCACAGCTACTCTCACCTGTGGATAAACAACCTTTGAAGTAGATGTAGATCAGCCATGAATAGGACAGATAATGGGCAGTCATCATCTATGAATAGGACAGGACTCACTGATACTGAGGTGAGCAGGTCGTTAGAGACGCTCTACTTCACAGGTGTTTACCCACAGGTGAGAGTAGCTGTGATTAGAGGGGAGGAGCCGGGCCAACCCTAACTCCTCCCCATTGGTCTATATCTTCAGCTGCGTGCAGATTGTGACCTTTGTCGCTGACGAAGCCTTTTGGATGAGAGGCGAAACGTTCGAAGCCCTTAACTACTGGGTACAGATGATGAATCAAGTACCTTCATTTAAAAAAAATCTGAAGGCGTGTTCCACCTACAGACTTGCAATAATCCACGTTCTTGCCTGAGTGCATTCACAATTTTACGCCCACATCAAGCGCTGAGACTAAACAAAGAAATAGCACTTTACAGCCCAGACGGCTCAACAACCGGCTAACACAAATGAGCGCTCCAGTTGTGCTCTTATTATGCAAAACAAACTGACTAAGCGCTAATTAGCGCTACTGATGGTGTAGCTACGAGCGCAGGGTTAGCTTTTACCGCTAATTGCATTGTCCTGGTACAAATTATATTTGCAAAATCATTCAAACAATAATAAATGATGTCCCTCTTCTGTTATTTTCTCTTCATTAAGATAAAAGTAGAGCTTTGTGTGGTCAGTGGGTCAGATCATTTAGGGCAAATTAAATGGTTAAACATCATCAAAGATTTTGTTTACTTTATTTGAACAATTTACATAATTTTTTCTTTCAAAGAGTTTATGTGACTAACCCATTATTCAATTCAATATACAGATATAATATAAACAGATACAGATTAGCAACCATACAATCATCAGTGTTAAACATTGACCATGAAGAACATTTAAATGTATAACACAGCAGCGTGTTACAGATGTTACAGATGTTTATAGTATGAACCAAAAGAAAACGAAACAGTTCATAGGACAAAGTATGTTACTTTGAAGATGTAATAAGAGATTAACAGGTTCCAATACCAATCTAATGTTGTTTCCTTTAAATCAGAGTTCATTATTGTAGCTTTAAGCTTTCTTTTAAAAGCTTATAAATGGCTATGCCTCCGGTTACACCACTATTGGATATGAGCATGTAGCGCTGGGCAATTCATTGAATTTGAATGTAAATGCGATTTTAATAAAGGTCGATCTCAGGAAATCGAGTGGTCTGTTTTAGGCATGTCACGGTTACCGGTGTAGCGGTAAACCCCAGTAAAAATGTTGACTGTAATAATTACCGTCTTGTTTTGGAAAAACTATAATATCTCGGTGGATTACCGCGCTCGCGGTGTCGGCAAAGTGAGCCTCACCGGCTGGGTTGAGGGAGAAGGTAACGAGTCGTCCCATAGTGACGCCACAGCGCCACCACCAGCATATAAACCGTGTCCGGATACCTCCGTATTGAAATGGCACAACTGCGTTACAGGGCTGCTGGAGGGCAGATTAAAGTTAGAATAGATTCACTCTCGTCGCATTATTATGAATTTAACAATGATTACTGTCTGACGGCATTTTCCCAAATCTGCAGAGCGAAAGCAAACTGGAAGGACACAAACTGAACAATATTCCTGATATAGAGGTTCACGGTTCTGGCGCTATAAATAGTACATGTAATACCCTCCAAACGATCACCAAGTCATAGTTATAGTTCCTTTACTTTGATGTGAAAAGTTGCACTTGTGATATGGCTTTGTCTGTATTTTGTTTAAATATAACAAACACTGTTACACTTTTTTGAAAGTATTTCAGTTTGTGTAGGACTATCAATGCTTTCTGAACTTATTAACACACATTAAAAAAAATACCGCAATAATACCGAAAACCGTGATCATTTTGGTCACAATGACCGTGAGGTAAAATGTTCATACCGTGACAGCCCTAGTGTGTTTTCATCAACTGGAGAACTGGCCAAACCTGTCGCATTCTGGAGAACAATTACGGGCACCGCGACGCCGCCCGGCCTGTCCGGTCAATCACTCGGCCAAACAAACAGGAAGGCACATGCAATAGCAACAGGAGAAGATCTGGCAAATGTAAGTGTCAAATCAGCTACTGGCAAACTAACGGGCAAAACAGAAACATGCGAGGAGCTGTCAGAGGATCAGGACCGCTTCATGTTCGAAGAGGAAAACTATCGCTGTATTTGGACCATGTGGATTCTTTTTGAGGCTGCAGGCGTGAATTAGCTGAACTTCTAACAGTGCATTGTACGTTTTATTGTCTTTTATACTTCTTTCTATATATATACTTTCTTTATGTACATATTAAGTTGTTAGTGCTAAACTCCGTGAAGTCTTGACCTTGTGAGTTTCTGAACACAAACCATTCGCTCACTGTCTGCTTTGGACATTCTTCAAACGTTCCTGTGCAGATGTTTGTGTTTAGATGTTACTGTGAGGCTGAAGTGTGGAGCTCGTCTTTGCTGCTGCAGGACAGAGCCTGTAAATATTTCCAAAATCGCACAGCCCTATGAGCATAATATACAAATCTTGGGATTTTCATTCATGAAATATTGACCAAACACTTCTTACATACCCTTCTAAAAATAAAACAATCCCAGTGGCCTGCATCCATAAGCAGACAGACATATACATGGGGTCACAGAAAGGTCACGAGGAGAATCGAGGGGCTCAGGAGGTCTGTGTAATGAGATGAGCAGTATGTGAAGTTGCTTTAATAGCAGCATCTATAATGGCCGCTTACTTATTTATATCAATATATATATATATATGGGTTTCTATTTCCAAGTGTGGATCTCCATCTTTATCAGGCCGCAGAGGGAAAGTGCAGGCTCTTAAGTGGCTCTCCGCTAACCCCGCCGGGTCAGTAAATGGAGACAGATGGTTTGCCCGGGAAGAGGAGCCCTGCACAGAATCTGTGCTCCAACAAACTGGCTCTGAGACACAGCTGGCCCACTCACACACACAGGGACAAGGCGCTCACTGTGGTCACTTTGGCAGAGACCGCTACAGCCCCAACCTCCCCCTGGTACAGATGAAACTCTCCAGGTTTTCATTTCTCATAACTATTACTGACGTTTGATAACAATAATAATGCATCGGTTTTATATGGAGCTTTTTTGGAAACTCAAAGACACTTTACATTGCACTATTCATTCACTCCATACTTGGTGGTAGTAAGCAACTATTGTAGCCACAGCTGCCTTGGGGTAGACTGACAGAAGCAAGGCCTCCAGTCTGCGCCATTGGCCCCTCAGACCACCACCAACCACTCACTCACACACTCCATTCTCCAGGCTTCCAGGTGTTACCAAACGGTCTCCCATCCAAGTACTGACCAGGCCCTTCCCTGCTTAGCTTCCAAGGTCTGACGGGATTGGGCAGAGCAAAGGCAGGATGGGCACGATGCAGGTGCTAAGTATGAATCATGACGCATGATGAGAAAATAGTGGGAAAAGTTTAAAGGTGGGATCATTGAGATATGTCTGACAAGTTCAAATCAAATATTGGTTTTATGTGAAGAACCTCAACAACTGTGCGACTTCTTAAATGACCCGACCATGAATGGTTTGTGATGATCACCTGACTGCTGCTTTCACTTAGAATGCTAAACAAACATATTAGGGATTATGTTATCGTAACAAAGTGTTGACACTATAAAAGAATTATTGTCAATTTCAACATTTTAGAATACCACACTTAAATGTTTCTGTTCATCAAGACAATTTGTACTCTGGAACCCCAGAGTCAAGAATAAACACGGTGAGGCTGCGTTTCAGTTTCATGCAGCTAAAATCTGGAACAGTCTTCATGAGGATGTGAGACAGGCCTCAACTCTGACAATGTTCAAATCCAGGCTGAAAACAGCTCTTTTTACCCGAGCAGATGAAAACTGAAAGTATTTTATCTGCACTCTTGCCTTTTACTGTAATTGATTAACTTTATGTTGATGTTTTAATGATTGATTTGATCTGTTTTCTTGTAATTTTCTGCAACTGTGAAGCACTTTGAATTGCCTTGTGTATGAATTGTGCTCTACAAATAAACTTGACTAAAATAACATTGCTGCGATACACAAAGTAATGTTTATAAGTCCCGGTTATGCAAGATATTGTCCATAAACCAGCCACATTGAGATGCAAACATTAATTAGTTATAAAAGTGGAAAACAAAACCAATCCAGACGTCCAAAGGCGCGTGTAAGCAATCATGCACTTAAGTCCTTACGTAAGGCATTCATTAAGTTGAAAATCCCAAATCTATCACAGTCGCAGAATTATAGCAATGCTTCATAGTATTTCTTGTTAATGCCCACCGTGTTTTCATTCCTGCTCAATAGCCCGTTCTGTAAAGAGCTCCCAGTAAAAGACTTTGGGCCATCGATCGGCGGGCGCGCACGTAACCACACGGATAAATGTTCCAGTGCGGCGGCGAGCGTCCCCGGGATATTGATCCGGCCTAAGCAAGCAGGCGTCCGCTAGCTAACGCGAGCCCCTGGTCGCGGCAAACAGGGAAAACACCCCGCCACTCGGAAGCTTTGTATTCCACGCGCAGCCTCGGGAGGAGATAGAGCCGCGCGCTAGATGAAGCACGGAGATGAGCGGCGGAGACGGGAGATGAGGTGCACCTGGCAGACAGACTTGATTAATTGTGGTCGATGCGTGAGAAATCCGAGGAAAAGAGATCCCAGGGATAAACAGGCACTTAACACAAACCTTGCCATCATCGGTAATAGCATTGTTCATTTAAAACAGACAGATCATACGTCATTGTGGCTTATAAACCTGCCTGTTTCAGACTTCAATGAATGTATGTGAATTAGGGCATTAAATGGTAAATGTCTAGTCCCGTGTTAATCGCTCTCTTTGCCTAGTTTCAACATTAATGTCAAGGCGGAACCCGTTTTCCGTGTTTTGGTGGGACAATAAACAGAGTTACACCTAGTTACCAACTTGGTAACACTGAGCATTACCTAAAACTGAAGTCAAAACTTATGAAATACATCTTTTCGCGGTGACATCAGCATCCGGGACACTTGACCTAGCAACGCCCGCCGCCATTTTAAGAGGGGTATGCTTTTACTTGACAACCGCTATTTACCACGGACATTGGACAACACGAAGGTCTTAGTCAATGTCTTACGAATATTTCAGCAGATTAGAGCCAAAGGCCAAGCACCGGTATGAAGAAAAGTTACATCTGGTTGGTTTGGAATCGTGTCTCTACCAAGCACCTCAAGGTTCATGGCAAAACGACCCAACAACATGGCCAGATCTCCAATGGCCTGCCATTTACGAGTACCTCATTAACAGCCCTGGGGTCTACACAATGGAGAAGATGAGGACTTACAAAAGCTTGGATGCATATATTTTCTTTGAGGTAGGATTATGTATGTGTTTTTTGTGCCTATATAGGCATATGTCATCATGATATTGGCTCGTTGCGTGATGTAGCCATGCTAGGCTAGCGCCGCTAAAGGTTGAGCGCTCGTTACGTTCTATTAAAATTCCCACGAAGTTTTCTTTGACTTATTGAAAAATAATTTCTTATTGAACTTATTGAAAAATAATTTCTACAAATTTGTGTGATGGAGAGGGTTTTTTCTTCTAGTGGATCACTTACTGTGTGTCAACAAACTTGCTGTTGTAGAAGGCTAACATTGATTATATGCATTAGAATTTATGTTTTTATAATCTGCACGAAAACAATTCTCATTTGTAGTTCTGATTTTATTTAGCCTTTTATTTAATTATTTTCCCTTTTAGCCTTTAGCTTCAAGATATACTCAGACTTCTCCACTGAAGTTGTTTCATCCTTCAGCAATGAGCCAATTGAATGATTGACATGTTGGTTGTTGACATTTGTAGCCATTTTTGGGTCAACTTGCTAATGACAACCCACCGTCATGCCATTTCAGTGCATTCCCTTGTGCTCTGCTGAGTTGATTTATTATCAATAATAATGCATTTTCTTAATTTTATTTTTAGTCTGGATGGGTGGAGACTGTCTACTCAAGGAAGAGTGAGCTGAAACAGAATATGATGACTTTTAGAGCTGCTGTCCGTCCGTCTCAAAGAGTAACTCAGTGCCCACATCAACCTTGGGTTGCTCTGAATAATGAGGATCCAGCCTACCCGACAGTTGTTGCAACACACTGCACATGCATGGCAGGGTAAGGTTTTCCTAATTAAAATAGCTAAATATTATTAAATATTATAGGAGATTAATACGTTTTAATGTGTTTTAATTGACGTATAATTTTAATTTTCTTTACAGATTAGGGGAAAGTTGTTCTCACGTTGGTGCTTTGATGTTCAAGATAGAAGCTGCGGTTCGTTTGGGTTACACAAAGCTGCCATGCACATCGAAACCCTGTGCCTGGAACAACGACTTTGTCAAGTCAGTAGTACCAAAAATGGTATCAGAAATTCAGTTTTACAAAAAGACTACAACTCCTACTCCTACAACTTCTAACTCTGAAGTTAGAAAGAGAAAGCTGGACCGCTCACCATCTTGTGAAGATAAAGGAAAGGTGTTGCGAGCTCTATCGCTGGCCTGTCCAAAAGCTGTAGGTCTGAGCCTGTTTGAAGAAACCTGCCAGCCTTTCATAACACAAGGAACAGCAGAGTGACGGCCTCATCTGTTCACGACATCCTTCACACTAGCCTTGACACACCAGCACAGTCACTCATCAAGAAATTGTGTTGCCCCAAAACGTTCAAAAGTCAAGCCACAGACTGGGGTATTCAGCATGAAAATGAGGCATTGGACTTGTATAAGAAAACTGTTGAGCAGCAGCATGAGTGTTTCACCATAGCCAAATCCGGGCTTCTCTTGGATATGTCTCACCCATTTCTTGGTGCCTCTCCAGATTCAATTGTCAGTTGTAAATGCCATGGTACAATTTGTGTTGAGGTTAAATGTCCTTTTAAGCACAGATCATCATCATTACAAGATATGCTAAGTGATAAAGATTTTTGTCTAGATAATTCTCTCTGTCTCAAAAAGAACCACAGGTATTACAGTCAAGTACAAATGCAGTTGTATATTCTAGACTGTGTGTTATGTCACTTTGTTGTATGGGTGCCAACTCAAATGTTTATTATTACAGTCGAGAGGGATGATGTATTTGTGTCATCTATGGTAGATTGTTGTATGGCATTCTTTTCTAAACACATCATCCCTGAGCTTGTCACCAGAAAACTTGAAGCAGCTGATGAAAGTGTCACTAGTACTGTCGAGTCTGATGAACCTTTGTTTTGTATATGCCAAATGCCAGATACTGGGAATCATACTATGATTGGTTGCGATAATCCAACTTGTAAATATAAATGGTTTCATTTGGATTGTCTGAAGAGGAAAACCACTCCAAAGGGTACATGGCTGTGTAAATATTGTAAAAGATCAAAGAAATGAGGGACATACAGTATCTTACAAAAGGTAATACAAGATGAGTCCTTACGTCCTTCAGATTCAGCCTCATTGTATAATGCTTGCTCTACCATGAAATGAACAAATGATGAATATGATTTATATAAAAGCTTTATTCCATTCACACTAAATTGAAATGTAATAAAAGTATTATGTACCTGTAAAATAAGTTTATTAAGAATATCTAATTTATGCAATATAGTCTCAAATTCTGCAATATCACATTATGGGTTTGAAATCAGTGAACCACAAGTCAAAATCTAATATACTGTCTGTCTAAACTTTAGACGGTTACAACACAGTGCATATCTCAGGATGTCACATTTACAATGGACATTGAATTGAATTTACAATCCTGCTGGGCAAGTTACAGTTTTTTCTTCGTCTTTTCTGAAAATGCCTGTATTCATATTTATCAAAGCAGCACAAACTCTCACAATAATGTCAATGCCAGTTACGCAATGTTGGTTACTCTCATCACTCTTTGACTTTATTAGATTGATAGGCATAATACCTTTGAGAATAGTGTACCGGTTTTTCAATAAACCTATAACCCTTTCGATTTCAATCCTCACAGCTGAATTTCTCCGAGACAGCTCAACATCTTTTGCTGCCAGTTGTGGCTTCCCCTTTGTGAAGCTAGGCACCAGAAGCTCGGCTCCACAGACAAGCGCAAATTCTTCCTTAAGTGTGAAACCTCTATCGGCAAGTATCTGGTCACCAGGGAAGTGGTAGTTAGGAGAAATAAAACCTGACTTACGGACTATTTCAATATCACTAGCTCTACCACCCCAAATTGGAGAAAGAAAAGTTATAGCACCATATGGGTTACAAGCAATTAAGAATTTGACAGTGCTATGTTTTTTGTAATTGGAGTACACCTCAGCTCGTGCTTTTAATTTGACAGGCCTGTCAATGAAAATCTCTGTACAGTCAATTATCGATGTCATCCTTGGAAAGTGAGTCCTAAAAATCTTAGGGTTGGCCTTATGAATTACCTCCCTGTCAGGCCAAGACACCAAAAAACCAATCGTGTCATACAATATATGCATCACAGTCCAAAATACCTTATTAATAGAACTCACAGCAATTCCTATTTGATCTGCCAAATACTTTGTCTTTATATTTTGTCTTAACCGTACTAAAGTAACAAATATTTGCTCTTTAGGGGAGCATCCAGCGATCACTTTCAGGGATCCTCCACGGTCTCTGGACTGGTGATGGGATTTGGTGATGTTGATGCAGGTGAAGCCAAAGGCAAGGGAGACTCGAATCTCGCCTTTTTTGAGGTGGATGGAGTTGTATTGTCCAACTGCAACACTCGCTTTGCAGTCCTTTTGAGTGTTCTGTTGAATCTGTCTAGTCCTTTCTCACAACCTCCACTTGTTGAAGAGTACACAAATACAGATGGTACAAAGTCAGGGTGATCTCGCTCGGTATGAGGTTTTCCTGGAAAAAAGAAGAAGAAAAATAGCCATGTTTAATCAAACTAGTAGGCCTTTTGCAGAGTATTGTATAGTGATTATAAAAACTAAATCTAACAAATCTAGGTACATTCAACAACCACTGTCACTGTTTGTTGAGTCAGTAAGTGGGCCTAACCTACTAAACATTCCAATGCTGGGGTTAAACACCACCACAAGAATGCCCCTCGGGCCGGGGATCACGAATTTGGTTGAATGTGATGATCAGGGACCTTTGCTAACCTGTCACCATGCGTTAAGATGAACAACACGACTCGCGCAAATAACCTACAAGCGCTGTTCAGAACCGAATCATTAAGTGACGTTTAGTATGTCAAGAATAATGGCAAAAATGTTATGTAAAGCATCATAGTTGTGTACGTAAACCCGTCATGAAAGCCCTCTAATTAGCCTAGCCCTAGCTAGCTAACTAACCATAGGAATTGCAGTCATTACTGAATAAATTACGATTTAAATGTAGGCTAATTCATAATCTATGTCATAAAATCAGTCAGGAAGAAATTAGATCCCCAAAATTCACAACTTACCGTTAACGAAATGTCTACTGCAGACATACGACCACTTCGACTTTGGGCTCGATGTAGTTCCGTCGTCGTTCGTTCGCCTCAGTGCTTGGATCCACAATTTCCGTTTCTGGCCTTTTTCTGTAGGTATTCTGTAAAATGATATATTTTCGTTCTGCCAGGCGTGGTTATGACAGCCAAATACTACACAGGATTTGGGCATTGTATAATAAAAATCTGCCAGACTGCAAGATCTCCTTCGTGTTGTCAGCGGTCATTGGCGGTATTGGCGGTTGTCAAGCAAAAGCATACCCCTCTTGAAATGGCAGCGCCAGTTGCTAGGTCATGTGCTGACGTCACGCGAAAAGGTGTATAGAAATAAACCACTGTATTTTACATTAACTAAAATAAGCTTACATTTCTTACATGTTAGACTATTATTAAATGACGGATCTGGACGTGGACTTAATGTACTCGATGTAGAATGGTGTATGTTGCTCCGTGGGGGTTGTACATGTATCTGACTAGCTGATGAAGCAGTGTGTATGGCAAAGTTAGCGCGAGGGATAAAGCTAAGTGAATTCAATAACTGAAAAACAACCAAAAAGCTCTGCTTCTAATATCCAGCCGATTCGCTGACACCAATACATCAGCTTGTGATGTATGCTGATGATACCACTGTGTACGCATCAGCCTCTTCATCAGCCGAGCCTAATAACACACTCAGTAGTGAATTAAAAACTGTAGAGAAATGGATCACAGACAATAAACTGGTTCTAAACGTGGCCAAAACGAAACGCATTGTAATTGGCTCATGCCACTCACTACAGAAGGGGCAGAGCCTGAAACATCTAATAAACGATAAACCGATAGAACAGGTGACAGAAGCTAAATTACTTGGCGTTCATATTGACAGCAAACTGTCTTGGTCCACACAGGTAGAGGCTATAGTGAAGAAGACGGGTAAGGCCCTGGCTGTGGTTCGAAGATGTAGGAATTATATTCCATCAGACCTAACAAAATTAATTATAAATAGTTTAATTCTTTCACAATTAGATTACTGCCAGTTGATTTGGGATACTGCCAAAAAGAAACATTTCTACAAACTGCAACTTATGCAGAACAAAGCAGCACGATTAGCTTTATATTGCCCATATAGAACTAGTGTGGAGATTATGTATGCCCAACTCAACTGGTTAAAGGTAGAAGACAGAGTGAAAGCTGCTCTGCTTACTGCAACATGGAAAATATTACAGCATAAGAATCCCAAATGTATCTATGAGCAATTCAAACAAAATCGAGAGTCACATGGATACACAACAAGACAGGCAACTGCAGGTCGATTTCTCATACCAAGTTCCAAAGCCAATTTTGGTCAACAAACTGTAACCTTCAGAGCAATGAAAGAATGGAATAAATTGCCAGTAATGTTAATTAACATAAAACAAGTAGTGTCATTTAAGAAACAAATAAAGATGCTTTTGGGAGGGTCATATTTTAATTTGAATTATGAAATAACATAATATATGTAAAAACTATGTCAACGTGAGTGCCTATGTATGTGTAGAATGTATTGATGTTGATTGAAGACCTTGATGAATTTAAGTTTCTAATCACATAATACATACTGTATTATGAATACCGTAATATAAACATGTTCAGATATGAAACAAAATGAATATCTTTGTTTCAACAAAGATATTTACATTATGTGTTTTTATTTGAAACCTGTCACGTAATTTAAATTGATGAGTTGTTTTTAAAAAGGACCCCAGGAAGATTAGCTGGCCCAATGACCACAGCTAATGGGGATCCTAATAAATAAACAAATAAACAAATATACCAGCCGGTAATCACAGCGCTCCTAGTGCGGGGACAGGGAGACGCCATTTTGACAAACACAATTGGCCAAAAAAGGCTTCACCGACCTCCACAAACCGCCGTCTACGACCGACGGTGCTGTTCTCACCAAACACAGGCGTCACGACGTTGGCCAAACCTGCCCAACCAGGAACCTCTGGAGATTATTGTGTCGGAAAATACAGATTGTATTTTCTGTAAACCGGTAGTGAGCACATCAAAGAGGTACACTCCTGACGCTGTGGAGGAGCTGCGCTCATGTATGAGGACTACATACTGGGAGGCATTTGGGGCTGCTTCCATCAACCTGGATGAATACACGGACATTGTGACCTCATATATCCAGTTCAATGAGGAGCGCATCATACCAACGCGCACCAGGATTTGTTATGAGAATGATAAGCCCTGGTTCACGCCCAAACTCCAGCAGCTTCGCAAGGACAAGGAGGCGGCACACAGAAACGGGGACAGAGACCGATACAGACAAGCAAAATACCACTTTAGAAGGGAAGTGGGAAATGCCAAATCTGTATATTCAGCCCGTCTCCAACAGCAATTCTCCTCAACCGAGCCGGGAGCAGTGTGGAGGGGGCTTAAGGCCATCACGAACTATAAGCCCAAGGCCCCCCGGACTCTGAACGACCTGTCCCTCGCCCAGGGCCTGAATACACACTACTGCCGCCATGAACGCCCATCAGCTCATCACACTCCAGAGACTCCAGAGAACCCAGCCACCTCTGCCCCCCCCCCCACACCACCACCAACGACCCCAGCACTACATCACGGGCCTCCACAGACCCCCCCCCCCCTCCTGTCCCTAAGAAACCACGGATCATAGGACTTAATTACTACAGGCCGGTGGCACTGACGTCTGTGGTCATGAAGTCTCGTGAGCGCTTGGCCCTGCCCCACCTCAAGGACATCACCGCCCCCCTCCTGGACCCGCTGCAGTTCGCCTACAGAGCCAACAGGTCTGTGGACGACGCAGTCAATCTGGCCCTCCACTTCATTTTGGAGCATCTGGACTCACCAGGAACCTACGCCAGGATCCTGTTTGTGGACTTCAGCTCTGCCTTCAACACCATCCTCCCTGAACTGCTACGAGACAAGCTCTACCAGCTCAGCGTGCCCGACTCCCTCTGCAGGTGGATCACTGACTTCCTGACGGACCGGAGACAGCACGTGCGGCTGGGGAAGATCGTCTCGGACACTCGGACTACAAACACTGGAACTCCTCAGGGCTGTGTACTTTCCCCCTGGCTCTTCTCCCTGTACACGAACTGCTGCACCTCCAGCCACCAGTCCGTTAAACGGATCAAGTTTGCGGACGACACCACCCTCATCGGGCTCATCTCGGACAGTGATGAGTCCGCCTACAGGAGAGAGGTGGAACGGCTGGCGTCAACAACCTGGAGCTGAACGCCCAGAAGACAGTGGAGATGATCGTGGACTTTCGGAAAGACACAGCCCCACCATCCCCCCTCTCCCTGACAGACTCTTCCACCCCCATTTCCACCATGGACTACTTCCGTTTCCTGGGCACCACCATCACCCAGGACCTCAAATGGGAGCCGACCATCAGCTCCCTCATCAAGAAGGCCCAGCAGAGGATGTTCTTCCTGCGGCAGCTGAGGAAACTCAAACTGCCAACCAAGATGCTGGTGCAGTTCTACACGGCCATCATCGAGTCCATCCTCACCTCCTCCATCACCGTGTGGTTCCCCGGCGCTACAGAACGGGACAAGCACCGACTGCAGCACATTGTGCGTGCTGCAGAGAAGGTGATTGGCTGTGAGCTCCCATCCCTCCAGGACCTGTTCACCTCCAGGACCCGGAGGCGTGTGGGTCGGATCACAGCTGACCCTTCTCACCCTGGACACGGACTATTCACCCCTCTCTCCTCAGGCAGGAGGCTACGGTCTATCCAGACCCATACCTCCCACCACTTGAACAGTTTTTTCCCCTCCGCCATCAGACTCATGAACAAATACAAGTCTCTGTAGCTCAGTCACAAACTCATGGATGTTTCTGCTCTGTTGCTCTGTGTGGTGTGTCCACACTTAGACGCACTGCTATCACTTTATATCACTTAATATCACTTTATATGCCAACACATCTGTAAATACAATCCTGCTGTTGTTCAATGTCAAATTGTTGTTGTCTTACCACACGTCACTTTATTTTATCTTATTTATTTAATATTTTTTATTTTATGCATGCCCTTATAGCCTTATAGTTTAAAGTTCTTAGCTTATTTTTTATCTTAATTCTGTGTTATATGTTCTATGTCGCACGTTTGCACCGAGACAAATTCCTAGTTTGTAAACCTGTTCTCAAACCATGGCAATAAACCTATTCTTATTCTGATTCTGATTCAGCAGAAAAGAAGAAACATCCAAATTAAAGTATTCAACTCAGGTATGCTTTTGGCGAGTACACGGCGTTATAATGTGGGTAAAAGTCGATTCTGCACGTGTCTGCTTTAATCAAGGGTAGCTGTCCATGACCACAAACAGGCAGCTCTCTTTTTATGCCAATAGGAAGAGAAATCGACTCCTAGATACTACTCAATACTAAATCTTGTATCTAAATTAGGCACTCAACTGAGCGGGTATTGATACAGAAGTAGAATAAACCCTCATAATAACGTTAACATTTCAATGATTTGGAAGTTTCTTATACGATGAAGTTTTGTCTAGTATTGAAAAATGGCTCCAACACAAAGACACACGTGACACCGGCAACACTGCAGAAACAGGGTTCGACCTTCGCAGGAACGCAGCATCGTACAGAAACAATTATGCCACTTGTGAAAGTACATTTTCCGTCAGATGCCTCGGCGCAGTGCTCAGCTCAAACCCACAAAGCGAAGCGGAACAGAAAACAAGCCGAAGTAAACATGGATTTTTACCCTGAGTGACGCCGGCGTTATTCATTCATTTAAAGCTCGGGAGAATCTGTCAGTCTTCACTTTGTTTCCACTCCTGTTGAGCGTGAAAGTGCAGGCCCGAAACTACTTGGTTGCACAGTCAGAGCACAGAGGCTGCTATATTTGGTGGGAACATGTGTGCATGGCCAGACATAACGTTGAACTCTGTGAAACATTAACCAGTAAATAAATATTTGCAAAGCAGCCCCCTGAGAAAAAAACAGTGGGAAAATCCTCATTTCAGATGTAGTCCGACCGACAGAAACTTCACAAAAGAGTCCAGAGAGGAGCTGCACACTATATGACCAAGTATCTGTTCAAAAGTTCCAAAATGCAGAACCAAACATTAAGGGCAGTGTGCAGATGTGCTCAAACGTTTATATACCCCTTTTTTTTTTTTACTATTATTCAGGAAATATGAATGATAACACAAGGTAAGAACATATCTCAGTATGTAAAAACGATGGGCTATTCCTTCAAGACAGTATTTGTATAGTTCTATAGAGCATAGCATTTGAACATTTTGCACCATTTAGAACCTATTTTGATACAATACAGCACAGAGTGTAATTCGGTTTTGAGGATTTTTTGCCTGTCAGCATAATCTTATTTAAAACAAAAAATAGGACTTGCATTTCTCTTTCAGTGCATTAAATCTATCGAATCGAAATCAGGACCTTCATATCGAAATACGTATCGAATCATGACAAAAGCACCATACAACACCTCAGTGCATGATTGGTCTCGAGGTAGATAGATAACATGTATTTGAGGCAAGGCAAAACAAAGCCCTAGTATGGACTTAGTAGTTTATAAAAGGTTACGCCGCTGGACACAAGCCTCAAGAACCTCTAGAGTTCAGATTCAGGACAGGGGCCGGTTGAGTTATACTCCCAAGAAGAACCTAAACGTTTATATCATGTAAAATGTGTAGAGACACCGCAGCGATCCAAACCGGCCCCACCTTCCTGGAAAATGTAAATCTTGGATTTACCAGCGTGGCATCCTCCTGGTACGACTGTGCAGACGGTGGACATTCTCTGGCACATTTCCTGCTCCTCATTGTATGCATTCTCTCGCTCCTGCCAGAGGTGAAGAAGATGGTCTTAATAAGCCATTATCTCCGCTCACTCCCCCCCCCTCGCTGTGGGAGATGTGGCTTTGCGTGTGATAGAAATGAGATCAATTTCAATCGGCCACTGCTCACGGTGTGTTATTTGGTTGTTTTAATCGCAGATGGAGGACGGAGGCCAGTATTATGCAGCGGCTTTTATGAGAAATATACACAACAAACATATTCAAAATGTATGGTGTTTCGGATTGGCTTCACATACTTGTATACAATTTACATTGTGGAGGTTGGTAACAAAGTACATTTACTTAGCTTTAGTAGTATTTTACTTGTGAACTTACCACTTTAAGCCTGATCATGCCAGTGCCGATGAGGTTTGAACCTGGGCACAATCTTCATGATTTTGAATATTTCAATTGATAGTCTGTAAGTTTATGTGTTTTGTCTTGCTGATCTCAGGCACTAATCAGAATCCCTAGTGCCATCACTTTGACCAATAAGACAATCTTTCCCGTCAGGTTCAATTATGAGGGGAGGGGGTGGCAGCTTAACATCTTTCTTTTGAAATGTCTTTTTTGGAATGGAACGTATCTGTTACCATGGACATGGTTCAATCAGCGGTTTTATCCTGGAGCGTCCTACAGGCCATCAGGATGTAAGTAAAGGTGCTATGCTAACCACCCAAGCATGGGTCACTGAAAGGTCAAATACGTATTAATATCAGCTCTTTATCTTCTGAATCTGAACCTAATAAAACACATATTAACTCCTTTTTTGAAAATATTACACTACCACAACTACCCCAGAATAAGATGAACAATCTAGATGCATCACTAACATTACAAGATCTCCATAAAGCCCTTAAACAAATGCCCAACGATGGATACCCTGCTGAATTTTATAAACCTTTTTGGCACATTTTATCACCGCGCAGTTAATGAAATAACAAGTACATAAAGAATCCCACCTCATAGGAACACCGCTGCCATAAGAGTCATTCTCAAACCAGCCCTCACTAGATGGATCAATCTACCATTGTCTCTAATTGGACGCATTGCTTCGGTCAAAATGAAAATCCTTCCAAAAGTGAATTACCTATTTTCTAATATTCCAGTTACTCCCACCGATAAATGGTTTCAAAGACTAGACTCTTTAATAACCCATTTCTACTGGAAAAATAAAAAAGCGAAAATTAAGTTATCCATCCTCCAAAAGAGAAAATCAAACGGCGGTTTAGAAGCACCAAACTTTAATAAATACTTTATAGCAAACCAACTACAATATCTGGCAGAATGGATTAAACCAAGGCAAAAATAATTCATGGATCAACCTGGAACCGCCACCTTAACGTGGTGGAGGGGTTTGAGCGCCCGAATGATCCTGGAGCTCTGTTGTCGGGGGCTTGGTGCCCCTGGTAGGGTCTCCCATGGCAAACAGGTCCTAGGTGACGGGTCAGACAAAGAGCGGTTCAGAAGCCCCTTATGAGAGACCAACAGGCCCGGTTAGAACCATGAGGCCGTCCTTCTGTGGACCCACCACCTGCAGGAGGAGCCATAGGGGCTGGTGCAGCTCCAACAGCTGCCCCCACGACCCGACAACGGACAAGTGGGAGAAGATGGATGGATGGAACTTGGAACAATCCAACTCTGACAGCCTGGTGGAAAGCCCTATAACTTTCAAACTCCTCCACTACACCCTGCAACCACACTCCTATCTGGCATAATCCCGATCTTCTTTCTAATAGAGCACCCATTCATTATCCCGCATGGGAAACAAAAGGAATTACACACCTCCAGCATCTCTTTTACGATTAATAATTTCATGACATTCCAAGTACTTACAAATACAACCTAAACACTGAACATACTTTTCAACACCTTCAAATCAAATCCATCCTCAAAACTAAAATCAAGCTTATTAACAATACATTGAATGCCCCTCAGTTACTAATATTTGTCAATTTTACAAACCACAAAAAACTGGTGTCAAAATTATACAAACTAATCAACTCGGACCAATCGCTACATGTTCCGAAGACAAGCAGACCCAGGAATAACGCCCCCAACGTTAGGTAGAAATATGCAGAAACACATTCACAACGACTCGACATACCAACCTACAGCTCATACAATACACAATCATCCACCAGACACATATCACTCAATACAAACCACACAAGATATATGTTCACAATGCACTATGGGAATGTATATACATGCACTATGGGAATGTATATACTGTACATGCACTATGGGAATGTATATACATGCACTATGGGAATGTATATACATGCACTATGGGAATGTATATACATGCACTATGGGAATGTATATACTGTACATGCACTATGGGAATGTATATACATGCACTATGGGAATGTATATACTGTACATGCACTATGGGAATGTATATACATGCACTATGGGAATGTATATACATGCACTATGGGAATGTATATACATGCACTATGGGAATGTATATACTGTACATGCACTATGGGAATGTATATACATGCACTATGGGAATGTATATACTGTACATGCACTATGGGAATGTATATACAGTGCCTTGCGAAAGTATTCGGCCCCCTTGAACTTTTCGATCTTTTGCCACATTTCAGGCTTCAAACATAAAGATATAAAACTGTAATTTTTTGTGAAGAACCAACAACAAGTGGGACACAATCATGAAGTGAAACGAAATTTACTGGATATTTCAAAAAAATGTACCAAATAAACAACTGAAAAATCGGGCGTGCAAAATTATTCAGCCCCTTTACTTTCAGTGCAGAAAAGAAGTTCAGTGAGGATCTCTGAATGATCCAATGTTGACCTAAATGACTAATGATGATAAATAGAATCCACCTGTGTGTAAACAAGTCTCCGTATAAATGCACCTGCTCTGTGATAGTCTCAGAGGTCAGTTTAAAGCGCAGAGAGCATCATGAAGAACAAGGAACACACCAGGCAGGTCCGAGATACTGTTGTGGAGAAGTTTAAAGCCGGATTTGGATACAAAAAGATTTCCCAAGCTTTAAACATCCCAAGGAGCACTGTGCAAGCGATAATATTGAAATGGAAGGAGTATCAGACCACTGCAAATCTACAAAGACCCGGCCGTCCCTCTAAACGTTCAGCTCATACAAGGAGAAAACTGATCAGAGATGCTGCCAAGAGGCCCATGATCACTCTGGATGAACTGCAGAAATGTACAGCTGAGGTGGAGACTCTGTCCATAGGACAACAATCAGTCGTATACTGCACAACTCTGGCCTTTATGGAAGAGTGGCAAGAAAGCCATTTCTTAAAGATATTCATAAAAAGTGTTGTTTAAAGTTTGCCACAAGCCACCTGGGAGACGCACCAAACATGTGGAAGAAGGTGCTCTGGTCAGATGAAACCAAAATCAAACTTTTTGGCAACAATGCAAAACGTTATGTTTGGCGTAAAAGCAACACAGCTCATCCCCCTGAACACACCATCCCCACTGTCAAACATGGTGGTGGCAGCATCATGGTTTGGGCCTGCTTTTCTTCAGCAGGGACAGGGAAGATGGTTCAAATTGATGGGAAGATGGATGGAGCCAAATACAGGACCATTCTGGAAGAAAACCTGATGGAGTCTGCAAAAGACCTGAGACTGGGACGGAGATTTGTCTTCCAACAAGACAATGATCCAAAACATAAAGCAACATCTACAATAGAGTGGTTCACAAATAAACATATCCAGGTGTTAGAATGGCCAAGTCAAAGTCCAGACCTGAATCCAATGGAGAATCTGTGGAAAGAACTGAAAACTGCTGTTCACAAACGCTGTCCATCCAACTTCACTGAGCTCCAGCTGTTTTGCAAATATTTCAGTCTCTCAATGTGTAAAACTGATAGAGACAAACCCCAAGGACTTACAGCAGTAATCGCAGCAAAAGGTGGCGCTACAAAGTATTCACTTAAGGGGGCTGAATAATTTTGCACGCCCAATTTTTCAGTAGTTTATTTGTTAAAAATGTTTGAAATATCCAATAAATTTCGTTTCACTTCATGATTGTGTCCCACTTGTTGTTGGTTCTTCACAAAAAAATTACAGTTTTATATCTTTATGTTTGAAGCCTGAAATGTGGCAAAAGGTCGAAAGGTTCAAGGGGGCCAAATACTTTCGCAAGGCACTGTACATATACATGCACTATGGGAATGTATATACATGCACTATGGGAATGTATATACATGCACTATGGGAATGTATATACATGCACTATGGGAATGTATACACATGCACTATGGGAATGTATATACATGCACTATGGGAATGTATATACATGCACTATGGGAATGTATATACATGCACTATGGGAATGTATATACATGCACTATGGGAATGTATATACATGCACTATGGGAATGTTCAGCTGTACAGCTTTTCTGGCAAACAATCACACAAAAACTCTGATCTCCTGAACTGCAGAATCCCCGTCTGCCCGTTATTAGGTCACATTCAGCCGAACATGTTTCCACTCAAATACCAAAATACTACACTTGCCTCTCTAGCCATCACCAAGAAAATTACTCTCATGAACTGGAAATCAAAACCATCAACCAATGGACAAACTCTGTATCAGATCATATTTCAACATTAATAACAATCTCCCCCGACGATGACACGCCGTCCCTCATAGAAACCTGGAATCCCTTCATTATTTATTTTAACATCTCAGTTAATTCAATTTACCAAACAACAACGATAAATAATTCATCTCAAATACCACATACACTCCTGCATACTGCACAACCGCCTTCCTCATACATACATAAAAATACATACCCCCCCCCCATCAACAATTAGATTGACAGATAGAAATAAGGTAGATTAAGAGTAAAATAAAATAAGGCATTGTTTTCAGGTGAGTAAAAATTGTTACAGGATCAGAAACGTTTCAGCAGCATGGCAAATTGCTTCCACAGTTTGATTGGATCGTCTTACAAAATTCAATGAGGATAAAAACATACAAAATTCATTTTTAAAACAATTAACATTTGGCAGCTGTTTTTTCCATTTATTTTTATGAATGTGGTATTTACCCATAATGATGATAAGGTTAATTAAAAGTGAAATGTCCCTTGTCAGTTTAGAATTATAGATAAAAATATCTTCAATCGTAAATTGTTCAAGTTCACTAATTTTATTATGTAACCAGCTATGGACATCCTGCCAGAACTTCCTACTAACTGGACAAGAGAAAAATAAATGTTCTGTTTGTTCTGGGTTTTCATGACAAAAGTCACAAGGGTCAACTTCAAAACCAAATCTACCCCTCAGAGTCTCTGCAGATGGATAGTAATTATTAAGAATTTTAAATTGCATTTCTTTTACTTTGGGTGTGACTGGCCATTTTATAAATGTCCAATGTTTTTCTGAAATTGTTGGATTATCTAATATTTTAAGTTTTATCTTCCTATCATAATCATGATAGATATGACTTTTGAAAGCTTTATCCCCCCTTTTTTTTCTCCCCCTAACCTAACCATCTTTCACAACTCCTACCAAGACGGATTTGTTAATACTGTACATATTGTTTAAAAAACAATGTTACTTTTTTGTGTTTTGTTTAATTTTCCCCCCAACTTCCCCTTGTCACTGTATCCTTCTCACTGGGTGTTAAATAAAGTAAAAAAGATTTTAAAAAAAGGTAATTGTCAACATAACCTGCATCATCCTGTCAATGTTCCTGAATTATTATAAAACAGCTGTGAGACATATCATCACATAAGACTTATATGCAGATATAACAACACAATATAGGGCTGCTGTGGACTAGTTAGGGGTGCCCCACAACTGAAAGGGTTGATATGCACTGATCTAAAACACTGTGTTCTTCAGATCAGGCTGGATACATCGACGTGATTCTGTAGCCCTCTCCTCATCCCAGTATCTTCGTCGCTAAACGCCGCTCTCGTGGAGCTGGGCTGTGTGCACTTGCGCCTGGGCAAACAGTGTGATCAAATCAAGGTCTTTACCGAGGCAGCGACGGGGCGATGGGAGCCAGGTAAACAAATGACCTCAGCTCCAGTGGGCTGTGTTTGAACAAGGACAAGCTGCCTTCCCTGTCCTGGAATTTGCATTCACACTGAGGGAGTGTGCCCTGAATAGAACATGCACCCGTGTGCAACCATAATACAAGGAGAAGTCAGTGGAGTCCATGTCCGGGGGTCGTCTTAGAAGTTTAGTTTAGTTTAGTTGTTTATTTGAGCAGTATACATTGTGTTTAAAAGGAGTGGGCTGAAGCAAAAAGCTTATGAGCGAAATGGTATATAAGGGCTGCACAATATTGACAAAACTAATTGCAACAGACACGACAGATTCAGTTTGCGATTTGAATGTTTTATATATAGCATCTGCGCTGCAGATATCCTTCTGAAACTGCTGTTAAGCATCAGGGTACTCAGTTGTTACATTTCAGCGTCATGCAGCAACAAGATACAAATCTGCAAGAAGCAAAGAGGTGTTCTATGGAGTTGTCAGAAAAAACATGCTTAGTTTTAATTATTCTCTATTAAACTATTCAGGTACAAAGCACTGCTGTATTTTAGTTAGTTTTATGAAAATCCGTCTTATATTTACATCAAAAACCTGCTGTAAAGATGTTACAGTGAGACACAGTTTAACACAATGCAGATCCATGTCTGATACCCTAGTGTGTGGTGACCCCCAGGGATCGGTGCTGGGACCTAAACTATTTTTATTATATATCAATGTTTTGTACTTGGTTTCCAAGAAGCTTAAACTGGTCCTTTTTGCAGATGATACAACATTCATACTCTCAGGTGCAGACTTACAGCAAATGGTGGTCGAGATTACAGAAGACATGGATAAATTGAACGATTGGTTCTGTGTAAACAAATTGTCTCTAAACATTACAAAACCCAAAGCAATGTTCTTTGAATCGTGTAATGAATGTACCATTACCAGTTAAAATTGGCAACGAAACCATTGAAAGAGTTTATGAACAAACATTTCTTGATGCAACACTTGATCATAAAATCAGCTGGAAACCCCACATCAAAAAAATTAAAACTAATGTTGCAAGATTTCAGCCATAATGAATAAATCTAAATATATCATTGATAACAAAGCTCTATATACTCTATACTGTTCACTTATCCTTCCCCATTTAACATATTGTGTAGAGATCTGGGGAAATGCGTATAAAAGTAATCTTGACCCATTGTTTAAAGTTCATAAAAAGGCAATAAGAGCTCTTACGTACGATAAGATCTGAGCGGAAAGCACAGGTTCATAAATGTCACGCGCACTCTGGCGTATATCGGAAATACACCTACACATACACCATTTTTTTACGCAATGTTGATAAATGAGGACCATTATGTGCACATTGTGTATAACAGCAAAAAACAATAACAGGAATTAATTGATTACATTATCACAGTAATAGATTTAATAAAGGCTTAAAAATCATCATATAACCGTGATTTTGTTTTTTAATTCGGACCTTGGTGAAATTTAATTTGTGACCTCTGTTGTAGACGAGTAAGGCGTCTGGAGAGCTGATCAGTCGTCATATTGCTCCAAATCCTCTGCAGTCAAAAGTGAAGGAGCCAGATACCCTCAGGAGGAGCCAGATGTTCTGCGCCAGGAGGCTGCTCTGTTTGGGAACTCATCTCAGCTGTTTGCTGATGATGTTGTTCTGTTGGCTTCCTCCAGTCAGGACCTTCAGCGTGCACTGGTGCATGAGTGTGAATGTTTGGGATGAAGGTCAGCCTTCATCAGTTTCTTGACCGTAAAAAGGTGGCTTTCCCTCTTCACATGACGTTCGTTTCTTCTTCTACAGCACTTTGATCTGTTTTTCTTTCTTGGAAGTGTCCTGTTCTGCACTCCAACAGATTACCACAACACCATGGATTTGTAGCTTCATTTTTATTGCGGTAAATCCCCCCCCCCCCCCCCCCCCTGTTGCTAGCGGAGGGCGCTTACATAAAGATGCTTCAAAGAGCAGTCTTTACTTGCACACATACATTCATTTCCCTTCTAAAATGTCTGCACCCCAGCTTGTTTGTGCACGCTGAGACGAGCGTCCCGTGCCGTTGTGTGGTTTCGGGTTCACCCATGCAGAACGCCACAACAGTCTGAAACAAGCTGCTGGGAGAGCGGTGAATACACCTGCTCACTCACTATACAGCAGCTTTCAATCCCACACATCCATCAAGACGCTGCAATTAGTGCAAAACGCAGCACGCCGGGAATATGCCGTTCTAAACTGCTTCATAACCAGAGCACACGGAAGGTAGTAATCATGAGGCAGGCGGACGTGATTACACACCCTGCTTATGGACTGACTGGGAGATACCAGCACAAATCATAAATATGCCGTAACGCACCGTTCAGGTATATATGGTAATTAGCTTAATGGATGTGTTAATGTTTGCAAACAGACACATTTAGACACATCCTTTTTAGCAGCTTGCCAATTATTGTCATTCATGAACATTATTATGGCGTATTCTTCTCCTCCTGCTACACCGAGTGTTAAGGAGCTATCTTAAATGGAGTTAACGTTTGTTGACTAAGTTTAGGAGCAGGACCGCGCCTCAACCAATCAACCTCTGCATACCAACCACTCCTGCATTCACCTCACCACGCCTCTAATTAACCATGAGCCTATATATACTCACCAGGCCAAGCCCTCATTCCTGTCTGTTCCAAAGTGTCGACCGTCAGACGGTCAGAGGGCGCAACGACATACACGTATGATGCGCATTATTCCACTCACCGCAGCATCTGGGTAAGCAATTCCCACCACATCTCCCCGTGCAACAACGGAGCCTTGGCGGCGCCGCTCCAGGCCCATTTTCCTTCCGGCTCCAAGAGCCCTCTCTTCTCGCCAACACGCACCGGTGGCCCACTCTTCCAGCTACTCAATGTCCGCACAGGTTAGGTCCTCAACCAGGCCGCTCTGCACCCTCGTCACGCCGGCAACAGGAGCTGCTCTTCCCGCTAACCGGCCTCGCGCAGGCGCGGCATGGGTACATGGTGTTTGCGAGTCTTCTCCTTCATGGATTCACCGGCCTCCTTCCTGCTCAACGTCGGGCCACCGCACGTTAGCAAGGCTTCATTGGGAATTCACCGCTTCAGTGTACGTCGGATGGATACCAGCGCTCTCCCTCCACGTCTTGTTTGCACCACCGTGGTGGTTCATTCCATTTCGGCTCATGCTAACTCAGCTCATGCTGGCTCATGCTATGTCGGCCCCTGCTTACTCCGCTACGCTGTCTTAGGCTGTACCAGCTTTGCTAACTCATGCTACCTCGGTTCCTGCTGTCTCACGCTAACTCGGCTCATTCCATCTGTCTCAGGCTAACTCGGCTCGTTCCTGCCGTCTCGCGCTAACTCGGCTCTTTCCTGCCGTCTCGCGCTAACTTGGTCATTCCTGCCGTCTCGCGCTAACTTGGCTCTTTCCTGCCGTCTCGCGCTAACTTGGTCATTCCTGCTGTCGCGCGCTAACTCGGCTCATTCCTGCCGTCTCGCGCTAACTCGGCTCGTTCCTGCCGTCTCGCGCTAACTTGGTCATTCCTGCCGTCGCGCGCTAACTTGGTCATTCCTGCCGTCTTGCGCTAACTCGGCTCGTTCCTGCCGTCTCGCGCTAACTTGGTCATTCCTGCCGTCTTGCGCTAACTCGGCTCTTTCCTGCCAAACTGCATTGACATAAGGCCAAGGCACACCGGGACGCTTTGACGTGTGGCAAAATAAACGTCTCCATTATTTTCTATGAGAGAACGCACCCCAAGGCTGCTGTCTCTGACGCATGCTTTTTACCTTCTGCAGAGGCACAGACTGATCTCTGGCCTGTGACAGACAGAGGGCGCTGTAAACTTTGTTGGGAAGGACAAGAGGAGCAGCGGAAAAAGAGAAAGCATCATCAGAACTGCTGCAACAGTCTGAGCAGGTAAACTCCTGTCTGTCGCCAACTCGCTAATAACCTGCAAAAAAGAGCCACATTTGCCCCCTCTCTTACAACACTGACCCATGTGTAACTATCATAAAGTGATAAAACACTCTGCTCGGTTTGAGAAAAGTCTTTGAAGTGTCATGACAGGACGCACTCCAGTGTGTGTTGAAATCCCACATGGACGCACGACAGATGACGACCCGTGTTGTGCGCTGGTCTTTAGCAGTTTTGTTGTGTTTTTTTTTTATGTCACTTTTGAATTAAGTAAAAAGGAAATAGATTCATTTGAGCCCACTCTGGAAGGGAATGGTCATGATGCCTCTGACAGGCACACCGGGACGCTTTGACGTGTGGCAAAATAAACGTCTCCATTATTTTCTATGAGAGAACGCACCCCAAGGCTGCTGTCTCTGACGCATGCTTTTTACCTTCTGCAGAGGCACAGACTGATCTCTGGCCTGTGACAGACAGAGGGCGCTGTAAACTTTGTTGGGAAGGACAAGAGGAGCAGCGGAAAAAGAGAAAGCATCATCAGAACTGCTGCAACAGTCTGAGCAGGTAAACTCCTGTCTGTCGCCAACTCGCTAATAACCTGCAAAAAAGAGCCACATTTGCCCCCTCTCTTACAACACTGACCCATGTGTAACTATCATAAAGTGATAAAACACTCTGCTCGGTTTGAGAAAAGTCTTTGAAGTGTCATGAGAGGACGCACTCCAGTGTGTGTTGAAATCCCACATGGACGCACGACAGATGACGACCCGTGTTGTGCGCTGGTCTTTAGCAGTTTTGTTGTGTTTTTTTTTTATGTCACTTTTGAATTAAGTAAAAAGGAAATAGATTCATTTGAGCCCACTCTGGAAGGGAATGGTCATGATGCCTCTGACACACCCCTACGCAATTTGCGTTAGAAAACTCCCCCCCCCCCCCAAAATGAAATAAATTATGGAAAGAGAGTTGAGGGCTGGACAATATTGCTTGGGGGCCCAGACCCGGCTCACGGGCCGCTGTTTGTCCAACTCCACCCAAGATGGAAGCAGGTAGCCTCCAAATAACAGATATCTGTTGACTTTGATGGAAGGGTACAACAAATACAACATCACTCTGAAGTACAGAAAGATCACACGAGATCCAGGGTCTCGAGGATGTAAATCCAACATGTTACTTCAAGGGTGCCCCTTCTTGGAGGCGGAGTACACACTCCCCAAACAGAAGCACGCTCACACCATGGTGAGTGTCGTTAAAGTGACAAGATCGTCCTGATCATAGCGCCGTAGTGTGCATTGGGGTTCACTGATCCTTTTTGCCGATGTATCCACAGGTATTGAAAAAGTATCCGTAGCCCTTTAACTTTTTGACATGTTGCCACAAACATAAATATATTCAGTTGAAATGTTATGTGAAAGACACACACTAAGTGACAAACAATCGTGAAATAAAATTTATACGTGGTTTTGAACTTTTTTTATAATAAAAAACTGAAAAGTGGGGTTTGCAAAACTATCTATACCCCCTGAGTTAATACTTTGTGGAACCGCCTTTTGCTGCAATTACAGCTGAAAGTCTGTTGTGGTATATCAGTCCTGCACATCTTGAGTCTGGATTTTTTACCCATTCTGCTTTGCAAAACAGCTCCAGCTCAGTTAGATTAGACGGAGAACACTTGTGAACCACAGTTTTCAGATCTTTCCACAGATTCTCGATTGGATTTAAGTCTGGACTTTGACTTGGCCTTTTTAACACATGGATATTTTGTGTTTTCAACCATTCCATTGTTGCCCTGGCTTTATGTTTAGGGTCGTTGTCTTGCTGGAAGGTGAACCTCCGCCCCAGTTTCAAGTCTTTTCCAGACTCCAACATGTTTTCGTCCAACCATCCTCCCTGTCCCTGCTGAAGAAAAGCACCCCCAGAGAATGATGCTCCCACCACCATGTTTGACAGTGGTGTTTTCAGGGGGATGTGTAGTGTTACTTTTACGCCAAACACAGTGTTTTGCATTTAGGCCAAAAAGTTCAATTTTGATCTCATCTGAGCAAAGCAGCTTCTTCCACATGTTTGCTGTATCCCCCATGTGGCTTCTGGCAAACAGCAAACCGGACTTCTTTTGGTTTTCTTATACAAATGCCACTCTTCCATAAAGGCCAGCCTAATAGTTGTTCTGTGTACAGTTTCCCCCACCTGAGCTGTAGCTCTCTGCAGTTCATCCAGGGACATCATAGGCTTCTTGGTAACAGCTGTGGTCAGTGCTGTCCTTGTTCGGTCTGTAAGTTTAGGAGGACGGCCGGGTCTTGGTAAGTTTGCAGTGATGCCATACTCTTTCTATTCCTGGATGGTGTATTTAACTGTACTTTGAGAGATGTTCAAAGCTTTGGAAATCTTTGTATAACCTAACCCAGCTTTATACTTCTCAATAACTTTATTCCGGACCTGTCTGGTGTCTTCTTGGACTTCATGATGCTGTCTGCTCCACAGTAGTCTCTAAACAGACCTCTGAGACCATCACCGAGCAGCTGGATTTGAACTGACATTAGATTACACACAGATAGACTCTATTAGGTCAACATGTGATCATTCAGAAATCATCAGGAAACTTCTGAAGGCAATCGGTTGCACAAAAGGAAAGGTTTTTATTCATACAAAAGTTCAAAATCATGTATACATTTCATTTCACTTCACGGTTGTGTGTCACCCAGTGTGTGTCTCTCACGTAAAATTTCAACTAAATATATTTACGTTTGTGGTCCATAGTGTGGCAAAATGTTGAAAAGTTAAAGTTAAAAATATTTCTTCAACCCATACCATGTATGTGGATGAGCTTGCAATAATGCCCAAAATCTAAATCTGTGTGTAAATCCTGTGTGTGGATGCTGAACATTTCAGTTTTTTACAGTATGATTACATTGTGTGCAGCTTCCACAGCTATAGTGTCCATTTGGAGTAGGGGGGACACTAAAGCTTGTCCCGAAGTGACTGTAAAGGTGAAATTGGTGCACGAGAAAGTCCCTCTCCGTGAGAAGGGCAGTACAGTACAAAGAAATGCCTCATGACAGTTCATTTCTCATGTGCCTGTTCACTGAGCACTGTCCAAAATATTTATGAGTGTTGTGTTCTGAGGTTCTTCCAGGCGATCTGAGTGGACCTAACTCCTACACGGTGTTACATAGCCAGTGCTCTACTTATTACTGACTCTGTGTTGGACATTTTCACTGTAGCGCTTGAAGGCCCGGTAGTAAACAAGAGACTGTCCATTGTCTGGTTGCAATATCACAGATTGCATTTCCGCACTTGACTTACCGCCTGCAGCTGCCCCGGCGGGGAACTGAGCGGAGCAGATAGAAATATTCACAAAGGAAACAGGGCAGAGGTTGGTTCACTCACTGCTGTTGGAGAGGGTACAGTGCGTTTAGGACTAGATATTGACTTTTATGCTCACCGGCCACTGTAGACCTTTTCAAATGTTAATATCTTCACCCTGTTTTCGCCCTTTTAAATGTCATCATTAATTGCACTTAATTGCTATATTCAGTAAAAACGGTTTCCAAAATCAGACAACATGACACCAGGAAAGGGGTTCCGCATCAATTCCTACTCCCCAAAGAGTCATTATCCGAAATAGAAATCCACCGGCAGCACGTTGACTTTTTTTTCGACACTTAATTGTCCAATTGTGCCAATCACGGGACATGATCTGCACACCCCGTCATATTATTAAGTAGGCTTGGACGAAATATCGTTTTACAATAGATCGCAATATGTCTTTGTTGTGACGCACGTATCGTATCAGAAGCCAATCATGTATTGCAATACTTTTCATACCTGTTTTGGCGCTGATCGGTTGGTCATTTGCAGTTTCCAAAATGTTTGTCTGATTTATATTTAATGTGACCTTTGGAAACTCAACTTGTGCTTTCTTCTTCAGTTCATTCAGAGTAAAGGATTGAAGTTTGTTATCACGACATGTATCGCAGTACATATTGTATCATATCGGGCCCTCTGTATCGGGATACATGCTGCATCAAAACAAAAGTGTCTCGTATATTAATGTTGGTCCAGCAAGTTCCTCGTGCGACGTGAAACGTCTTGATCTGGCAAGACATTTCACCAGAACAGAGGAAGACGCCTGGCTGTGTCTTGTGTTTCCAGTAGCTGCATATTCCAACCAAAACTAATCAGTTACAGCCGCAAGTAACAATATCCTTCACACAAAGTCCTTTATTTGTCGTAGATCAGATTTAAGGGTTAGTCCTGAGGCGCCATCGTGGGCGAACCCGCAGTCAGTGGCCTCTATAACGCGCCAGGATCAAATGTGTTCAGCGTTTCTGGTAGGTTTTCTCTGCTGACCTACAAAACAATTGATCCTGGAGTGATCGAAAGTAAAGGCGCCATGTTCCATAATGCGCCTTTAAGGCATTTGTACACATACATTTATCCAAACACAAATCGTAATCAGACGGCCTTTCCATTTAAATGTACAAAACAATCTTTAGGCCAGGTTTGTTCAATAACTTATTTTGACCTTCATTTAACCAGGAAAGTCCCACTGAGAAGGGGGAGTTTTCAGGGCCCCAGAGGTGGACCTTTTGTACATGTTTTTGGTGGTAGGGGGAAAAGTAGCCCTGTTGTTAAAGGTCCTATATCATGCAAAATCGACCCCCAGAGTGGTTTTTGGCTTCATTCACGCAGTTCTCAGTAATCCTCCTGAATCCTGCGCTCTGAGCAGCTGCTCCGCCCTCTCCTGGTAAACGACTGGCATGTTCAGTTGTGTCGTCACAGCGGAACGGAAGTGCTCCACGTCTGTAATCTAATGCCTTACGGCCTGATTTTCATTTGTAAAACTGCTTTTTTCATTATTTCTGTCGTAAGAAAAAAAAAAAAAGAAAAAAAAAAGAAAAGAAAAAAAAGAGGAAGTGCCTGACGCTGCGCTGCCCCTGTATAGAAAACAAACGCACCCCCCGAGCGTCTGAACAGATGGTCATGTCATGTTGCACCGAAAGTTGTGAAAAGGGAGCTTTTTCTAACCTACTCTGGAGTCTGGACACCTGTTCTTTTTTCTTACCTCACGATAATGTCACGGAGAAACCGCGTTTGGCTGCGAGGACTGGACTTTATTCAACCTTCCTAAAGAAGAGGCCATAGAAGTTGGACTTTCCCTCCGGGATTCAGCGACTATCAGCCACAATAGTGTTTGTCTGTGCCTGTACTGATGGATGCTAATGAACCTTGGCCAGAATCAAAGTCCCATAATGGAAACATCAGAGTGGTGAGTCGATCAAAATGCATGTTAGCGTGTGTGTTAGCGTGTGTGTTAGCCATTTAGCCATGAAGCTGTGTTGCACATGTTAACTCCTTATAACAGCATCATGAAATAACTTCACTTTTTGCTGTGATATATATATTTCTACTTCTGCTAAAGTTGTATGAGCGGCGAGAGGGGGCGGAGTTAACTGATTCCAAGCGTTTTGTCTTCCGGGTTGGAAAAATACCTCCAGAAAATACTTATATTTATCACAAAAATTAGTGCTCTGTAGTGGTAGAGGTACAATATATCATATAAATGCCTATACTTTACTTTGGAATGGCTAAAATAGCATGATACAGGTCCTTTAATGTCACGTCTGAATGACACGGGTGTAATCTAATCCCGCTCCACAGACATGCAGCCAGATGTGGGCTCGGTGTCACGCTCCGGCTAAGTAATCAACCAGCCTCCCCGTCCTCCGTACAGCGTCTGTTAATTCACTGATTGGCCCCATCCGGCCACATCGCCGCGGGCTAGATTACACCGACAGCCGTGGCCTCCAGTGATGAAAGAGCAGAGGACTTTTGTCTCATCAGAGCGGCTGTGATTAGGCTCATTTATGCATTTCATCAAATCCTTTGGACATATTAGCATAAGGTTTGGATAACGTACATGGAATTCCTTCTCCCCCCGCTGAAGCATGAAAGTGCTGAAAAAGTTGGGTGCGAGCGAATGATAGAAATAAATATGTTTAGTTTAGTTTATTTGTTTATTTGAGCAGTAGCAGGAGTGGGCTGAAGCAAAAAGCTTATGAGCGCCCACCCCCAATCAGAGTATGTAGAAACGGCAGACCTGGAGGTTTCACTATAACTCTGGTTTCTACGTTTTGTGAGATGATTTAAGACCGTTTTGATGAGCTGAATCCAAAAATCACATTGGTTTTGCTCAATCAGGTCCATTTTTTGACCCATCGACCACATTTTGTGTCGGTGCATGTCTATGAAAGCTACAAACAGGCACTTATATAATTTTAATATACGCAAGTTCACCTCTTAGAAAAACACAACACGTGTTGTTGAAGGCAGCCCCATTGTAATGTCCTCATGGTAGGTTTACACATAATGTTACCGCGTGACACGATTAATGGCACGGATATCAAGCACGGCCGAGAAAATACTGTTATTGTAATATTGTGGAACTGTCACGTCCTGTCAGGAATCTGTGTCAAGAATGTCAAGAATCGGGCAAATGTGGCCGCTGTAAGTGTGGATAAATCTAAATAAAATCACTCCTATTCTCGTTTGCAGTATATTGTGAAGGTTTCGTTTATAAATCGGAAACAAAACTGCCTTCAATTAGGCCACATTGTTACTGTAATAGGCTATGTGAACATTGAGAAACTGTGACTGGTTCATGCCAACGAAATTTGCATTTAACCCATCCCTCGACGCCACTGGACGACCCTTCCAGCCTTTGCTTCTGTTTAACCTGCGCCTCACTCCAGCCTGTCGCTGAATTACGAATCATCACGAATCATCACGCTCTGCTGCGACCTGGTGAATCGTGACAAACTGATGGGCTCTGTTAAGAACCCTATTAAGTCACGTTACGAATGTCATACATAGGGCGGGGTGCCATTAAACGACGCCAGTCTGGTATTGGAAAAAAAGTTTATCTACTCCCGAAAATGAAAGTACCAACAGCAGGTACTGTAAAAAATGGTATAATGTCTTTAGATCCAAGTTTTGATGCTGTTGTTCCAGGGACAGCATTAAAGGACTTAAAAAAATGTCCCTAATGTTTGACCCAGTTTTCCCAATTGTGTTTTTTTATTTTTGCCCCAATTTTGTTCCCTCACTTTTGCAAATTATGTATTACTAACATTTCCCCATCTTTTACACACAACTTCTCCCAATTTCTTTCCCTAAAAATTATTCCACATTTTTCACACATTTCCTGACACTGGAGACGAGCCCGACGTTGTAAATGTGCAGATCTTCCTCACATTATTGTTCTGTTTTCTGGTTCTAGGCGACAAGTATTGAAACCAAGTATCGCTAACGTACTAGTGTTGAAAGAAAGAAATAGAACGGTACCCAGCCCTAGTGACAAATGACGGAGAAACGGCCTCGTGCTCATGTGTAAACCCAGCATTAGGTGACAGAAAGTCCAAATCATGGGCCTCATGGAACACGGAGATTGGAAAATTGAAAAAATGTTCTAAAGCAGTTCAGGACACCTCACAAAAAGAGTTAGAATTAGTCCATTGATTTTCAGTTGGGTCGTGAACGCCTCTAGTGGCCACCTAACCCCCCTTTCTAAGGTACGAATGATTTAAATGTATAAATGTCCTCAACATGCCACTCTTTTGTGCACACCATGGTTTGTAGTTTGCGTGTTGTAGGACACGGATGTTTTTATTCCTCTCTCCGATCCGAATAACGCCGCTGTGGTAGCTGTGCGGCGCAGTGTGTGCACATGGTGAAACCGGCGGGGCCCGATGAGGTGCCTCTCATTAGCCTCATTTAGCTCGGCCTTGTTTTGCTAATTGACACAAAACAAACAGTCGCGTGGGAGGCCGCCTGGTACAGCGGCCCGCCTTCATTTCCTGTCACTCCACATTTGGCTGAGGCTCCGCGTCAGGTCACAACACAAAGACACTTAACACTGTGAATGAGCTCATTACCGACGTGATGGAAAAGATTGGTGCTAATTAAATGTTTATTTAAACAAACACTGACATGAAATGGACTGTCTGTGGTCCCTAAGCCTTTGTGCAGCTTTAACAACATTTGTCAGCATTTTGGACCTACCATACTGAAGAAAACCATAAAGTATTCACACAGTGTGGTGTGTCCCAGAGCAAAGGTCTGTCCTTTGAAGGACTTTAGGCTCATGTCCTCTAAAACCTCACAGTGCAGGCTTTACTGAGTCTAAAGGAGCATAACCACGTCACTGAGGCTAATTTGTTTATTTTAGCTGACTATCCTAATGTCGTAACTTAACAAGTTACCCCACACTGCACATGCTCAGTCTGATAGGTCTGGTGTCAGATCTGTAGATCTGAAGTCTAGGGTCTTACGAGAAGAGAAAACATCTGTATTGCTCAGACACTTTAGTGCCGGCCAAAAATGACGTAACAACATCAAGAAGAAGATGAACTTTATTTGTATAGTGCCTTTCACAGACATGGTCACAAAGCGCTTTACATGAGACAATTTTACATTACCTTCATAATCGGTGGTGTTCCTTAGTTTCAGTTTCCCCTGGGGGAGACTGACAGAAGCGCTGTCGCGTCTGCACACATCTATACCAACGGTCCCACTGACCACAAGCGCTAACCGCTGCGCCACCACGCAAATAAATACACATCTTCAACATTGGGAACCACTGCTTAATGCTATTCATAGTTTTTATATTATCTGTTCTGACATGTTTGTGCATTTCAAGTAACAAGACACCTGAGCAAGCGGAAAGAAGAGCAGGAAAACCCCAGGCCATGATGAACTCTAAGTCCATCCATCCATCTTCTCCCACTTGTCCGTGTCCGGGTCGTGGGGGCAGCTGTTGGAGCTGCACCAGCCCCTATGGCGCCCCCTGCAGGTGGTGGGTCCACAGAAGGACGGCCTCATGGTTCTGACCGGGCCTGTTGGTCTCTCATAAGGGGCTTCTGAACCGCTCTTTGTCTGACCCGTCACCTAGGACCTGTTTGCCCTGGGAGACCCTACCAGGGGCACAGAGCCCCCGACAACAGAGCTCCAGGATCATTCTGAATAGAACCTTTGTGTAACAAACGTTATTCACCTTACATGCAACTATAGGCCACAACTGATAAAGGACTTACAGTGATATGTATTCATTTATTTCTCCATTTCTGTCACGGGTGTGATGGTAGAACGAGGAAAATAAACCCAAAATGCAGGACTGCAACAAAACTAGTGATGTTTAATGAATGACGAAAACAAAAATCCGGAGATGCCAAAAAACTCAAACAAACCAGGGCGTATAGACAATGACACGACAAAGGACCCGGGAAACACAGGGGTAGGGCGGGGCAGGCGATCGACACAAGGGACGCAAAGCAGAATCACACGAAAAGACATGTCAAAATAAAACACAGGACTAGACCAAAGACAACATACAAAACCAGGGGAACAAAACAAATCATGACAATTTCAGTCAGAACCGATTGTAATGTAACGTAGTGAAAAATAATGACTGCAGAAATGTAAATAACTGTTCAGCACTGCCCAATAACTTCTGAAGATTTGATCAACCTCATTATTTCATTTAAAGGCTGTGAACCACTGCCCACTGTCTCTCCATTCCAAACAGCAAGCTGATAGCCTGGCCAAGTAAATCAGCTATTACAGCTATTGAAATACTTCATCCAAAGGTCATCTTTGCTGACCCAGGCCTCGACTGTGTTCCGCAGCAGGGCACACTGAGCTCCGTCTGCAGAGGTCTGTACAAGTTCATCTGGAAAGCACATAAACTCCAGCGATGTGGACATTCCAGCTGGTGCCTGTGTACTCTGCTGATTTATCTGCTCTGTGATCCGGCCTTACTACAAGGAAGCATGGTCGCCCGTCGCCATGGAAACCCAAAGCATCTCTTTGGTCATACAGCTTTGTCAACACAAAGCTCCGACGATTGAAACGAATGCACCTAAAGGGGATGTATTATGACCTAAAACATGTACAAGAGACAGATCCCCTGGTCTGGGTGACTTCTGTTGCAAACAAATAGTTGATAAACAGTTCGAGTGCAGACGTGTGCAGAGAGAGACTGGTAACTGCGTTTCCGTCACTGGATTTTAAAGTGCATTTGGAAATGCCGCATTAGTAACGAGTGATGGAAACAAATAAAACCCCTCATTCGCATAAAGTGTATCTGCTCGCTTTAGGTGTTTTTTTTATTTTTTGCGAATAAGCGGCAATGCACATTTAAAGTTTGACGTATAGCAAATAAAAAGAACATGTGACTATTGGCGGAGTCAACCTTCGGACTGGAGTGGACAGAGGTGAAGAGGAAACGTAGGCCTAATCCATCAGCAGGTCGTCCCAGATGTGCAGGAGCTCAAACATGTGTCGACGCTACAACAGAGCACTGTAACTATGGACCAAGTTAGCGACTAGCAACTTGCCCAGAGACACAGACGCTCCTGATCTCCATCAGAAAATGTAGAAAACTCATAGTCTTTGTCCAGCACAGCACTTAACTTCAGAGTTAAGACAGTCATGTTCGATTGCCCCGACGAAGACTCGTATGAGTCAAAACGTGTTGGCGTTAAATAAAGACTTTTGCTACTATATGATTCTCTGTCCACTCGGGATCCTGGAGATCACAAGATCGCAGATACAAGTTTGGATCGAGCGAGCGCTCCTACTAGTCATTTGTATTAAGATAGTTCTGCTTAGCTTTAGCATGTCGCCTAAATGAACATTTATTCATGACATTAAAAGTAAAAACGAAAGTGACTCATTCCGACAAGATCCATCCATCCATCCATTTTCTTCCGCTTTATCCGGGGTCGGGTCGCGGGGGCAGCAGTCTCAGCAGAGATGCCCAGACTTCCCGATCCACGCACACCTCCTCCAGCTGTTCTGGGGGGACCCTGAGGCGACACCAGGCCAGCTCGGAGACATAGTCCCACCAGCGTGTCCTGGGCCTTCCACGAGGCCTTCTCCCAATAGGACATGCCTGGAACACCTCCCGAGGGAGGCGACCAGGAGGCATCCGGAACAGATGCCCTAGCCACCTCAGCTGGCTCCTTTTGACGTGGAGGAGTAGCGACTCTACTCCGAGCTCCTCCCGGGTAACTGAGCTCCTCACCCGATCTCGGAGGGTGCGCCCAGCCAGCTTTGCCCTCAGACTCAGCTCCCTCTTCACCACAACAGTCCGATACAGCGACCGCATCACTGCTGACGCCGCATCGATCCGTCTATCGATCTCACGCTCCATCCGTCCCTCACTCGTGAACATGACCCCGAGATACTTGAACTCCTCCACTTGGGGCAAGGACTCCCCACCGACCTGTTCTGCTTAGCTTTAGCGTGTCGCCTAAATGAATATTTATTCATGACATTAAAAGTAAAAACGAAAGTGACTCGTTCCGACAAGATAGTAAATGAATTTGGCCAAAACAAGAACAGAAAAATCTCACACCTTCAGTTAAATCAAAAACGCACAGTGCGCCCTCTGTTGGGTAAATGCTGCATGTGCGCCGACACCTGTAACCATGGAAACCACCGCCTTTCATTTGTAAAAGCTCTTTGATGGAAACGCGTGTAAAATTGATTTTGTTATGAGCTTTTAATGTGAGAATTTTAGACAGATGATAATTTACTCGGCTGGAAACACAACTTATGACAAAATGTAGGAAATACAGATCAGACCGCTTCAGCAGAAGAAGAAACGACCAATGTAAACTGCATGAGTGAAATACTACTGCAGCTATGTTTTTTGAGGCAAAAATGTTATAAATGGTTATTATTTTCCACAGTATTGCTGCTTTAAACCAAAAATGTTCAAAAGGGAAAGTCCAACTAAATATGGTGATGCTGGTGACGTCATAACATTGTAACAACATGGCGCTTAGCATGACTGGCAGGTCTGCAAAGTTATTCATTGACCTGTCACTCAATTAGCTGCTGTTGAAGGTTTAGGGGGGGGGGGGTGTTTGCTTAAATAATTCAAGGAAGGTCAGTGCAATTTGTGAGGCTCTGAAGTCAGGCTCGCAGAGTTTGAAAATATGTTTTTCTTTTATCTCCTGAAACACACAGGATTGTGTCACGCGCCGCCAGCTCTTTTGTAACCAAGTGGTGTATTGGGTGTCAGAGAAATGATATCTAATTAAAATTAAAGCCAGACCAAAAGCACAAAGGTTCGTTGATTGAGGCAGAGATGATATTTAAGTTAACAGTATTTATTTCATTGCTCACTCAATAGCTTAGTTTCTGTTTGTTTCATGATTTTCACATTAAAAGCAAACTATTAGATCATGTCCATAAGAGTCCATGGGTAAAAGTCCATTTTTACATCTTATTCTTGAAAAATAATAAAGAGGTGCAGGCAAGGCAAGACAGCAGGATGCAGACTGACCACGAAGAGCCCCCGTTTTCTGTAGAGTGGATGTTTCAGTTAGCTAAGTGAAACTGTAAATGTATCTACACACTGAAATAACATACAGCCTTAAAGTACGCAGCCGTGCTCCATCAGCGACTTCATTTTGGCCCGGGTGGCTCTGCTCCAACACCGGCCACCACACCCCTGACCAGGACGCACGCCATGGCCCGCAGTGGAGTGCCGTACGCTGCTCGGCGGGAGCTCACAACAGGACTGGCATCGCGGAGGCTGGAGCGCCCCGGCACAAACGCCACAACACGCTCAGAGGAGTCAGAGGACGCGCAAAAGGGAAATTGTGGAGATTTGATGCGCTTGCACGCTGGCAGACACAAAGACAAAGTGTTATCAGTCACCTTGAGTCTCTCTCTCTAAAACCAAAAAATCAGGTTAGAAATCTAGGAGTAATCATGGACTCAGACCTGAACTTAAACAGCCACATTAAAGCAATAACATCATCAGCTTTTTACCATCTGAAAAACATTAAGATCAGAGGAATAGTGTCAAAACCAGACTTGGAGACACTCATCCATGCGTTTGTCTCCAGCAGGTTAGACGACTGTAACGGCTGCTCACTGGCCTTTCTAAACGAGCTGTTAGAGCTGCAGAACATCCAGAACGCTGCTGCTCGAGTCCTGACAAGAACCAGGAAATATGACCATATTAGTCTAGTGCTCCGGTCTCTGCACTGGCTTCCTGTCACTCAGAGAATAGAATTTAAAACAGCTCTGCTTGTGTACAAGTCGTTTCATGGTTTAGCACCAAAGTACATCTCTGACATGTTAGAGCCGTATGAACCATCTCGGGCCCTGAGAGCTTCAGGGAGGGGTCTCCTGGTGGTTCCCAGAGTCAGGACTAAACACGGTGAGGCTAAAGCTAAAATCTGGAACAGTCTTCATGAGGATGTGAGACAGGCCTCAACTCTGACAATGTTCAAATCCAGGCTGAAAACAGCTCTTTTTACCCGAGCAGATGAAAACTGAACGTTTTTTATCTGCACTCTTGCCTTTTACTGTCATTGATTAATTTTTATGTTGATGTTTTAATGATTGATTTGATCTGTTTTCTTGTAATTTTATGCAACTGTGAAGCACTTTGAATTGTGCTCTACAAATAAACTTGCCTTGCCTTGCCTTGGCGCCACCTTGTGGTACAAAGTGCACCCCGCCACACTCTCGCAACAAAAATTTAAAAGGACTTTGATGCAACTGGACAAGGACAAGGTAAACTTAGTCGGCGTTTTGTGGCTGCAGCAACAAAGCTGTTCAGTCATGCCAGGGAAAAATATCTTTATTCATCTTGATCTGAATGAGCCGTGACCAATCAGCTGGAACACACCTCCACTACCGTGTTCTACTACATGCCATTATTTGTCTTCCACAATAGGCCATTAGACAAACCACCTGGGAGGGTCTTTTGCCCCATTCACAAAATACTGTGGAAATGTGGTTGCCTAGCAACAGGGATTTCTTGTTATCAATGGCCACTTGGTGCAGAAAAATAGTCTTTGAGTTGTATCTGTGCACTTCTGTCGACCCACTTTAACAACTGTTTATTTTCATTTTGAACTTTGTCTTTAAAGGCGCTGGAAGGTCTGGGAAATCCTATTTCAGCGCATGGCAATGACACATATGTCTTCATAACTCTAATGTGGTGTCTTAAGTCTTATTTGCGTTGGATTAGAATGAACCCAGGTGGATGACAAATGTTGTGCTTTAACTCTTCTCCCATGGCCTGCTTAGTTAGTCTTGCGTTTATGGATATTGTCCAGTGTGTTTAACTGCAATATTCCTCAGCTATTCAGCAGTTATTATCGTTTTCTCATCAGAAACAAACCTGGGACTGTGTTTCGAGCCAAGGAGTAATCTTTGAATCTTCTCCAGTGACATTGCGGTGACATCTCGCAAAAGGAGGTCCTACAGATCCATCACCCCGCCATCTCTTGCTTAATCATTTCAATCACAGTGAAACCACTCGCTGTTGCTTCACTAACAAGGCAGCCTTTATTGAAACAGCTGTGGTATGAAAGGGAGCACGTTTCTGCAGATGAAACTACTGGATATTTTTGCTTCAGCTGTTTTAGATCAACATGGCATTTTCTAACTAGCAAAGTGTAAGATAGTGATAAAGATGTGTTACCTCTTGAACCAAAAATAAGGGATAACAATAGTAGGTGAAAAACTGCAGCTAATTCATTGTAACGTCACAGATTTACTACATGGACTACCTTAGATAGCGAACAGTCTCCAGTAAGGGACCAGAAAGCTACTTGCTGTTATTTGCTTTTAACTCAAAGCAAGCCATCATCACTTACATCAAAATACTAGACATACTATTCAAAATTAAACATTACAGACTTCAACACTGGACATTTACTGACCACCAGATTCTACATTCCCCGAGTTCGCACCATTCCACTCCGCGCCGACCTTCACAACAAATACGTGATTATTTTAATTGTTCAGAAACATTGCACGTCCTCCTCTCTGCACCGAGGGCCTTCATCACTGCCCGCCTTTCTGTTCCTCCACGACAAAAATACGGATGAACTTTACTTTTCAGCTCTCTCGGCCAGATCAAGTTCCACAGTTCAGATCGACAGGAAAGAAAACGGCAATAACATCCAGATTTTCAAAGGAAATACCCTCCTCTCTACAAAAGGGCAGCACAAACGGTATGGACCAGGACCCAATCCCAAAAAGTATGAGAATCCCAGCTGTAAATATAAAACAATCTGCTAACCCGACCTTTGCTTGAAGTATTACACCGAGCGACGGCCATCTTCTCTCCAGGGACTGTGGCTGTGCAGCCGGGAACCAGGGGCGGATCCAAGTAGAGACCTGCACGGGAAGGGAAATCCCGCGGGACTTGCAGGACCCGAAAGAAAACTCACGGGAGCAGGCGGGATTCAAACTGCCCCGGGTCCCGATTGTCCCAACATGTCCCCTATAAGAAAACAACAGGGTGTTAGACACACGTGGACACGAGCGCGGCCTTTTACGCATCCTGTGAACACCAGGATGATGCAGACTCGATCCTCAGACTCGATCCTCAGACTCGATCCTCAGACTCGATCCCCAGACTCGATCCCCAGACTCGATCCTCAGACTCGATCCCCAGACTCGACCCTCAGACTCGATCTCCAGACCCAATCCCCAGACTCGACCCTCAGACTCGATCCTCAGACTCGATCCCCGGACTCGATCCCCAGACTTGATCCTCAGACTCGATCCTCAGACTTGATCCTCAGACTTGATCCTCAGACTTGATCCTCAGACTCGATCCCCGGACTCGATCCCCAGACTTGATCCTCAGACTCGATCCTCAGACTTGATCCTCAGACTCGATCCTCAGACTTGATCCTCAGACTCGATCCTCACGCTACAGCACCTTCACTGGCTGCTTTTGCTCCACACTGACCAACCGGACTTCCAGCTCAACTAAACTCAAACCCGCCGTTCTCTCCTGGGGCAGGTCAATTCAATACTTGTCCAAACCTCTGTCCGTGCGCTTTGGATAAACCATTAAAGCCGACGCACACAGAGACGTTTTGAAACGCAGTTTCATCACATTTCTATAGAGAGGTGATGCTCCGTCGAGGAAAACACAAGTTTTTACTCTTCTGCAGCAACACAGACTCTCTGGCCTGTGACAAACAGACTGCTCTCAACTTTGTTGGGAGTTACGAGAGCAGCAGCGGAAAAAGACAAACCATCGTCAGAACTCCACTCTGGGAAGGTAAGTGTTCCGCCGCCAACTCACGTTTGCTCTCTCTGTTACAGCACTGACCTCTGACCTACGCTTTGTATTTAATGTTTGATAATGTGTTTCAAACTCTGCACGGTTTGAGAAAAGCCACTTGTTCTGGTGCGCATCTGCCGCTGGCCTTTAAAAAAGTCAGGACTTGCCGGGACCCGTGAGATTCCCCCGGGTGGACAGGGGAGGACACTCCCGCGGGAGATTCCGGGGCGGGCAGGGGGGGCGTCGGGAGCGGGTGGGAGCGGGATTGAAATCCATTCCTGTGCAGGTCTCTAGTACCAAGGGAAGCTGAGCTTCAGCTAAAATGTCATTCATTTATGTAAGTTACTGTATTTATAATTAAAGTCTGCAATCATGTGCTCGATTTCATGAGAAGATCAACTGTTCATCAGCTGTCCCAGGTCTTCAATGTGGTCTCCCTGTGACTTAAGAGCTGCTTGGAGGTGCTATGGGAAAAGCCATTAAAGCTTTGTGAGGCTCATGATGGAAAATGCAGGCTCTGATTGGCTGGATTGGCCAAGTCAGAAGCCAGAGCAACAAAGGAGGCGTGTTGTGTTTCCCTCTATTTGAACCGTGATTGGCTGCCCCTCTCCCCACACCCAACTCCAGCCCCCTCCCCCCTCCATATAAAGGGCAGGAATCGGCTACTGCTGTCAGTCAGAGCCGTGAGCTGCTGCTGTTTGTTTTTTGTCTTTCTAAACAAAACAATTACAAAAATCCTACATGTTTTGGTACAACATATATTATAATCCTCTACTCGTTGATGATTGTGTTCAGAACGAGCAAAAGTCAGATAGACCCCTGATAGACTCTATTAGACTTTTCCCCCCACAATCTGTGATACAAGGCAGAGAGAGTTTGTATAAAATAAGTGTAGCCTAAGGTTATGAAGTGGATTTTTAATTTTGAAAAAAAAAAGGATGAAAAAAAACAAAGAAACAACAAAAAAGTGTTATGTTTGTTTACAATTACTGAATTGTTTTTCTTAACAGATAAATGAATACCCCCCTCCCCCGCCGGTCATCATCCCACCGCACTTGTCTCTCTCACTGTCACCATGGCTTTCATTTTTGTGTACGTGGTTGCCACTCTTCATTTATCCTGCAATCGGACACTTTGTTGTCGGAATGGGCCTATTAAAGTTGTCCCCCTCAGTCTGGTGAATCAAAGAGGCCCGATTAGTGCTGGAGCTGTAACAAAGTGAGGGAGTAAATGATGTGCTGCCTGTCTGCTGCACTAGGGAGACCTGTGCGGTGCTGACTGACCTGATAAACGCTCAGTAATTACACATGGGAGTCGCACTGAGATCATTAATACGAGGTGTGTCAAGAGCTGCATGAAAATCCTAACCAGCTACAGCCTGCTTTCTTTACCATGTCTCATGTGAAGCGCTTTGTGACCATGTCTGGGAAAAGTGCTATATAAATCATCTTTTCTCATTTGTGGCACTAATAATACTCACAGTTGATCATAGTAAATCAAGTGCAACACGCCTACTCGCTAATTTAGCTCCTGGCTTAAATGATCCCCATAGAGGTATCCTGACTACCAACAACTTCAAGGGGGCAACAAGTTTAAAAAGTATATAGTACAATAAAGTAAAATAAAATAAACATACTATAGTAAAAAATGTCAGTATTAGCAGTGCAGGTTTAGTCATAGTGCAAGTGCTTTATAAGTGACGCAGACACAGAGATTATTTCACGTAGTTTGCACAAGTTACTTTTCAGTCTTGTTGGACAGTAGTTTACTTTAGTTTATTGGTTTATTTGGTTGGGACAGTGCATGTTAATGATCATGCCACACCGGGCTATTTTCCAGCCATTGTACCCCATGCGCACTCTCATTCATTCTGGCCTATTGTACATGTTTTTAGTGGTTGGGGAAAACAGAGTACCCGGAGGAAACCTACGCAGACACGGGGAGAACATGCAAACTCCACACAGAAAGGCCCTGTCCAGGTGGGAATCGAACCCAGACCTTCTAGCTGTGAAGCACGAGCGCTAACCACTGTGCTACCCAAAATGGGGATGAAGGCCCTGAGGTAGCGCTCCTTCTTGCACTGAGGGTGTCTCAGTCTTCCACTGAAAGAGCTGCTCAGCTCCTCTACAGTCCCGTGCAGTGGGTGGGAGGTGTTGTCCATGATGGAGGTGAGCTTGGCTAATACCCTCCTGTCCCTCACCTCCTCCACAGAGTCCAGGGGGCAGCCCAGGACGGAGCTGGCCCTCCTGACCAGCTTGTTCAGTCTGTTCTGGTCCCGCTCTGTGCTGCCCGGGGCCCAGCACACGGCAGCGTAGTGGAGAGCAGAGGCCACAGAGTCATGAACAGTCCTGAGCAGAGGCCTGCTCACTCTGAAGGACCTCAGTCTCCTCAGAAGGTGGAGGCCACTTTAGCCCTTCTTGTACTAGGCGTTGGTGTTGTGGGACCAGTCCAGTTTATTGTAGAGGTGAACACCCAGGTACTTGGAACTGTCCACCACCTCGATGTCCTCCCCCTGGATGTTCAGCGGTGTGTGTGGTAGTGTCAGTGACTCCACTTGAAGATGCACTGTAATAGTTTGGTGTTCTGCAAGTGCTTTGAATGTGTCTTAACCTTTACCCAAACACAGCTTTGTAAAAACCCTGTGGCTTGCATTTCCAGTGCAGGTACATGACCTGCTGCCTGACGCGCTGCTATGATACGCTAGTTGGGCTTTGTTTATGCTTCCTGCGTGTTAGTGATTTATTTTCAGTACAATAATATCAGCCGGCGATAATTATCGGCCTATAATTGACTTTTTGACATCTTCACTGTTAATCCAATAATACATTTTTCGGCCGATATGTCCACTGAGCTGCTCCAGACTCACAACCGCGTCACAACTTCTGCTGTAATTTAGCTGAAAACTAGGGTTGTTCCGATACCGATACCGGCATCAGATCAAATGTCGATACCACCGATTTTCTGGGTATTGGTGATTTATATATGTATTTATTTATTTTATTTTATTTTATTTTATTTTATTTATTTATTTATTTATTTTTTGGGGGGGGGGCAATAAAACCCCTAATAATCACATTTGTGTTATCTTTTGTAATATGCTGTACTGCATATCAGAGTAGATATGTATCATGATATTAGGTGATGCGTTATCCGTATCGCAAGAAGCCACAATGTATCGCAACATCACTGAAGTCCAAATCTGACTGAGATATCAACACATTTTTTGCGGACTCTGCCAAAAACAAACAATGGACTGTTTTAGTTAAACATGTCCTAATTGAATTAGATTTAAGTTTTGGTTTTGGTCCGATGTAGTCTTGTTTTGACACAATTTTCTGAAAAACTTTAAATGTGTGTTTAGAACATCGTGTTGAAATGGTGAAATATTGGAATAATATCATTTAGGGTTGGGCCATATCGTATCACATATCGTTATCGTGATATAATGTTTTGATATCGTCATTTTTTATATCGTTGTGGACACAATATAATTTATGTTACGCTCCATCAGAGCAGCATAAACGGTGACTGTAGAACACGGGGACACGTGCTGAAAAAGTAAAATGAAATGAAGGATGTAAACTGCTCGAGTAGATCATATTTGGAAGACAATTATGCCGTAAAAAAAATAATTTTGAAGTAATTCATCCATTGTCAATTATATCGTCAAATATATCGTTATCGTGATATTTATTTTTTCATATCATGATAGCGATTTTAGGCCATATCGCCCAGCCCTAATATCGTTATTGTGATATTTCACTAATGTATCACATATTGCAAGTTACTTCAATTCAGCCCTCAGTAGAATCAAGCAGCATAGGCCACAGTGCGTTTTACAGGCTTTGTTTTACTGCTATGGTATCGGACTGGTGCTCAGTATCGGCGATTACTCTGAAACCAAGTATTGGATCGGATCCGATGGGAAAAACTGGTATCAGAACCACACTACTGAAAACCAACAGAATTCCAGGGAAACAACGTTGTGCAGATGTAACGTGTAACGTTTTACATCAAAGTCACTTCGACATTTTCATCACAACATTATTTGAAAAACACAAGGAAGTGCGTACAGCTCGGACCCGCACTCGAGTCAGTTTATCACACGAACTGATGAATCTTTATATGTCTGAGAAAATAAAGATGATACTATACTACGCACACAACGCTGGGAAATGCACATACAGTATTAGCCCAATGCAGGAGTGACCTCTGCTCTGGTACGATCTCCTTCATCTGGCATCACTAACCCTCATGGCAGCTGCAGGTTCCTGTCGCCACAGGACGTTCTCCCATTAGACACGCCTCTGATTCTCAGTGAGATACTCTATATTCCACTGGGCTCTACTCATAAATGTATTAGTATAATGTCTAAAGGAAAATAGAGAAAGCAATATTAATTGAACACACACAAAAAAAGATTGGGAACAGATGAGCAGTAAAAGCTTTGAGCTTTAGGAAAGGTGGCGAAAAATGGAATTATTTGAAATGATTTATGTTCCTGGAAAGGTAGGCATTGTCGCCACAAACTTGTTGCTCTTCACCCTGTTGTTTGGTTGGACCACCCTCTGCAAACTGCAGAGAGAATGATCAATATTTAAGAAGATCAGCAAACAGCATGATAACAGATCAATGGTGCCCTGATAAACAGAGTTTGAGTCCAAAACTGCTTAGAACGGGTATGGCAATGCTCAAAGGGCTTTGAAAATGTGGAGGACTCTTCAGCGTTCGATCTGTCAGGGAAGAACTTTAAAATGGATCCTGAAACACACGGGGAGCCAATGCAGCGACTCTAAAACCGGTGTAATGTGGTCCCGCCTCCTGGTCTTCGTCAGGACACGAGCTGCTGAATTTTGTAAAAGTTGTAAACCTGAGATCCTCTTTTTGGGAAGACCAGAAAGCAGGGCATTACAGTAGTCGATACGACTGGTGATAAAAGCATGCATGAGTGTCTCCGTGTTGGCCCGAGAGAGAATGGGACGGACTCTGGCTATGTTCTTTAGATGTAAAAAACTATCTTTGTGATATTCTTAATGTGTGGAATTAAAGTCAGCTCAGAGTCAAACATCACACCCAGGTTCTTCACCTGTGAGGAAGGATTAAAAGACAATGACTGTAGTTTGGGTAAAGGTTTCTCTCTCTGGGCCATCCATCCCCTCTAACGGGCAGTGATCGCCTGTTTATTGGGATTGTGTTAGCCCTAGCACCACAGTGTTATGTTCCACTCACAGACACACAATAACTCAAGGTCTGCTCTCTCTCTCGCTCTCTGTCTCTCCGGCAGCGCTTGCACCGGGTCGCTATGGTAACTTAGCTTTTCTGCCAAGATCACTTCCATAGAAGCTCATTCAACATTCCCCATTTCCCCCCCGTTTCCTCATTTCCATCTCACGTCTGCCGGATTCACACTGTACCTGCCCGGGAAAAAGCCGTGCAAATCCCTTCAAGAATCCACCCGAGGAGCAAAGTGGGGACGGTCTTATCTGTCGAGGAGGAGGCGTCTAATATTAGGCTATGATTGATGGATTTTCTTTCAAAGTGTTCTGGTAATGCACAAAGGCCACTGATAAAAGTCAATATCATGAAAATGGAGCAAATAAGTATTGAGAGCACTGAACATGATTACAGATTCTTTTAGGCACCAGCGTTGATATTTTACTACTTCAAAGGCAATGCAAATGCATATAGAGCACACAAGATTATTCAAAGTGCTTCACAGTTACACACAATTACAAGAAACAGATCAAATCAATCCATAACAATGTATTACTTTGACAAGAAACTTTCCCTCATGGTTCAATAAAATCAGTCTTTAGTCTTTTTTGAATAGTTTCAAAAAAGTTAGTAGCGCGTGTTATTTCGGTTTTTGAGTTTTGGACTCACGGTTCCTTCAGATGTGCGTCAAGGATGTATATGGAGAGACCAGGCGGAGCACACACAGACAAAACACAGTGGAATTAGGAACGGCGTTTTGGTGTTGGGCCGTAACTTTGGACCATATTTGAAGAAAGAGAAGAAAACTGGAACAAGGAGACTGCGACATCAGGTGCCAAACACATTTTACTTTCTCTTTTCACTAGCAGCAGTTTAATGACATTTCAGCACTAAAGCACACACCTTCTGCTTCTATGCGGGGATATTCATCAAAACCCCGAGAGGGGTCTGGCTGCAGACCTCCACTGTCAGGTCCCCTCCGCTGTCAGGACCGGACCGGAAGTGCATATTGAACGGAAGATAGATATTGGCTTATAGTGGTCTGTGTTGTCTTCAGGAATCAAAGTTAATTTTTGAGGTGGTAGAGCCATTGTTTATTATAGCAACATACACTTTTAAAGCTGCCATTAGTTTCATGTATGTACTCTTTTATTTACAGTCAAAATGCTTCTCCCATAGCTTCTCCTCAGTCCCTCTGCTGCCTGTGTCAGCTCCGCCTCCGTGAGCTGCTGGAGCCTCACGCTGAGAGAGAGTTACAGACTCCAGACATGACTGAAGTTATTACTTAAGCCAGGACTCCTGTACGTTTGTAATGCGCTCATACACATGAGAGGAAAAGGCCGGCATCGCGTCGTTTCGCCGCTCCGTGTGTGATCACATTGTTTTCACTCCACAAACCCAGCGTAACTTTATATTTTTTCTTATCTTTTTTAAGTCTACGTGATTAACGTACTTCTGGAAGCCAAGCAGCCTCCGTTACATAGACTACTCCTGGAATACTTGCTTTTGAATCATATTTACATTATATACATAAAATATGGCCCCAATAAATAAAGTATATTCACATGGGGAACGACAAATACGTCCTCCGGTATGCCTGCTTTTCATTTTGGAAGGGGAGTGTGGAGGTCTGCAGCCAAACATGAAGGCTACTTATAGTTGCTTTTATATCATATTTTTATACATATATTATACATTTTTATATCATATTATCATATTACATAAAATAAAGCCCAAGGAACAACGACAAATACGTGCTTCCAGTATATCCGGTTTTATTTTGAAAGGCTTCGAATAAACTTCCGGTCCTGACAGCGGAGGGGACCTGACAGTGGAGGTCTGCAAGGCAGGGTCCTGAGAGTGGAGGTCTGCAGCCAGAACATCTGTGATCCACGCTGAGCCAGCATCGACTGTAAATACTGCCGCTTCACTTAAACAGCAGCAAATGCAACTGTTTCAGACTGTGAATCACGCGAGCGTGCTTTGGAACACGAAAACAAAGCCGAAGGGCATTTTCGGGGGACACTTAAACATCCGCAGCATTGTTTCAAAGACTGAGCAGATAGAACATTTGTTAACAGACTCAAATCTTGATTATCTCTGCTTAACGGAAACTTGGTTAACTCCAACTACCCCCTCATCTATGGTGAAAGTGCCGGGATACACTTTGTATAGACGCCACAGAAACAGGGGTAAAAGATCCCATCCAAAATAAACAACTGGACATCAGTGACTGTAACCTGGAGTGTGTGGGGACTACTATCACTTTATCTCCTCAAATCACTTTCTGTGTATTAGCAATTTATCGACCTCCTAAAGCTACTAATTAATTGTTTATCTCTCTCGGTAATATACTTAAACGATGTGATGGAAAAGAAGTCATTCTTTTAGGTGACTTTAATTTAAATTGGTGTGAGAAATCACGTAGAAACAAACTTAAAGAAATAACAAAACCTTTCCAAATGACACAACTATTAAGTAAACCAACTCGTGTAACAAGATCTTCTCAAACCTTAATAGATTAAATATTGACAAATAAACCTGAGAGAATAGTTAAAACTTATAATTTAATCACAGGCATGTCTGACCACAATTTAACCCTAGTAGCTAGAAAACTGACAAAAGCAAGGTGTAAGGAAGAAAATCCAGTGTGTGTCACTTTTATCCCAAAGAAAGATCTACAACTGGTTGAAAAATATTTAAAACAAATAAAGTGGGCAGACATCCTGGAGAAAAAATCTTGTGAACAGGGCTGTCGTGATCTCATGTTGACTGTAAATGACATCTTAAATAAATATACAAAACATAAGCAAAGAAAGCGACACGCAAAACAAAATTTGCCATGGTTTAATACAACTATTTAGGATATGAGGAAAAAGCGAGATGCGGTGCTAAAAACATTCCTAAAATCAGGACTACCAACGGATCGATTCACCTTTACAAGTCAAAGAAATAAAGTTACAGCTGAGCTTAGAAAGGTCAAAGCCAGGTTTTTTCCTTGAAATCATCAGAAATGCACAAGGTAATAGTAGAATAATATGGAAAACTATTGATAAAGTCCAAGTGTGAGAATATCCATCTCAAAATGAATGGAAACATTATTGATGACTCTTTTGCAATAGCAACACATTTTAATGAATATTGTCCAAAAACTGGCTCAGAATTGTCAAATTGTTCATCCCCCTCTCATAATTTGCAAATCAGATTTTAATCTTAGTCCAATAACTAAAACTAAAGTTGAAAAAATAATGACTGTGCTAAACAGCAGCAAAGCAAAAGATATTTATGGACTTGATACTTCTTTTCTTAAACAATATAAGGACATCTTCTCTGATCCGTTGACCACAATGATCAACCAATCAATTAGTGAGGGGATTTTTCCAGCAGCCCTAAAACCTGCGATTGTCACCCCTATATTTAAGTCTGCTGACGAACAAGAAATGAACAATTATCGTCCATTAAGCATCCTTCCAGCAGCGTCAAAAGTGCTTGAGAAGACGGTGGCGGAGCAACTTACCCCTGCGTTTAGAGCCACCTCAATGGGAGTGCCGCAAGGGTCCATTTTGGGACCCTTGCTTTTTAGCGTCTATATAAATGACCTCCCTACGGTGTGCTCTGACGTTGGCGTGATCATGTACGCTGATGATACGGTTATCTTCACTTTTGGGAAAAACGAGTTGGAGGTTGCTGACAAATGATCAAAAGAGATGAATGGTTGCAGACGTCATGCCTGACCTTAAATGTTGATAAAACGGTCTCAATGTTTTTTTTTCTTTCCAATAAACGTAAATTACAACAAACTCAAGAAATTCAAGTAAATGGACAAAAAATTAAAAATGTACACGAAACAAAATATTTAGGTCTAATACTTGATTCAAACCTTGGTTTTAAAAGTCACATAAAAAAACTTGGTAAAAAATTGAAATTTAACTTGATGAACTATAAACATATTAGAAACTCATTAACTCCAGAGGCCTCAGATACTTACCTCAACACTATGATCGTTCCATATCTTCTGTATTGCATGTCTAGTTGGTCTCAGGCGTGTAAAACATCATTAAAATCACTTGAATCATTATATAAAAGGGCCATAAGAATTCATGATAAAAAGCCTCGTCAGTACCATCACTGTAAAGTACAAAGTAAATATAACATTCTGAGTTTCGAAAACCTTATTAAATATAATCAAATTTCTTCTCTGTTTAAAATAATCCATAACATCGCTGCTCCCCCTTTGAGAACATTTTTCACACTCAATTCGAGAGAATCTCTAGAAGCACACGGTGGACAGTCAGAGGAGAGTTCAGCTCCAAGACGCAGAACTGCATCTGGTCAGCAGTCATTCTCTTATAAAGCAGCGAGCCTTTGGAACGCTCTTCCAAACCAAACTATTTCATGCACAGACTATAGTACATTTATACGCCTGACCAAACGGTGGTTACTATCAAAGCAAACCTGTACGCACTGACTGACTGTGATATGAACGCGGTCAACTGTGAGTGAGTGAGTGTATTATAGAAAGTGCTTTTATGATGTGAGCTTCTATGTATTATTCTGTATATATTTGATGAACTTTTGCAAGTATAACATCAACCTGTCCAGGGACTGCAGGTGGAAATTAGCATTGTTGCTATAACCTGGCACATGACATCTCTTCTTTTTTAGACTAATCTTGTTTGTGCATTGTCCCTGATCAAATAAATAAATTAAATTAAATTAAAAATTCTCAGCAAAATAAGACAGACGGGCTTCACGAACCGTGAACGGCTGATCATGATCGGTGCACCTCAGCCGTTGTCATATCCATGGCTTTGTCAGTTATCCTCATGTTCCAGATTTTAGCTTTAGCCTCACCGTGTTTAGTCCTGACTCTGGGAACCACCAGGAGACCCCTCCCGGAAGTTCTCAGGGCCTAACATGTCAGAGATGTACTTTGGTGCAGAGCTGTTTTAAATGGACTAATATAAAAATGTCTTTATATGAAAAAGACACGTAAGTGAGGACTGTGTTGGTCAGTGTTTGGTCTGAAGCGAACAATGAGAAACAGAAAAACTGAGGTTGCAAAGTTTGAGAACACACTTTCCCTCCATTGATGAAAGGCTTTGTTCATGCTCATTCTCACAGGAACTGCATGTTTCTGATGAGGATGTTTGTGGAGGCTCTCATTTGTCCAGATTGATTGTGGTGAAGCTTACATTTTGATCTCAAGAGCCAAGAAGAAACTTCAAAACGTCCTCAACCAAACCCAGTCCAGTCGGCGATTTAATAATAATAATAATTTTCCACATGCTCAAAGTCACTTTTCAATTTAATTCACTCCACACTCCATGATGGTAAGCGAGGCAACTAATCTGTGCCATCAGCAGCTCACTCACTACATTCACCCAGGCCTCCTGGTGTTTCCCAAACGGTCTCTCCTCCAAGTACCAGCCGGGCCCGTCCTGCTTAGCTTCACGGTCTGACAGGATCGGGCAGAGCAAAGGCGGGACGGACACAACTTAGCTTCACTGCGACTGACAAGGACATGTCATGCAATAGTTAAAACCTCAGAAGCAGGTGAACTTTGTGCATGTCCCTCTGAACATGCGGTTCTCTAACTGCGGCACGGTGGCATGAGTGGTTCGCTCCTTCGACTTAGAGCTGGAAGGTCCAACATTAAGTCAAAGGACAAACACTTTTCTCTGCAGATAAAATGGATATTTGACATTTTTGTCATATTGTGTTCCCAGTCCATGTTTGCCATTTTAGCGCTACATCTAGTGCAGTTTCCACTTTTTGTGTCTAAACATCTAAAACGGTCAAATGCAATTTGGCAATCTGTGTAAACAAGGCTGACGTCATGACCCGCGGTGACTGGATACATTCAGTTCTATTTCTATTCCGCTTATCTACAACAATATTAAACCTTAGTAAGATTATTTTGTGTGACAAATAAGAACAGAAAGGCTCCTTTGGTAATGAACACACAAAAGTGTGTAATGGTGTCATCTGTAAAAGCAACAGCTGTTGGCGCCTACGCAAACACTTATTATATTAATATTACTTTGTACAATCAAGCATAAGTGACATTAAACATGAGTTGAGAGAAATATACAGCAGACTTCCCCTGAGAGAAGCCTTTCTCTCTGATCGATCCAGCTGCTTTGGGATCGAAACAGTCGTTACCGACACTGGAAAAAAGTTCACATTCAGTCAAGGGGGCAAAACTAAATACTCTACACACTTTCCTGCTCATCCTGGAGTACTTTTATCACACAACACTTTTACTTCTACTCGAGTAACTGTATTTTGAAGTATTGGTACTCTCGCTCAAGTTACTCTTTCCACTGAGATGTTAGATGTTTATGGTCATTTATGGCGAATGAAAGAACTCCGATGTGAGAAAGACGTAACAACAGCTCCAGATCCAAACATAAAGTTGTGAAAATGATGGAGACTCTCATGCAGTTCCTTCCAGATGTTTCCCACTCATCTGCACAATAAAGCCCGGTTCACACGGGAAGACACCACGCACAATGAGCAATGGGCCAAAACAATCCGACGTCCTTTGTCACAAGGGGAGAGTCGGGGTTGAGAATGATTCTGATGTGTGAACCAGGCTTCACTTGGACCCTCGCTGTGTTTGCTTAGGACGCCCTCCTCAGCCGGGGGCTTCTGGTGCAGAAGCAATGCTCTTAATGCTCTCACCACTGAAATATTATGGACAAAACAAAGCGAGGGCTAGATTCACCAAAAGTCAGCCTCGAACGATCGAACACGGACCCAGCTGTGCCGCAGTGACAGCAGCCTCCAACACCGGGAAACATCGGCTCTAAACACGGCCTGGGAAAAGCCTCTACACTCACGGGATTACAGAATAATACAGTCGAATTTATACATGTTTCATTCTTAACCTGCCACCTTAGGGTTGGGGTTGGTAATTATGCATATTCAAATCTCAAAGCGGAGAACCTATATGCCAGTGTGACATCCTCATTTGAAAGCTAAGACCATCTAGCGTGACTGAAACACAAATTGGCTGTACCAAACCCGTAATCATAACCCTAACCTCTGACCTGACCCTAACCCTAGCCCCCAAATAGGGCACGGCGAGTAACAGGTTAACACACTTTGAAGTAAATGTGCCTCTAGACCGCCGCGTTCTAGAAATATTCAACTGCGCTCTGTAACAATGTGGACCAAGTGTGGCCTATTATGTTAAAAAAAATTAACCATTTTTCTTTTTAAATTTCGCTGGTGCGGCTTACACTCAGGTGCACTCAATAGTCTGGAAATGACAGTATTCATTATCTGCAGATCTCGACGGCGTGCGTAACTTTGAGACTTGAAAGCGATTTGGGGTCCACGGGATCTCATTCCGCTCTCTGAGGAAACGTTACGGTGAAGTGACGGGAGTGGAAATCGGCACCTCCAAAATTCGAGGCCACGGATCTCCCTCGGACAAAAGGTTGGATGGATGAACACGGGCTATATTACTACTACGATAGGCTCATCATCTTAGTTTCCTCTTGGTAACCTACTCTGTTCATTAATCCAAACTCCTCTTCTGTCAAAGCCCTGACAGAGAGTGAGCAGCAACTTATTCCATCACAATATTGGCTCATAATCTGTTATATAGTCCATAATCTGTCTCATAATGAAATATTACTCCATTCGGTCTATAGGTAAGTTCAGCCTTTATTTTAACCCTATTTGGAGAAACCTTTAGTGGCTGCTGTCGGGACAGAGGGCGGCGTGAGGCACACACTTCCTGAAAGACTCGGAGAACGGCGACTCCTCTAAGTCAGCCCGGAGCATCTGTTCAGCAGACAAGTCACAGCGGCGCCGGGACGACGCAAGGACAAAGTCATTGCAGTGCCATGGTCTCGCATACACATTTGCACATCGCCTTAAACCGAAACACGGACCGTCTCAATTCAAATTTCTCCCATCTACCCCCCCGAAGGCTCACTCACTCCCCCGGATTTAATGCGTGTCCATTGCAATGCGTCTGGGACAGAAATATGTCTGTTTACCACAAGGAGGAACGCTTGTTTGTATCTTGTAGGGCTATGACAAAAAAATAATAATATTCCATAACTGTTGTGATGACGATATTGCCGTTATGTAAACTAATAATGTTTTTTTATTTAAATTTTTTAAAATTTTGTAAAAATCATGCAAAAAAATACTGAATCATGCTAAAACAAGGCTACAATGCAGAAAAAATGACAAATATTTCGATTAAAAGTGAACATGTTTACACGAGATGCTTGCAAAGAAAAAGGCCCCGGGGATTCTCTCTGCACACGACACGTGACTCTGAGCACGAAATCAACACATATTTCAAGAACACGTGACTGACAGGGAGATGCTGATGGGAAGTCAGTGAGACGTGTTAAAAACATGACGGTGGATGTGAATACTTCATCGAGGAGCACATTTGACCTCAGAGCTAAAAAAAAAACCACCACCACAAAATTAAAACGTATTTACAGCAGAGACAGGCTCGTTCTTGGTGCCATTTTCATTTCTATTTAGTGTTAAAAACACTGGAATGAGCAGGACGTTTCCCCCAGAGAATGATTCGCTTCTGACACAATGTTTTTTTCTTCTTCTATTTTCTTTAGAACTTTTTATTCATATTTTCACAGAACAAAACAAAAATAACATTATCTGAGACAAGTGATGAAAATATTATGATAATTATAAATAAATGTACATAAATACTGCAGCATGTAATATCTCTGACACGATGTTTCAGTAACTCACCGCCTGTCATGTCGATCCTGAGCGTTTATTCATTTGGACGAGACACCGCGACGAACTCATTGGGAAATAACGAGACGGGAAGAGCAAGCGTCTAACTGAGCAACTAAGTCACATAACGCCAGGATGAATAAAAGAAGAGAACACTTTAGCTCCGACTTTAAACGTCTTACTTTGTGCTCAAACGTCAGATAGACGGATAGTCATTTAGACTTTATTCAGCTGAGTGTAAAAGTACTCTAAAGTGTGAGTCTCCTAAGAGCCCTCCTCTTGTATCGAAATATGACACAGACCAGAGCATTTAGCACCGTTTGGAAAGCAGGAGGGAAAGTGCTAACTCTAGAAAGAGTAATTAAAAGACAATATTTTTTTAAATGATAATGTTTGAATATGTTAAATCTCCAAACCTCATCAATTAAGGATATTTTCGATCAGTATTGACAATCCTGTGCCAAGTGTATGTGTGAGTATATGACCTGATCCTCATCCATCACCAAAGTCGACCCTGAAACAAAAACATGTCTAACAACTGGCCTATTCACTATATAGGGATTACTAGAAATCCCTATACCCTACCCCTCCTGGAACCGCCACCTTAACGTGGTGGAGGGGTTTGAGCCTGAATGATCCTGGAGCTCTGTTGTCGGGGGCTTCGTGCCCCTGGTAGGGTCTCCCAGGGCAAACAGGTCCTAGGTGACGGGTCAGACAAAGAGCGGTTCAGAAGCCCCTTATGAGAGACCAACAGGCCCGGTTAGAACCATGAGGCCGTCCTTCTGTGGACCCACCACCTGCAGGGGGCGCTATAGGGGCTGGTGCAGCTCCAACAGCTGCCCCCACGACCCGGCAACGGACAAGTGGAAGAAAATGGACGGATGGATGGATACAAATCCTCCTGGAAATCACTTCATTTATCGTGTCATGTGAGCATTTGGTCGAACTGCATGTCCGCGGAGAAACAGATTTGCGATTCAACGTGGCATTTTACCAAACCAATCGACCTGCGTTGACCTTAAAAAGACTTAAGCCCACTCTTAGCAGGTAGCTCTGATAATGATGAGGGTCACTTTCCGCAGTTCATATTTACCTTCCGTAGGGCTGGGCACCGTTAAAATGTGTTTCCAGGTCAAAAAATTGTGGAATAAAGGGGCAAACATAGGGGAATAAATGGGTAATAATAATAAGTGCTCCCTCATGATTTCTGGCTGGACATTTAGACACTGGTCACTGTCCTTCCTCGCCCCTGTCTTTTACATTCACGATTAGGAGGGTCCCACAAAAAAGGCTTTTATCTTGCAAGCTAGTGTTAAATAATGACAACATAACAATAACATCTAAACAACATTAACATTTGCTCACAGGCCGAGGCTCGCTCAAAACGGTGCACTTTTATTTTGTGTTAGCCGGTCGTTACATCGCCTGAACTTTTACTCGTTGCCCTTCACCAAATCCTGAGCTATCGCTGCATTCGTGTGGGAACATGCTAATTGTGAATGTAAAAGATATAGGGGAGAGGAAGGACAGCACCGATCGTATCGTCCAGGTGGAAACCACATGGGGGCACCGTGCACAGCCAATGGGTACGAAATGGGGGAAAATAAGGAAAGTATTAGTATAATATTATACAAACTGAGCAAAAATGAGGGGAAATTATTGTTTAAAGGGACTAGATGCAAGTTGGTCATTTTTATACTCACTACTGCCACCTCAGGTCTTACGCGTAACTGCAGTCTCTATATTAAGCTCGTGCATGACGGCACTTTGGACCCGAGTTAACACCTTTGTGAGCGACAGTGCAGGATTTTAGAGACAGTTGTGGTGAACAGGTCTGGGCTCATTCTACACATTAGGACATGGCTGGAACATACATCATTTTAACATTGTTAAACTCCGTATAGTCCCTTTAACGGTCCCGAATCTTCTGTCATGGAAATGCTTCTTTACACGTGTAGAATGTGCACGACACGATCTTGATTTTCTAGAACGAAACGTGCACATCCAAGTCAAGACTTATCACAATATGTCTTATATTTAGCCATTTCAAGTCAACATATGAACTTAACACAGAACTGCTGGGCACGTTCAGGGAATGGAACCCACACACCCCGATGCCACGGGGCGCTGCGTATTTGTATCTATGACTTTGCGAGCGAGCGACGACTCGCTACACACACCGTCTATTTTTAGAGCGAGCCGGAGCAGTGTAACTAGAAGGCCATGCAGGCAGAAGCAGTAATGAGTTTTTGCTCCTTTTTTCTCTTTGTTTTTGGCTGAATCGTGATCAGCGCGCGGTTCCCAGGCGCCGGGCGGGGAGAAGACATCACACGTTTATATAACAACCGCCTGGAAGAGGGCGAGACTTCAAAGGCCCGCATTCAGCCTCGCCAGTGCCCGCTCATGTCAGACGCAATCGTTCCATCGTAATGGGGCGTGTGGCGGGGGTAATGCGATTATGGTCCATTTCTTTTATTGTCGCAACTCATAATGGCTCACACAGTCTTTGATTTTGCAAAAAGATGAAACTCCAATTCGAGCCAGGAAGGCTGTATTCCCTGGGTCTGACTCTCGTCATCTGCAGAGGAGGAAGAGGAGCTGCAATAATGACCCCAGTGAGAGGAATGGAAATGGACTTGGGGAAAACACAACTGTTGTCGTCTGTTTAGTGTTGACGTAAAGGACCGACAAAACATATAATGATGAGTAAAAAAGTCATTTCCACAGAACAGTGAGAGAAGCAGTGGCACGTCTCCTTCTTAAAGCCACTCACAGCTGAAGACGGTGATGTCGGAGGTCTCAGACATGGTTTGAAGAAGGAGGTCATATCTGTGAATAAGAAACTCAGAGATCAGTTTAAAGACGGCCTGATGAGCAGGCGTGAGCAGGAAGAATAATGTCATGTATTATGTAGGAAGAAAGAATAATGAATTTTATATAGTGATTTTATAGATTATAATTGTAATGTTTCTTTGTACTCACCTGTCCAGAGACTGCAGATGGAAAATAGCTACTTTGCTAAATCTGGTACAAATCATCTCTTCTTTTGTAAAGACTAATGGTTTTGTGCACTGTCCCTGTTGCAATAAACAATAAAAGAAAAGAACGAATAGACTTTAAACATTACAAAGTCTCCACTTATGTATTTTGTAAATACAGGCCTAGAGCAGGTGAATACTTTGCCTGGTGCTCCTCCTGCTGGCAGCAGTAGGAATAACTTATTGAAAAACTACCGACACCGTAGAAGAAGAAACAGGTCGATTTAACAGCTTTGCCCGATGATTACTCAAAACTGCAAGAATGTTTCAGGTCTTAGACTTGGTTGTAAAATGGTTTGAAGCCCCAAAAAGGTTCAGCCCGATATTGTCCACTTTCAACAAATGCTTGTGCTTAGAAAACTCCAGGACGGACGACTGAGAGCTTAAACAGATAACTGCTGCTTTAGCAGTTTGCTAATTTCAACAATTCCAAGTGTGACGATTCTGTTGTACACTCACTTCGCTGTTCCAATAACTCATTATACTCCTGAGTACGATATATTCCAGTCTGTCTTCCTGTCTGCGCCTCCATAACGGTAACAGCCTTCAATCGGAGCGCTCAGTGTCGACGTGGAGCAGTGCTGACAGAACCCTCGCTCCACTTCAGTGCAGAATGTAAATGACGTCCCTCCAATCAAAGCCAGACTGTGGCGGCGTCTCCGAGTGTGAAGTGTGCAGAGGATCTGATTCTGATGCCACTGTGACTGCCCTCACATATAGAAAAGGCCATCTGTACTCCACTGCACTACTTCAATCCTTTTTACATAAACATGGAGCTTGAAGACTACACTGCAGAGACAATTATTACGCAGTTTTCAAACTTCCAACAGTGTAAAGGTAAAAGGCTGTTTGATTGAAGCGTCCCAGGTGATGAGAGGACGTGTGGTCAGAGGAGGTCCACGCTCTGAATTAAGTGCAGAATTATTATGCAGCTTATGTTCCTTCACCACAATGGGAAGGAAAGAAAATGAAAAGTCACATTTTGTTAATATCTGGTCAGAGGGGTGTGTGATATTCGTTTTTCTGCGTGCCAATAATTACCTATGGAATGTGTCTGCTTGACATCACGTGTGCCTCGCGAGGTCTAAATGTAGCTTGTGCTATACAGCACAACTCAATAGGGATCCTTTGCTATTGGGAATGCAAGGCCATATGTTCAGAGTATATTTAGATGTATGGGGTTTTAGGTAAACAACCTAGTCAGCAGATATCTCTTGCCATCTATGGACGAGATAAACTATTTACGTACACTGGGGAGGGGGTAGCTAATAGTATATAAGTCTCTCCTCTTCTGACCAGACTTTGGATTTCTCCTGGACTGCTTGTACTGCTGTTAGAGCATATCTGTATCACCTGCTGAAAGCCTGAATAAACAACTCCTGCAAACGCCATCGCTCTCTCTGCGCTGTCTTTGTAACAAGAAGGTCCTGGACATACGGTTTCTTACATTTAAATACTGACAGGGGCAGCCCTCTTGTATATAAATATAAAAAATATTGGGACGGCACATAGAGCCATCAAACGTTTTGTTGCCAATAGCCAACAGGGTCGTCAGAAGTGAGATGACAAGAAAAAAACACAAAGCATTTAACAAGGCAGGTGCGAAATAGCAGGTCCAAGCTGAAACATAAAATACTTGGCACTTCATTTACCATTTGATTTTGCCCCAAAACTGACGTGTAAATGAGACAATGCTGCGCAAGTGAAAAATGGTAAATGACCCTCAAAGTCACGGTCAAAAATCAAGCATAAAGCCATGAGGAAACCATTATCTACCAGTGCTGTCATTTTCAGCAGCTGTAACCAACCTGAAGTGTCCAGAAGTACAAGGTATTCATCAGTGGTGAGAGACATAGGCAACGTGAGAAACTAGTATTGACCACTACCACTAATCATCAAGACTCAAATGTTAGACCAGGTCAGGAATGATTTAAAGACAGATCTTTCAAAGGTCGTATGGACTGATCCGAGAGACTCTGGATAGACTCCTGTACCTCCACTTGAAAAAGCATCCTCTAAGAACTGGCAGAAGGTTTGGGTTTCAATTCCCCTTTCAACTTGAAATGGTCCAAATGGTCTTGAATGACACCTGCCCGTCCTCCATCTTTCTGGCCCTAAAGTCAGAGTAGAGCTTTTATTATTTCCTGGACTATTACTGATCCAGCCATGAGCCCGTTCAACAGTCCATCCAGGACCATTTGCATCCAGGATCCTCCAGCTCAGCGCTGGGGACATTTTTTGGGGTTTTCCACTTGACTCTTTTGTTCCATAACCCTCAGGATCTTTTAGACATTCTACGTGACTGTCTTACTGCGTCCCACCTCAGCAGCAATGGTGGCGCACTGCGATCACACAAAAACAATCAAAAGAAAAAAGTGTTCTTATTTATTTTATTTATTTATTTGAACAGGGACAGTGTACAATATACATTAGCCTCAGAAAGGAGAGATGCATTGTACCAGGTTATAGCACTTGTGCTAATTTCCACCTACAGTCCCTGGGCCTATTGTACATGTTTTTGGTGGTAGGGGAAACCGGAGTACCCGGAGGAAACCTACGCAGACACGGGGAGAACATGCAAACTCCACACAGAAAGGCCCCGTCCAGGTGGGAATCGAACCCCGGACCTTCTAGCTGTGAAGCACGAGCGCTAACCGCTGTGCTACCGTGCTGCCGTAGCAAGTTTTCATGAGAGTGTGAAAACATGGACAGATTTGGCCTTTTAAAGGGATATGGTCCTAAACTTTTAATCAGCTGCAAAGCCTATTTCAGTTTAACTATTGTTTTCACTAAATCAACTTTACTCAAGTAAAAAAACATGTTTGTCTCTCTCCCATTTCTTCTTGTTTCATATTGAAGTTCTTCGTGGAACCTTGTTAGGCTCCAACCATGAAAATGTAATTTTTTTACCATTTTTCAACTGGTCTTAAACTGTTGATTGGGACACAGAAAAAGGCGCCACTTTTACTTTGACTTACTGTAGATTTGACGGAGAGAGATTTCGAGTTTCACTTCAAATTGTATGGCTAAACGAACGCCTTCAGAAAGGAACAGATGTGTCTCCCCCACTTCAGTTCCACTCGCATGCTCTTGTAAACAACTTAATCAAATCCATCCTGATGCAACTCGTGACAAACCGTGTTCAAATATATCTCATTTAGAGAAATGTGCCATGTTCCTTTTGGCTGGAGCCTCTTCTTCCCGGGCAGAACTCTTTACCTCCAAATGTCTCTTTGTGGTTGTCCTTGCACAGAGCGGGCCTCCAGAACGAACAACACTGATCAATAAAAACAGCACTGCCTGAGGGGGCGAAAATCCTGTTACCCCGGCCACTACAAGATTATGTTCTGCCACCGTCCGGAGAATCCTCCCCCACAAGCCAAAGGTGAGACAGTTATTTCATTTGACAAACCAACAGTGAACAACCCAAAGGAAAAACACCCGAGCCACATCTGCAGCGCTTTCTAATGGGGTCAAAGATGTAGACTCTGCAGGCACACAAACGCTTTTGTGGGCACAATATAATCAATTCTGCCTTTTCAGATTAGTAGTCTGGGCACTTCCGGGAGATTTCCACTGGTCTCAAAATGTCCTTAGAACTGGGTTAATGTGGGTTCAGGTCAAAGGGTTCCCTAATCTACACAAATGTACCTCCCAAATCAACTCTACATTTGATAAAACACGTTATCAATTCTGTATTATTAATTAGATTTTTACTAAAGTGATATCTGCAGAACAAACGGTTTGAAGTTCAAATGGCGCTCTCTTCCTCCTCTGCCTGTCCCAGACGTGCTCCTGATCTGAGGGCACTGTGCTGTCCCTGTGTTTCCCTCGTTTGAGAAGGTAAGACACGGGACGACAGAGTAAACAGGGCGACAGGGCGAGGACGTCAGCGGCGCGTTTCAGGACCGTCTGGACAATGTCATCGCTAACTTTAGTTTGTGGTCTGTAAATGAGCTGCTGTTACTCAGAGCCAGTGAGTCACGGCTGGGGCCAGAGCAGTGTGTGAGCTGAGGAGGAGGGTGAGGAGCACAGAGACATGGACTTCCTCTTGGATTATTATTTATGTTCATTTTGATATCGACAACACAATGACACTGGGCAAACAGATGTATGTAATACCTTTGCTTTTTAGTAGTAGTATTTATGCTAATCATACGCACAGTCTTTATAGGACGGGGAAGGACTGTGTAGTGTATCATTAGGTCCACATCATTGTGTCATATTGAATATCAATGGTCTGTCCGTGTCAGTGGAAGTTAGTAGGATCGCAAAGGGACGGAAAATCAAATCAAATATATTTACTGTATGTAAGCACATTTAAAAACCACTGTCGTTGACCAAAGTGCTTCACAAAAGCTCTACAGTCCAAACACATAAAACAATATTCAAGAATCCAAGGCCGTGCCAGATTCTGTTGAAGTAGAAATGTGTCTTCATTGTGTTTTAAAGCGGTCAAGCGTCTGTGCAGCTCTTGTGTGGAGAGGCCGTTGTTGTTTGTCCTGTAGATGCTCAGTAACATGCACGATGCAGCGCAATAAAGATGAGAGAAATAAAACTGCCCCTCCACTCGCCGCAGATCCATGATGAGCGGGCGGGGAGGGGAAGGCTGCAGCCTCGGCGTTGGACAAAAACAGGGATCAGAAACGCTCATATCGGCTGTGGAGGAGTTGCAGAGTTATGCAGTAGTTTTATTTTTATTTTAGCTCATTGGAACGTTGAGCTTCAGCTGCAGGATTGTTGGAGCGGCTGAATAAAAAAAATAAAAAAAAAATAAAAGAAAAAAGTTTGCTACGCACCCCGTTTGTGAAATGCGCTTCTCCACACACCAGGAGCTCATTACAACGACCCCCGCTGACGCTCTTCATCATCAGGAGGTCATCTCTGACACACCGGGTAAACGTCACAGATTAGACGTGCTGTGGCACTTGAAGTTGTTTATGGAATTTGACATCGATTGTAAGGAAGAATACAAGGCAGCGGGACGTAAAGAGGAACATAACGTGAAGGTTCCCACAGAAGAGCAGCGCCCCGAGTGCTGCTCGTAACGTCCCGCGCCTCAGTCGGCCTCTTTTTCTTAAATAACGGCCTCTCCCCAGCGCCGCATGCAGGATCGCCAGGCACAAGATCCGGCCCAATAAGTAAAAGCTTAAACCTTATCCTGTAACGTGCGGGAAGCCAGTGTAGAGCAGCTAACACAGGGGTGATATGTTGCTTTTTGGTCTCTGTAAGGAGACAGGCAGCTGGGTTTAGCGCCCCCTGGAGGCGATGAATTGAACGCTGACCAAGACCAATGTACACAGCATTACAATAATCAAGTTCCAAAGTTATACATGCATGAATGGCTTTGACCTTGCTTAGAGTTATTTATCATTTATGTGTTTCTAAAATTTAAATTCATTATCCACAAACATTCGGAGGTTCCTTACAAAACGGTAAATGTCCAAACATTTTCCAGGAACTTTCAATGGGAACTTTAGGTCAGAAATTTTGGCAATTTTCAAAAATTACAGTCAAAAATAATTGGGGGGGGGGATAAACAATTGGTGAACCTATTCATTATGTGTTTGAATCATAAAAAATGCATTTGAGTGATGTCACACCCGTGACCCATACATGAAGTGTGAGGACCATATTGTCAAAACACAACGTAACGTTCATAAACTTTCTGCTCTAATAAATCACTCACTCAGATCATGTGTCTGACATAGAGCTGCAGAACAGGCCTACATTATAGACTTTTAAAACTATATAATATTGTAATACTGCACACACATATGCAAGATGGATACACACATGAATGAGTCTGTTCTTATTTGAATTCTCATAAGTTCTAGTTAACTCCCTTGAAAATGCCTGGAATTTAGCCACCCTATAGTTGCAGAAGAAAGGTTTGGTTGAGCACCTGCCCTTCAGAATGTCTGTGCTTCACCAGTGAGTCAGAGCAAATAAACAAACAGGGCTGTACGGTTCTATCATAGACCGCCCTGGGAAGGAAGACCAGACTGAATTCCCTGTAGAACAGAGAGAGACCTCGACTGAGTGCTTACAGATAACCCATCGCCCAGAGTGCTGAAACACAGATGTGTGTAACTGCTAAAGAGAGCGCCTGATGGCCATTTTTGCATAGGCTGGGCCGCCGCCGTATGGTGTTCTGTCGTCACAGTGGGAGAGCCAGTGTAGGACTGGTCTGTGTCAGCCTATTAAAGAGTGCAGCTGAGGTGAAAACCGCTAACACCAGGAGACCTTTGACTGGGACAGCAGGAGCCATCCATCGCCCCGTCCTTGGCTCAACATGGACACTTAATACAAGCGTGTGTGTAATGTGGAACTGAACCTGTAGGGGGTTTAGTCTAAAGTAGATTGGGCTCTATAGGAAGCCTGGACAGTCAGGCTTGTTAGTGAGAGCCATGTCTGGTCTGGATGAATGGAAATAACAGTGTCTGCGAAAGTGAGCATGTGATTTCCTGATATAAAAACTACAGGAAGCTTCACCCGACCTTTGCTGGTCTACATCTAATGAGTCTGTCTGTTTCTTACAGTCTCCAGGTCATGGCAGCGCCATTCTGCTTATTGGCAAAGAGTGTTTGTGTTAAAGAACAGATGTTATTCCATCGTCAAAGCCTTTATATGCCTTTTTAGACGCCCAGGTGAACATGACTGTAAGCTACTTCTACTAAGAAATCTCTGCCCACCCATGACCTTTCACTATCACATGTTTTCTTTCATCACTTGGGATGGTTTTGGGTTGTGAGTTTGGAATTAAACTGATGCAAACCTTCTCTCACACCAATGTATCAAACATGAATGCATGTACGTATACAGCACAACAGGACTGCAACAACACAGCTTTAAAAGTAGAGTATGTAGGACCTAATGTTTATTTTAAGGCATGGGAACATTTTTGTGGAAGCTTAATGTGTAAAAATTGTTGAAATAAATTGGTGGACGTGAGTAATTTCCTGCTCCTCAGAAGGATCTGAGGCTTGTGATCTGCGCTGATCTGAGAGCTGCTGTTGTCACACGACGGAGACCACGTGTAGTAAAGACTAGCACTAATATTCACTGGCCTCTGTGTTCTCCTCACACATGAGATGAAGACGCTGGTGCAGCTCTACACGGCCATCATCCAGTCCATCCTCTCCTCCTCCATCCCCGTGTGGTTCCCCGGCGCTACAGAACGGGACAAGCACCGACTGCAGTGCATTGTGCTGCTGAGAAGGTGATTAACTGTGAGCTCCATCTCTCCAAAACCTGTTCACCTCCAGGACCCGGAGGCCTGGAGAGCTCACAGCTGACCCTTCTCACCCTGAACACGGACTATTCACCCCTCCCCCCACATAATAACCTGTTCCAGCCGTTTGCACTGCTCTAGATAACACTCTGTCTGCTGCACTATCGGTAAATCCATTCACGCTGTTGTTCTGAGTTAAACTGTTATTTTATCAAATAGATCAAGCCCTATGATAGTTTATTACCAGACGTTTCCTAGTCTGTGAACCTGTATCGATGAACATGCTCCTGCGGCCTTCGGGCAACAGTTTCAACAGTTTGCTTATTCAAAGTCAACACTAGAAAGAGCTGTGAAAGCACATGCTAAGAGTTAATTAAATAAAGCGTCCTGCATATCCCCCCGCTGGCATATGTTGGTGTCATCAATCTTCTGACCGCCAACGAAAGTGTCTCAATATCGACAAACCTCGGGCTAACAGGCTTAGTACTCCAAAACATCCATCTCTGAGCATTAACAGTGGAGGGGGTCACCGCCTTACGCTGGTGAGCAGCACACTTCTCCAGAAGCTCGTGAGACGTCTCACTCAGAGTGTGCGGACTAAATGAATGCTAATGTGGTTCTCTGGCTGCACTGGAGGCCGTTGATCCAGAAGAGAGAACGGCCGGGAAAACCACTGGGACCCACGTCCTGCTCCCACCCAGCACACCGCCTGTTCCACCTGCTGCCTTTGGGACAGGGGTAAAAGGTCCCTCTCGGACAGAACCCACCAGACTCTATGCCCTGGCTCAGAATCTGCCTGCACTTACATCATTCTCATCATCACTGTAACAACCCAGGTTTTTACTTTGGGACACAGAAGTAAGTTCCACTGACGAAGGGCACCAGCGTTTCATTAGTTCAACAGAAATGTATTTGTTACAAAAATATGTTTATCATTCCTTTAGAGTTCATCAGAAAATATGTCAAACCTTTGCAGGGATGCATGTAGTACATTCAGTCCACGAGCTACAAGACAGAGCTAAATCACAAACAGAGACCAGTTTAGGAGAAAGGCAAGACATGTTACCGTTTTCCCCAATACATACATTTCAAGACATGTTGGAGAGGACTAAACTACTAAATATAAATAACTGAATGAATTGTGCAGTCATAGTAAAAGTACATAACCGAATGCCTGTTGGTTTGGGAAGATATTTTAGATTACAAAATAAGGTGCAGTTTGTTTTCATTAATTGCCACGATGGTCTTTTTGGAACCTCCTGGGCCGTCCCATTTCTAACTTGATTAATACTTCATCTAACACCGGGGAAGAGAGGCGTCTGCTCAGGCCAAACAGTCACCGCTCCCCTGTCAAACCGAATGGGCCGAATGAGACTTGGGCCGGAGCAGAGAGAGCCCGGGGCAAAGTCGGAGAGCGCGGGTTGGACCGACGCGAGGCTGACCTGGTGAGTGGACGGAGCGAGCACCCCTGGACATGACCCTGCACCTCCGGACTGACCTCCCCCCCTGCGTTAAACATTAATGCTTCCCCAGACGAGCTCCAGCGCTCACACATTCACTGGGCTTCACCGGGTCAAACGGCACATTCCACTCTTTTGGTAAAGGACGTGGCACAAGTGTAAAGGAAACAGGGTGTTATTGATAAAGACCGCACACAAAGGAAACCACTATACTTGGATGACACAGGGTTTTGTAGGAAGTTGAAAGCTTTACGGTATCAAGCATGAACGGTTTTGTGAGTGAGAATGCCCCACTAGCCAAGCGCTAAACTGCGAGTTACTTAAAGAGCGGGTATTGTGCTTTCTGCAAGTGAATTTGGAAAAAAAATGTGTCACTATCTCACACTTTGAAGAAGAAGAAGATCTTTGGAGTTTCTGATCTCACTTTGTTGATTAGAACATGTGTTCGAAAACAGGTGAAACTAAAATATGCTGTAGCTTCACTTCCTGCTGTAAGCCCCTCCCACCCTGCGCAGCTGTGTCAGTAAAGAGTAATGCTGCGTTTACACATAAGCACGATGCGTTACGAATGCCACAAATGCACATTCGTGGCCAAGGATCACGAATGTGAGTGGACTTTGATGATTCGGGGTCGAGGTTTCACGCGCCGCCACTAACTGTTGCGACCTGTTACTACGCGTTACGATTAATGGCACGAATTATTACGCACGGTCACGAATATGCGTCCCGCGCTGCTGCGTGGTGTTGCGCGCTGCTGCGTGGTGTCCCGCGCTGCCACGGGCTGTTACGGGTCACTAGGAATATTCGCGTTCTGTCCGAAATCTGTCAAGAATTGGGCGAATGTGGAGTGATCTTCTTCCACCGGGTTGGAGGCGGAGCAGAGGCCGTGCTCTCCCCTGAGTCATTGGGCTCGTCTGGCTCCAACTCCCGAACATCAGGTACGACCCAGGAGGAAGAAACACTTTCAGCACCCCGAGGAGCGGCAGTGGCTCGGGGTGCTGAAAGTGTTTCTTCAGGTGCTGTCCGTGGCTTGGAGCGCGGATTGGCCGACTTTGTGACACTTTTCCTTGGCGTAGCTACTGCAGGTACCAACATTTACTTTGGGCGTAGCGTGTGTTTCTGTCAATTTTGAGCGTGAAAACAGTGATTCTGCTCCACGAATGCTCTCACGCTGAATTACGAAGCGCCACTACGCATCACGAAAGGACACGCTCCGTTGCGAACTCCACGAACAGAGGGTGATTCGTGACATTCGTGGAAGATTTTTTGACAGACAAAAACTTTCTCCACGAACGTCACGAATGTCACGAACTGATGCGTTCTGTTAAGAATCCCATTGAGATGCGTTAAGTCACGTCACGAACGTCACGAATGACGGAAAAATGACATTCGTAACGCATCGTGCTTATGTGTAAACGCAGCATAAAGAGAAAACTGAAAGTAAAATTAGGTTCAGGCAAGAGTCCACTGACCGTAAGGTTAGGGCCAGTGGTTGTAAATGTGTCACGGTTCGGCCTTTAGTCGCCCCGTTTTGGTTTGCTTTGTGTTTATCTGTCCTTGGTGTTTTATTTTGACATGTCTTTTTGTGTGATTTCCCTTGTGTTGATTTCCTGTTTTGTTTTCTCTGGATTTTGTTATTTTGGTTTTCGTCATTTATTAAACATCACCAGTTTTGTTGCAGTCCTGCATTTTTGGTTTTATGTTTCCTCACTCCATCACACCATGACAAAATGGCTCTCTAATCCACAGCACAACTGGGTTAGAGATGTCGGACTAATGGCACCTCTGCTCAACGGGACATTTTCAGACTAATGGGACGTCGGACTAATGGCATGGCACCAAAGAGATGGAGAGCTGAGGAAAGCATCTCCTGGACACATAGGACCTCGGGAGCTTTTCTAAATCTGTCACCGCCATGCAAAGAATAGCTCCAAAGATGACTCGTGCGCTAGCGGCTCCAAACGAACTCCTGTTTTTGATGAGAGAACAACATTGTAAAAAAACACACACACAAACATGTTTTTTTAATCTGTAAAGCACTTTGTGTCGTATGAAAAGTGCTTTATAAAGAAAGATTGATTGATTGAAAGCTCTAAGGGCTTTTCAACCCTTTTAAATTGTGTGCATGCTAAGTTCAAAGCGTGTTGCCACTGCTATTCAAGGATAAAAGTCTAAACACTGGTCTAAACATCATCAAATAAACATTGTAAAGAGTTAGTTGTTTTTTTTTTTTACTTTGACAGTAAAACCAAGGTGTTAAAGGAGAAAAACAAATCTCAAAACAGTTGTATTAAAAATCTATATTAAAAATCAAAACGACATCAAAACTAATATTGCAGCTTTGAAAACCGGTCTTGAAACTGTCCTTAAACCACTAAGTCTGAATGTCGCTTGTGTTGCCAAAGCCGTCCTGCGCGGTGCCTAACACAGCCGGCGGAAGCTCACTCACACACCCTTTTCAACAATAACAGTTTTAGCCCAGAAAATATGTGGAGCAAGGCTAACTCACATTCACAGTGTGCAGGCTTCAGTGCACTGACCTGGAGCCCCTGTGTATGCACCGGCCCGCCCTGTGTTCACTGAAGGCCACACATTTATTTAGGACACTGGATTAGCCGATATGGATCTGGGGGCATCTCAGTGTTTGCGCTCACGTTCTAGAATTTCTCTAAACAGTAAAAAAGGAAGATTAAACCTGATCTGTTATTTGAAAGGAAATGGATCCTGAAACACAGTCTGTGTAGGTTCATGTCGACAAACGTCCCGTTATTCAAGAATGGGACTCCCATACACTGCTGCTGCTGGAAATGACTTTACTGTTCACTGTTATTAACCACTGAGGTGATTAAAGCACAACAACAAGTCAAAAATGGACTTTACCCCCTTTACACCCCTGTCAAAGCACCTCCCCCCCTGGTCCAAATGTTTTGACCAAAAAATCAAACTGATTTTTCTGACCGATATTGCGATTTGCTCTTTTAATATTTTATGTACACCATATGTTTTATTTGTCATGCAACTGAGCATTGAGCTAAGTATTCAGTATATACTGCTGGTAAACATCATGGTCCTCAGTTATTACATCTCAACTTCATACATCTGTGAGAGACAAAGAGGCATACATGTCAGAAAAACATGCTTCGTTTTAATCACACTGAAATAAATGTGCTGCTCTCACACCCTTTCTCCCTATTCAGTAACATAAATGCATTCTCCGAATCACAAGCTGCAAAACGCTGCTTGTTTTATGAAAATCCGCCTCATATTTACATCAAATCAATGATCAATGTTCCGCACGTGTCAGCGGGATTTTGCCGTTTGCGCTGCGTGAAACACACGTGGAGTTAGTTTATAGCGACTGTAGAGCCGACGCGCATGATTCTCCTGCAGTCACTTCAAATCAAACTTTATTTATAAAGCGCTTTTCATATTGAAAGGTATCGCAAAGTGCTTTACAGATAACAGACAAACAGGTGCACACACACACAAAATATATCATTAGGACTAAATAAATAAATATTATTTAAAAGCTAAGCTAAAAAGGTGGGTCTTGAGCCTGCTCTTAAAAACATGAACGTTCTCTGTGGTCCTGAGCTCCTCCTCAGGTCGTTCCAGAGGCGAGGGCCTTAATATTGGAAAGACGCCTCGCCGTGAGTCTTTCTGTTGACTTTAGGAATAACTAGGAGACCCCTGCCAGAGGAGCGAAGGGGCCGTGAAGGTTCATAAGGTAAAAGCAGTTCTGAAAGATAAGAAGGCTCGATCATTCTGATTGGCCAGCAGCCGAAGGCGGCGAGCCTCGATCATTCTGATTGGCCAGCAGCCGAAGGCGGCGAGCCTCGATCATTCTGATTGGCGAACAGGTCTTTCGCTCAAACGGCGGAGAAAGAACAAAAACTACTAAGGTTAGGTTTCTAAAAAAGGTTCATCGTGCAGCCCTACAAAGTGCCATTTCTGAAGTGAACACGTTTAAGCCGGCGTTAATTTGTGGCGACAAATGAAATAAACCAAACATTTTCTGTTGTCATTTGTTCAGTCCCCTCCCAAAGTCCAGTCCAGCCACAAGTTGGGCCAAAATTGTCATGAATTTATCTCCCTATGAGACACAATCACGTTTCAGTCACCGATCACTGGGCGACCGATGGGCATCTTCAGAAGACAGATGGACAAACAGCACGACGAGAGCCGGGTCAGGATAACGCTGTGTCGCCTAAGGTCGGTGCAAAACGAAGCATCTCGCGATACGCACAATCTGAACCCGCTTTATATCAACAGTGACCGGTGTTGTGACGCACTTCGTCTGTGAAAAGTGCTATAAATAAATGTGACTCACTTACTGAAGGACAGGTGCAATCGGGCGCGGTTCATGTTTTTGACTCTGGGCACAAAATCAATCATAAACCCCGCATCTGTTTTCCCAACTCGGCTGCATACACAAGTCTACGGCTGTCAAAACAAGTCGACAAGCGCGTTGGAATGGCTGCTGAATCCTCTCACTTACAGTCTGTCCGCTGGAAATATGTGCAACGGTCATTGAGCTCTCCTCTTGCTCTGTCAGCGGGTTCAGCATCGGCGAAACCAGCAAGCATATTTATTGTTAGTAATTAACAACACGGCAACGGCGGATAATGAACAGGTGCTCCTGCAGACTTACAAACACTAGTAACATTTAAAACATTTAAATATTGAATTTCTTGAGTGGTCTGCTGTGATTGGATCCAGTGCACCTCTTCTAAGCCAATCACTAGTGAATATCCCTTTCACCTTCCCAGATATTTGATCTTTTTGTGCTCGTCTTATTTGCACTATATTATTATTATTTCATTTGTATAAGCCAAACTCGACCAGCGGCTGCCTCAAAAGTGCGGTGAGCAGAAGATCACCAGCAGAGTGCACTACGTCTACTTTAGGTTCGCTTAATTCCGGTAATAATCGAACATGAGACAGTTTCATTTTTGTGGATGAATATTTGTCAGATCAGTTTTATATAACATGGATTTAACATTACTAAAGAAAACAGTTTGGATTATTGCCTTTTTGACTGACTCATTTAACAGCTCAAGCTAAAGGTCAGAGCTAACGTTTCGCTGTTAGACTGGATTTAAGTGGTTTATTCATGAGAAATAGTCAAGATGATACTTTCCAGAATACATCATTCTGAGTGTAGTTTTTCCTCTCTGGACATTTGGACACCAAAAAACGGTGCGACTATGATATAGGGCTGGGCGAATGTTAAGTCAAAGCCAAATACGAGTTTGAAAACTCACTATAAATTGTAAACATAAACACTGTATAACAAAGCTCTGTAAGGTGCACATTTAAATGAAAAAAAAAATTGATAAAAATAGCCTATAAAATAAAATAGATCAATATTTTTCCAAGGGCAGCATTTATATATAAATAAGATTAGTTTAAGATGACCTGTTTCTTTTTGTTGACTTAAGAGCTTATCTGAACAGTCTCAACCAGTTGCACAAGCAAAAAGACTCAAACTCAACATGTTCTTTTTTTTACTTCAAACAGTAGTGCTGTCTTGAGGTAAACATTAGGGGACAGACAAGCGTGTCCTCCGTCTTTTAAAGATTTTGTGCAAGAAACACCAGCCTGTCAACGGTGTCCGGCTTCAGAGATGCTCTGTGGGAGGTCACGATATTGCCACTGCAGCTAAAAAACCCTTTCAGAGGGTGAACCTAAACCCTAAATATGAACTATAACGGTCTACAGTGCATCCGGAAAGTATTCACAGCGCTTCACTTTTTTCACATTTTGTTATGTTACAGCTTTATTCCAAAATTGATTCAATCCATTTTTCCCCTCAAAATTCTACACATAACACCCCATAATGACAACATGGAAAAAAGTTGACATTTTTGCAAATTCATTACAAAAAACAAAAAAATCACATGTACATAAGTATTCACAGCCTTTTCTCAATACTTTGTTGAGGCACCTTTGCAGCAATTACAGCCTCAAGTCTTTTTGAATATGATGCCACAGGCTTGGCACACCCATCTTTGGGCAGTTTTGCCCATTCCTCTTTGCAGCACCTCTCAAGCTCCATCAAGTTGGGTGGGGAGCGTCGGTGCACAGCCATTTTCAGATCTCTCCAGAGATGTTCAATCGCATTCAAGTCTGGGCTCTGGCTGGGCCACTCAAGGACATTCACAGAGTTGTCCTGAAGCCACTTCTGTGTTATCTCGGCTGTGTGCTTAGGGTGGTTGTCCTGCTGAAAGATGACCCGTCGCCCCAGTCTGAGGTCAAGAGCGCTCTGGAACAGGTTTTCATCCAGGATGTCTCTCTACATTGCTGCATTCATCTTTCCCTCTATCCTGACTAGTCTCCCAGTTCCTGCCGCTGAAAAACATCCCCACAGCATGATGCTGCCACCACCATGCTTCACTGTAGGGATGGTATTGGCACGGTGATGAGCAGTGCCTGGTTTCCTCCAAGCATAACGCCTGGCATTCACACCAAAGAGTTCAATCTTTGTCTCTTCAGACCAGAGAATGTTCTTACTCATGGTCTGAGACTCTTTCAGGTGCCTTTTGTCAAACTCCAGACGGGCTGCCATGTGCCTTTTACTAAGGAGTGGCTTCCGTCTGGCCACTCTACCATACAGGCCTGATTTGTGGATTGCTGCAGAGATGGTTGTCCTTCTGGAAGGTTCTCCTCTCTCCACAGAGGAACGCTGGAGCTCTGACAGAGTGACCATCGGGTTCTTAGTCACCTCCCTGACTAAGGCCTTCTCCCCCGATCGCTCAGTTTAGATGGCCGGCCAGCTCTAGGAAGAGTCCTGGTGGTTCCAAACTTCTTCCATTTACAGATGATGGAGGCCATTGTGCTCATTGGGACCTTCAAAGCAGCAGACATTTTTCTGTACCCTTCCCCAGACTTGTGCCTCGAGACAATCCTGTTTCGGAGGTCTACAGACCATTCCTTTGACTTCATGCTTGGTTCGTGCTCTGACATGCACTGTCAACTGTGGGACCTTATATAGACAGGTGTGTGCCTTTCCAAATCATGTCCAATCAACTTCATTTACCACAGGTGGACTCCAATGAAGCTGTAGAACCATCTCAAGGAGGATCAGTGGAAATAGGAAGGACCTGAGCTCAAGTTTGAGCTTCATGGCAAAGGCTGTGAATACTTATGTACATGTGATTTTGTTTTTTATTTGTTATGTGTAGAAATTTTGAGGGAAAAAATGGATTGAATCAATTTGGGAATAAGGCTGTGACATAACAAAATGTGAAAAAAGTGAAGCGCTGTGAATACTTTCCGGATGTACTGTATGCGATACGGTCTAATCCCATATCTCATTCAAAATATATATCGATATATCTTAAATATCGATATATTGTCCAGCCCTACCATGATATAGGGAATAGTGTTTGGTGTGGTGTGTCCACACTCAGATCTGCTGCTAACACTTATCACTTTATATCACTTTATCGCTTTACTTTCTACTCATACACATCTGTAAATATAATCCCACTGTTGTTCTAAGTCTATTGTTGTCATCTTACCATATTTTACTTTTTACTTTTTATTTTGTATCTTATTTATTGATATTCCTTATGCATGCCCCCTAAAGCCTTATAGTTTAAAAGTTTTATAGCTTAATTTTATCTCAATTCTGTGTTATATGTTTTATGTTGCACGTCCGCATCAAGAACAATTCCTAGCTTGTGAACCTGTTCTCAAACAATGGCAAATAAAATCTATTCTGATTCTGATTCTGACACAGTCTGTGAGTCTCAACCAGCTACCTCCATAATGTGAAAACTAGTGTCGGCCGAGTGAAGCCTTGTGACCCTTCAAAAAGCCGTGGAGCTTCAGAGCTGCTTCAAACGCGGATCTTTTGTGAACAAACGTTATTATCGCCGCTTCTCATAAACAGTGAGTGAAGCACCAACACAATCAAAATCATTTGTGTAAAGTTTATTTTGCCACAATGATCTGCTTCAGTCAGAGCGACACAAGCCCCTACACTAATGATCACTCAATCCCCCGACATGGCTATCACCCTTAACATAAGTCCTCCTGTGTTATTTCCCGATGAGGTTTGTTATGGCGTCTGCAGCCCACATGCAAAGTTTACACACTGCACAGGTCCTCTTGTACAGTAACGACTAGCTGTGCTGCGCTCTCGTACTGCACGCTGGGGTGCGATCCGCTCATAATCACTCCGGGTTGTCCCAGGAAGCGTCGGGTAATAAAGTTAATGACTCCGCTCGCTCACACCTTCCAGCGTCGGCGGTGACATACGAGGACGGCGACGGAGACCGCGCTGTTCGTTTGTTTATGCCCTCCATATATTGAATCTAACCCACTGGGAACAGGCGAGACACAAAGCGCTCGGCCCGGGCTAAGCAGGTGTTAAAGAGGGGAAAACAGTCGCACGAGGGAAATCCGAGCACATCGTTTGAGCTTTTTCAGCGGCCGTTAATTGCTCCGCTAATTGGCAGACAGTTTGGACGAGCTAGCTGCAGGCATATTGCCTTGTTAAAGTGTTTTAACAAGATAAAAGGGGAGCGCTGGTGGAAGGTAAAACATACACTGTTACTCAAGTACCTTTTGAGTATTTTAGTTGTAGTTTATACAGCAAAAAGTAAAAAGGTTTGGGGATATTTACCGATGTTGTATAATAACTTAAATATAGCCTAAACTGAGTTACTGTTATTGCTCATGAAATACTTACATCTGACTTATTATTAAACTATTACTACTCTCATTTAATTCAAAATAGCCCACATGGTCATTTATATCATTTACAATAAGCTTATACTGGAATATATTTTGGAAATAACCTAAATGATTTCTTGCTATTTGCATCTTTCCCAAACTTACACCTCCTTTTAGGTTCTGAAAAGGTCCCAACTGAGCTGCAACGACTCTTTCCAAGCAGCTCACGGCTCACCTTCATCTCTGTGGAGGCAGAGACGAGTGAATCCAGTCGGAGGCGAGTTCATCGACACGACAGGAGCCTCTGTGATCATGTGGCACATTGGGACAGCGCGGCCCGGGACGCTGAATGGAGTGATTAGCACGGCGGCTAAGTCAATGCTAACAGAGGAAAGAAAGCAATAATCCTTTGCGGTGGCTACATTATAAACGCTGATATTTTCCCTGTCCAGCGACGATCTGCCATGCACCTTAACCAACCTGAGAGATTTTGAAAAAGCACGCGGTGGAGCGCACGTAGCCGTCGTCTCTCACCGCCCCATTCACTACAATGGACCACTGCCATCGGCTGAATGGGCCAAAATCACCTGCAATTTAGCAATCGCATTGTGTAATATCCCGATGAAACTGAGTGTACCTCAGCCTTTTAGTCCCAGGACACAAAAAACTGCCAAGAAATTAGCCAAATATAAGAACCGTCTACGCCCCTGACTCAGCCCAGTCGATGATTTAACTACTACGATTCATTATAAGCACATTTTATAGCTAAAAAGGTGAGAAAATGTGATTTCTGCTGTATTTTTCAGCTTTGCCTTTTCTGTAGGACCTAGACAGTGTTAATGTCAATGTCAACTTTACATTTTACATAGCACATTTAAAAACAGCCCAAAGTGCTGTAGAACAAACATTAAAGCCACAGTTTGAACTTCTTGCCTTATCTGCCCCACTAAAGAGAGTGTTGTTAATATGTTTGGCAGGTCTGTTTGGACCGCGGATGTGGGTGGAGGGAAGTGTTTAGTGCCATTACCAGTGCATGGTTATTATAAAGTGCTCTTACTCGAGTATATATTCTCCCAGCCCTGCTTGTTACTGGGCTTTCACGGGCCGACAGCCGAGGAGACGCTGTCCGCACAGACGGAATCATTAGCGGCTATGTGGGAGAAGGTCGTTAGCGTAGCCGTGGCGCACTGGTCCAAAAAAAGCAGCTGGCTGTTTCAGCATCAGTAACGCTCTCTGTCCGTCACCCCCCGGAGACCACAGCCTGATGGGTTTAGCCACGGACTAAACACGCCGTCGCTCAGTGACAGGTGGGAGGCTCATCACGCTGATCAATGTACAGTTGGTTAAAAGGGATCTGTGTACAATCAATTAGTAGCATGACACAAAGGAATTGCTACGCAGTGCATCATTATGGAGGATTTGTGCGGTTTAATTGGGGAGAATGCTCTGCAAATCCCTGGAGGTTTGGCCAGTCATGCTCATTTATATTATTTATGTGGCTTCTCCATCATTACCACGATGGGACTCATGGCGGGTGTTGGTGTAACGCAGCTTATCAAACAGAAAATGTAACCTTACGATTCAGGCCCAGAGGCCTCGATAACAGTTGTTTAGGCGCCTTTCACAGATTTTCACATGTAATTGTTCAGCTTGCAAATGACTAAGCTGCTTTTGCTAATCACAAAATCATGTATTTGTTGTAGTAAGGCAAAAAAGGATACATTGTTTAAAAAGGTTTGGACACACAAGTATAGGCCCATGAAAACATTTAGGATTGGTTCATTCCATAGACATTGTCACCGAAATGATGAATGCAAGTGTAGGGCTGGACGACATGGCCAGAATCTATAAATGTTTTCCTCATTTTGATTGATTTGGATTTTCTTTATTCATAATAAAATAAATACATGTAGCTGAATCAGTGACGGCTGGTCCATTGGGGATGTTCCTAGAGGTTCAAAACAAAGACATGTATAGTGATCTTTGCACTTTCATTTCAGTGTCAGAAATCAGACATCCCAAAAGCACGGATTCTTTTCATGCTTTTTTTTACTGTTTAATTGCAGCTTTTGATAATAGTTTCCATAAAGTAATACAATAAAATGTCTCAAAGGTAACCTACTTTTTAAGGATTATATATATATATATATGTATATGTGTATATATATATCCATCCATCCATCCATTTTCTTCCGCTTTATCCGGGGCCGGGTCGCGGGGGCAGCAGTCTCAGCAGAGATGCCCAGACTTCCCGATCCACGCACACCTCCTCCAGCTGTTCTGGGGGGACCCCGAGACGACACCAGGCCAGCTCAGAGACATAGTCCCACCAGCGTGTCCTGGGCCTTCCACGAGGCCTCCTCCCAATAGGACATGCCTGGAGCACCTCCCGAGGGAGGCGACCAGGAGGCATCCGGAACAGATACCCTAGCCACCTCAGCTGGCTCCTTTCGACGTGGAGGAGTAGCGGCTCAACTCCGAGCTCCTCCCGGTAACTGAGCTCCTCACCCGATCTCGGAGGGTGCGCCCAGCCACCCTGTGAAGGAAACTCATTTCGGCCGCTTGTATTCGCGATCTTGTCCTTTCGGTCATTACCCAAATCTCATGACCATAGGTGAGGGTGGGAACGTAGATGGATCGGTAAATCGAGAGCTTTGCCTCAGACTCAGCTCCCTCTTCACCACAACAGTCCGATACAGCGACCGCATCACTGCTGACGCCGCACCGATCCGTCTATCGATCTCACGCTCCACCCGTCCCTCACTCGTGAACAGGACCCCGAGATACTTGAACTCCTCCACTTGGGGCAAGGACTCCCCACCGACCTGAAGAGGGGATGCCACCTTTTTCCGGTGGAGAACCATGGCCTCAGATTTGGAGGTGCTGATCCTCATCCCGGCCGCTTCACACTCGGCTGCAAACCGCCCCAGTGCAGCTGGAGGTCCTGATTTGATGAAGCCAACAGAACAACATCGTCGGCAAACCGCAGAGATGAGATTCTGAGGTTCCCAAACTGGACACCCTCCGGCCCCTGGCTGCGCCTAGAAATTCTGTCCATATTCTGTCCAGGACGAAAACCGCATTGTTCCTCCTGGATCCGAGGTTCGACTATTGGCCGGATCCTCCTCTCCAGCACTCTGGAATAGACCTTACCAGGGAGGCTGAGGAGTATGATTATATATATATATATATATATATATATATATATATATATATATATATATATATGAGGTCGTCCTTCAGTGGACCATAGGGGGCTGGTGCAATGTGATTTGGTTGCAAAAGAGCTATTGGATGCTCCACTGCGCTACTGGATAAATAATATTTATCCAGTAGTGGACTGTGGATCCAAAGTTTAATATTTTGGGAGGAACACACAACGTCATGTGTGGAGGACAAATGGAACAGCACATCAACATCAAAACCCTATGCTCAATTTGAAGTATGGAGCAGGAGAATCATGGTGTGGGGCTGTTTTGTTGCCTCGGGGCCTGGACAATGTGCTATCATCAATAGAAAAAATAATTCACAAGTTTATGAAGATATTTGGCAGAAAGCCCTAAGACATTCACAACATGCATGGAATAAATAAGTGAACCCCTGGCTGACTCTTCATTTGTAGCAATAACTGCTTTCCTGTAGTTGCAGATTAGACGCACAAATGATCAGGAATTCATCTTGGACCATTCCTCTGCTGCAGATCAGTGAGATTCCTGGGTTCACTTACTTTTTCCTTCCTGTCCTGTGAATGTTTACATGTTACAGCCAATACAAAAATGATAAAATGTAATTGTTTGGGTGGTATAGTTTAAGCAGACACTGTTTATTCATTCTTATGATTTTGATGAACATCAGACCACATTTTATTAGCCTATTTAGCCAGAAATTTGAGAAATTCCAAAGCGTTTACATACATTGTGTGTGTGTGTGTGTGTGCGTGTGTGTGTGTTCGCATCGCTAGCCACCACTGTCTTTAGTCAAACAAACACATAATTAATGCTTTGCGCCAGTATCACAAACATCTCCCGTTGTCAAAACTAGGGGCTGTTTCTGCCAAATTGTCTGTAAACCTGGACATTTGTTAAGTCCTATGACGATGAGTGAGATTGACCAAAGTAAAGATTGCCATTTCGGTTAAAGTGCATGTAACACATTAAACACAATTTTTGCTAAAACATATAGTTAACGCAATTATATGTAAGATTTTGCTAAAGATTGTAGCCAGTTTTCTTTAGTTTGGTCATTTTTTGTGAGGATTGTAGTTTCACTTCCTTATAACACAATAATAAGGCGGGCCTCTGTGCCTCTTCAGGAAGGTTAAAAGCCTGTGTTTTCCTCCGCGGCGCCGCGTCTGGATTCAGACTGAACCGTGGCGCGGGGTCACTGAAGCCCCGGTGTGCGTTGTCTCGTAGAAAATAAAGGAGGCGTTGACCTTAACATGTGTTAATGTGTGTTAACAATCACATAACTGTCCTGTAACTTATGGCCCACGGACATATGACCATAGGCGTGCTTCAGCGTGCTCATAACTTATCCAACGTACGTCGGCATTCACTGGCTAAATCGTCCCGGGGTGACAGGGCCTCTAGTCGACTAGTCGCTGGTCAGAGCATGTTTTTCTTGCACTAGTAATTCTGCCACTGTTGAACTTGCTACTGATGTTATCCCTCTAAATAGAGTGGTGCAGGGAGCGTGAGATGAATCGGCCTCCACAGAGTCCAGTTTGAGAATCTTTGGGATGTGCTGGAGAAGGCTTTACGCAGAGCTCACACTCTCCCATCATCCTTACAAAGATCTAACACTGGATCTTGCAGAAGCTTTTGAAACAAGGCCACAGCGAATGTGCTAGAATCAAAGCAGGAAGGTAGTCCAACCAAACATTAGAATACTTTTTATTTGGTTAGGGTGTATGTAGAACTTTGCAACACTCAAAATCGATATCTCATTGGGTGTGTGTGTGACATGACGAGTGGTATGTTAAACTAAATAAATAAAAGCCTGACAATGCCATCCAGTAAAACTGGAAAACTGTGCTCTAGGTCAAGGTCAAGGTCAAGGTTTATTTGTATAGCACATTAAAAACAGAATACTGCCCCAAAGTGCTTTCCATAATCAGAGCAACATACAAACAACATACTGTAAGTAATAAACAGATAAACAGAAGATTAAAAAATAAAAATAAAACTGCAGTTTTATAAAAATGTCTAGCTCAGCTTGAATTAAAATGCCAGTGCAAAGAGATGCGTTTTCAACAGCGACTTAAAATTGACAATAGAGGAGGCCGCCCTGATTTCCAAGGGCAGAGAGTTCCAGAGTTTAGGACCGGCAACAGCAAAGGCTCGATCACCTCTGGTTTTCCGGTTGGACCGTGGGCAGTCTAAGAGCAACTGGTCAGAAGACCTCAGTGTTCTGCCCGGAGTATACCGATTCAATAAGTCACTTAAATAAGAAGGTGCCAGATCATGAAGAGATTTAAAAACAAACAGTAAGATTTTAAACTGGATTCTAAAAGTCACAGTCCAGTGGAGGGAGGAAAGCACAGGGGTAATGTGCTCCCGTCGTCTGGTCCCTGTGAGCAGACGAGCCGCCGCGTTCTGGACCAACTGCAGTCTATGGATGGACAATTGGTCAAGGCCATAGTATAATGAATTGCAATAGTCCAGCCGTGACGTTATAAGCGTATGGTTTGACCTTCCCCAAAAGCCTCAGCTGGAAAAAGCTGGTTTTGACCACTGAACTTATTTGTTTGTCCATTTTAAATGCACCATCAATATAAACACCAAGACTCTTTGCAAAAGGACGACAGAAAGACGATAGGTGGCTACATGCACCAGTGAAAACAGGATGGTCGAGCTGGCCAAATATTACAATTTCTGTTTTTTTGTCATTTAAATTTAAAAAGTTGAGAGACATCCAATCTTTTACATCGCTAAGACAATTCTGCAGGTCTTGAAATGAGTTCGATTTAACATTAAGCGGAAGATAAACCTGAACATCATCAGCAAAGCAGTGGAATGATATGTTATGTTTTTTAAAAATAGAGCCGAGTGGCAACATGTACAGTGAGAACAAGACTGGTCCTAGGACAGAGCCTTGGGGCACTCCGCTGTCAAGAGAAGCTTTATTTGATTTAAAAGATCCCAAGTTAACAGAGAATGACCGGTCAGTCAAATACGATCGAAACCAATTGAGCGCTGTGCCTTTAATTCCTGCACATGACTCGAGGCGGGAAAGGAGAATCGAGTGGTCAACAGTGTCAAACGCTGCCGTCAGATCCAAAAGCACCAGCACAGATGGGTTTCCAGAGTCAGAAATTAAAAGGAGATCGTTAAATATTTTTAGCAATGCAGTTTCTGTGCTGTGTAAAGACTTAAAAGCAGACTGGAATTTTTCAAAAATGTCGTTTAAGTTAAGATGCGATTTGAGCTGATCATCGACCACCTTTTCCAAAATTTTCGACAGAAAAGGTAATTTGGAAACAGGTCTGTAATTGGACAAGACAGATGGGTCTAAATTATGCTTCTTTAGGATAGGTTGTACAATGGCCTGTTTAAAAGAGTCTGGGACACACCCCTCTAGGAGTGACCGATTAAGCAGTTCTAAAATACAGGGACCAACTGAGTCCAAAACATCTTTAAACATCCTCGTAGGTATGATGTCTAGGGGGCAATTTGAGAGCTTAAGAGGACAGTCTTAAGTAAATCAAACAGCGAAATGGGTTCAAAATCCCCCAAAACAGCAGAGCATAAAGGGATAATACTGGGGTCTAATGCTGCACAAACAGTTGAAGAGCGGATGGAAGACACTTTATCTCTGAAGAATGTACAACATTTTTCACAAAGAAAAGCACATGGTAGAACACCAGTATGTTCAGTGGGGTGTACAATCCTATTTAATACATTAAAAAGAACCTTCGGATTGTTACAGTTGTTGGAGACTAGATTGGACATATAGTCTGCCTTTGCTGCCTTTACAGCTTTTTGATAGTTTGACAGACAGTCCCTTAACATTCCGAGGGAGACACAGAGTTTGTCTTTTTTCCATTTTCTCTCTGCGCGGCGACATTCGCGTCGAAGAGCCCTAGTGGTGTCATTGAGCCATGGCTCTCCAGGCTTTACGCGTCTGTGCGTAAGAGGAGCGATAGAGTCAAGGATATCCGTACAGATGGAATCAAAGAGACTGGACAGTTCATTGATATCCAAGTTGGAGAGGGAAGGGACACACAAAGGCGATGCATTGAAAGCCGCAGAGAAGAGCAGTGATGTATTTGGGCCAATGGAGCGCCGCTGACGTGCAGGAACGCACGAGTTCGTTTTAGGGCAAGACACGGCAATCGAGAACAACACAGGCATGTGGTCAGAAATACCTACGTCAACGATGTCTTTAATATTTACGTTTAACCCATGGGATATCACTAAGTCCAAAGTGTGCCCTTTATTGTGTGTTGGAACATTTACTGACTGGATCAAGCTCTAAGGCACACATAAGGACAGAAGCATCATGTTCCTTGTACGTATAGTTTAGTTTATTTCTACGTTTCCCTTTTGTGTCTTTCTGTTCAGATTTCATACTTTTAGACATTTCATTTCACCGCATTAGTCGATTCATTGTTTGTAAACATTAGCTTTTCCGTTGAACACAGTCTGTTCACATTTGTTCGTTTTTCAGTTCGTACAAAACAAGAGGGAGGAAGCAAGACAGCAGCGCGGTTCCACCGTCGTACGCCCTCATCTAGCCCTACTCGGCCAGCACGGTGCTTCGATGGCCCCGGAAGTGCGTGTGAACCAGGGTGGCTTTTATACTAGTGCTAGCGGTATCTGCTGGTCGTTTTGATATTTAAAATACAAGTTTAATAAAATGGCATTTAATAAAACTGGTAATGCCACATATGGTTCCAAATTAATAACGGCCTGACCAAACAAATACTGAAAGTGAACCTAAATGAAGATGAGTGTTATTTTATAGTTCGGGAGCCGAACCACTGATCTCTGTCCTTTACATACAGTAGCTCCCAGTCCCGCCTACTACACACATTTCTAAATTCCTTCTATCTTTTAGGTCGGTGGGGATGAAAACCCGAGAGCTCGTCGTTGTCTCATCCGAAGCCATCGTCACTTTGCCTTCATCGTCATCCTGCTCGCCCAGCTTCATGAGGTTTTGGTCTTTGTGACTGAAGTGTCCAAACGGCGCTCATATGTTTGGTATAACTGAAATAGCATCCATCGTCATTTACTTTTGCAACCCAGACAAATAACTTTAATGACATGTCCAGACACTGCAAACATAACCCTGAATGTTTTAATACGGTAAGAATAACTGGTGAAATAAGGACAAACGCTTGAATAGGATGATGATGATGATTGATGATGATTGATGATGATGATGAGGATGATGGTAGGTGATGGGGTCTTTATCGTTGCAGAAGTTTCCTCCCTGTTTGTCTGGATCGAGAGCAAAGGTTTGGTTTCTGACTGCGGTAAAACACCAGGGTGAAAGTCAGAGAAGTTTGTCCAAGCGCAGTGAGGCAGTTCAGTCACACGGGAACAAGACTGGAGCCATTCACATTCTACTGCAAGCACATGATAATCGCTCCAAGCCTTGGTGTCATCTATGAACAGAACAGGGAGGGAAGGGGAGAGTTCAGAACCCGGACCTGCCTGCGCCCAACTTCCTCTTAACTGTCCCGGACTCCTCCACACACCTACAGCTACACTACTTACCTTTCTTAACTGAGCTTAACCGAACTTAAATCTAAACGCTTCTTACAACCTACAGACCAGTCCAACGCCTCATCTGAAAGTCAAAACTGATCAAAGATTCCAACGTGTTTCCATGCGTTGTTGCCGCGCTGTCGTCACATTTTTGTCACCTTTTGGTTACTGTTTTATTGACTTTTTAAAAGTTTTTTTTTACGCTTTTTTTAGTCACGTTTTGTTTCTTTTCATCCCTTTTTTGTTTTTATCTTCATGTCTAATTTTTGTCGCTTACCCAAAGCTTTTGGATTTGGGTAATGCCTGGATAATAACTGGAGAACATGTTCTTGGTTCAGCTGGGGGTTTGGAGGTTAATTGTGTGCTCAAAATGAAGCCCAATCCAAATGCCACCCCTGCACTAATCTGAATAAGACGTCAAGATTCTGCAAATACTTACCTCATTAAAACTTACCTTGGGGGTTTCTTGAGTTGTGACGTTGGGTCCATAATCGGAAAGGGTGTTACGGGTCAGTACGGGTGTGTCACAGTTCAATATAAAAAAGTTGGTTTTCTAAAATAGCCTAAATGTTCATTATTAGGCACATTTATAACCTCAGAATAAAATTGGCAAAGCTTTCTAATTTATCAAAGCTGCTTTATCATAAAAAGCTTCCACTGGGCTCACAATGCAAAACAAAATAGGAAACAGTAAGAGTTAAAAAAATAAATAAAAATGCAGTTCACTATCCCGCGTCGGCTATTTGATCATTACGTTTTTGGTTTCGCTTTGGACGGCATTTCAGACGCGGTTGGGCTGTTCCTGGACAACATTCTGCTTGGACTTTTTTGGAAACAAAGCTTTTAAGGCGGATTAGAACAGGAACTTACGCCTTTATGTGGTCACTCACCGCAGCCTGGTCATCGGCAGGAGAAGCCATCACAAAGACACGCTGAGTTCATGGGTTTTTGGAGAATGTGACTTCACAGCTCTTGAATGTCTGCAGTCTTCAGTTTAGTGGTTAGTGGTGATGACACACATGCGCTCTGTTTGGACACGCGCATACACACTGCTTATACAAACAATCTGGCACGATGCATTGCTACACCCTTAATAATTGCTATTGTGACAGTATCTCCCTCTGATATAACCCTGTCCACTCTGCTGCAGGAAAGACCTGTCCAGATCATTGTTGAGCCAAAACACAACCGTCTTACACAGTCCACAGAGAAGAGCGTACAATGGCCTCTACAAATGCAAACTGGAGGCGTGTGTGGATCAGACTGGACTGGCCGGGACCTCTCCAGATCACTCTCCAGTACGGGGCGAATACGTTAGCTCAGGGATGCAGTACACATTTTGGCCACCAGCGTCAAATTGGGGGCGCTGTTTCACTCGTTTCATAAAGTCACATGTTAAAAATGTACTTATAAAAGAGTTGACGTCGAACTGACACTTTCAAAATGATCTAATGTGGCATTTTCTTTGAGTTACCAAATGAATGAGGTAAAGTCACTGTAGGTGCTGTAGATACAGGTGTTGCTGTTGTTTGTACATGTTGCACTATATTGCTACAATTGTTCTGTTGTGTTCTGTTTATATTTGTTTTTATGTAGCATGTTATTTTCATAGATAGAATCAAATGCAAATGTGTAGGCTACCAACAAATAAAATAAAGTGACCATTAGTATTTGCAGTTATATGTGCTTAAGGCTTCACATCGCCGTATATAAAACACAAACGCCGTTATACTTTCCAAATTAGCATAACGCGTTCCCCTTAAAGAGGCTTCAAAGCTTATGTCAGATGAGACGCACAGATCCTGCTTCCACCTGTTATCGGCCCGTATCCGATTGTACTCGCAAATGTTCAAAGCACAAAAGGAATCTTTGAAGCACTCGAGAGCGGAAATTCTCCCCATAACCCAGCACAGAGGGGACGGAGTAAATTGGTCTGGCTGTCCGTATGAAGAGTTTCGGAGATTGGAATATTTTCATGTCGGGCAAACATCCGACAGGGTCATGATCCGCCACTGTGCCCTCTGAGAAATGGAATCCAGGAGGTTTGATTTCAGAGACGTCTACTGCAGGATATGAAAACTCCATCATACTTTATAAACTGTGAAGTGCTAAAAGGCGTTCCTCTAATAATGGCATTAGTCAGTGTAATAAAGCGGTTTTATAATGCCATAGCTTAGTCTGTTTCACATTTGTACGAATTAGAGTCTGCAGGTGATGTCGTCTTTGAAAGGCTGAGCATTCCAGGACGGGGTGCAATATGTAGTATTAGTGAATTGCACATCTCGAGCTGCGTGGTTCATTATAGGTAGGGCAAAGTGTTTGGCTGCCAGACAACATTCAAAGATGGCAGAAAGCAACACTTTCATTTGGACCATTTCAATCTCTTTAAAGTGTTTGTGTAGTCGCTGTGGAGCCTGCTATGGTTACAACCAGGACTGCGTATGGCAATGGACAGAAACAGAAAGAACCGGCTGCCCTTGCATATGAAGAGAGAGATGCTGCATATATATCAATCAATCAATCAACATTTATTTGCTCCACAGAACAGGATAAAAACAAACAGTTGTCAACAGGGCAGTCTAAATAGGTGTGTCTTCAGCTGTGATGTAAAGACTGGACATTGTAAGTAGCCATGTGCTTCTGGTGTGTTCTTAGCATCAGGCCTTCAAAAGCACCACCTCTTAATGATTGACCAACTAAGCACCTCTAGGCTAAAATTCAAGATTGATCTAACTTTGAACAATTTAGGATTGATCTAAATTTACATTTAAATCAATCAACATGTATTTGTACAGCACTTTACAATGACACCAGGAAGACCAAAGTGCTACACAGAAAGATAAAAAACAATTTAAACACATAAAATTATTGCACCCTAGACATAAATAAGAGTGTTCTAACTATTAAAAGATGAGTCTTTAACCCCTTAACTGCCACTTTAGGGCTAGGGTTAACAATTATTTACATCCAAATCTCAAAGCGTATACAGGCCAAAAGTTTGGACACACTTTTTTTTAAAATGTTTTTTCCTTTCATTTCTAAACTGTTTCCACTGTAGATTCTCACTGAAGTCGTTCATTTATGAGTGAACACATACGGACTTGTGTTTTAAACTTTACTGCTTTACATCTTTGACATTTTCTCAGTGAGCTTCATGATGTTGTCCCAGAAATGGTTTTGACTTCTCAAACATGTTTCACCTCTTTTTGTTTCCTTCATAATCCCATGTGTTCGTTCCTAGTTTAATGCCTTCAATGAGAATCATAGTGTGTTAATAATGTTGAAAATAAAGAACAGCCAATACATAAAAAGTGTGTCCAAACATTTGGCCTGTGCTGTATATGCCAGTGTGATACCTAATTTGAAAGCCAGGACCTTCTAGTTTCTAAAAATATGTGTGAGATCTGTGTGAGTGAAACACAACTTACGTTACATTTGCCGTTTTTATCATCCTGATTAGGGTTAACTAACCCTAGCCCTCTGATCAGGGGGGACGGCAAGTAACAGGGTCATCCGGACTTAAAAAGGGACAGGTCTGTGAGAACACGCAGACTGAGGGGCAGCTGTTTCACAGTTTAGGCACGACAACCATAAAGGAGAGATCGCCCCACTGTTTGTACCGGGACCTGGGCACGTCCTGAACCATTTGATCAGAGAGCTCCGCTGGGGCGATACGGTCAACATTCCAGTTGAATATAGCAGAGCTCTCTTGGATGGGTGGGGAGGTGAATATTGAGAGCTGTGTGTGTGTGTGTATTTACTCTGCTGTTTTCTCCTTCCTTTGGACGTGATCCTGAGGACCCATTTAAAACAAGATGATTCCTCTCATGGGGTTAATCCTCCAATAAACATACATACATATATAAGAATAATGATTCTAATACAATAGAGCTGCAAAGGCCTTTAGGTGCCACTGTCAATGGAGCTGAGAGCACATGAGCGATGATGGTAATGACCGCCGGAATATCTGGCCCAGTGAAAAATGTAATTAATTAATAAAAAGTTGATTTAATCATACGATCCCTTCAAGAAGCCACACATGTGTTATTATAGACTCTACTAATGCTTATTGTTCTGGCTGTTGTGACATAATGAGTTGTGTTTCTACTTGTTCCATTTCTCCAGCACATCGCATCTGCAAAGAACGAGCGCCTGAAAGTGGACTCAGCTACGTTCAAGCATTTTGCAGCTTCCGTCGAGGAAAACTGCCGTGACTCATAACCTCTGAATAACGACAAACAAACAGAGCGAGGGAGCACAGCACGACGCGCTCCACACATTGTCTTAAAGGACCTGTATCATGCTATTTTAGCCATTCCAAAGTAAAGTATAGGCCTTTATATGATATATTGTACCTCTACCACTACGGAGCACTAATTTTTGTGATAAATATAAGTATTTTCTGGAGGTATTTTTCCAACCCGGAAGACAAAACGCTTGGATTCAGTTAACTCTGCCCCCTCTCGCCGCTCATACAACTTTAGCAGTAGTAGAAATATATATATATTTATATATATAAGTTATATAAGTTATTTCATGATGCTGTTATAAGGAGTTAACATGTGCAACACAGCTTCATGGCTAAGTGGCTAACACACACGCTAACACACACACGCTAACACACACACGCTTACATGCATTTTGATCGACTCACCACTCTGATGTTTCCATTATGGGACTTTGATTCTGGCCAAGGTTCATTAGCATCCATCAGTACAGGCACAAACAAACACTATTGTGGCTGATAGTCGCTGAATCCCGGAGGGAAAGTCCAACTTCTATGGCCTCTTCTTTAGGAAGGTTGAATAAAGTCCTGTCCTCGCAGCCAAACGCGCTTTTCTCCGTGACATTATCGTGAGGTAAGAAAAAAGAACAGGTGTCCAGACTCCAGAGTAGGTTAGAAAAAGCTCCTTCTTCACAACTTTCGGTGCAACATGACATGACATCTGTTCAGACCGTTCGGACGCTCAGGGGGAGCGTTTGTTTTCGGTACAGGGGCAGCGCAGCGTCAGGCACTTCCTCTTTTTTTTTTTTTTTTTTTTTTTCTTACGACAGAAATAATTAAAAAAGCAGTTTTACAAATGAAAATCAGGTCGTAAGGCATTAGATTACAGACGTCGAGCACTTCCGTTCCGCTGTGGCGACACAACTGAACATGCCAGTCGTTTACCAGGAGAGGGCGGAGCAGCTGCTCAGAGCGCAGGATTCAGGAGGATTACTGAGAACTGCGTGAATGAAGCCAAAAACCACTCTGGGGGTGTTTTTGATAAGGAAATAGCATAACAACATGGTTAAAAGCTCAAAAAAGTCGATTTTGCATGATATAGGACCTTTAAGCAGAATTAGCTTTAAAAGGAATGACATCAGCTACCGTGTGAGCAAAAGGATCCTCGTGACCCCCGTGCGGACAGACGGGTCCCTGGCACCGCCGTCATCAATTATTCAAAGTAAAAGCGCTCTCCAGCCGCCATGTCAAACGTCACTGTCACTTTTAGTTTGAAAACAACTCCAGACCCACAATCCAAGCACACAAGAAATACATCACCTTTAGAGTCGGTACATTGTATTTTTACTGCAATAATACAAGCAGGGTTCACTGATTGGATTTGGTGTCTGACCCTTCTCATGCCAACAGTGAAGAGTGACGCACCTCGGCTATTGTCAACATGGCGCTAACGGGTACATGCTTCAAGGTTATTATAAATAAATAGATATAATACAGCAGTATTTATGGGCCATGTCAAATCCGACTGAAGAACAACATCATCCATCAGGCTGTTAGGACGCTGAACTCTCGCCCTTCCCTTGCCAGAAACATGGTGGATCTCCATGGTAGCAGTGAATACATTCCATCCCAAAATATTTGACAATGAATCAGTTTGGTAAAGGGCATAAAAGAACTCTTTCCTACTTTCTCAGCACCGTTCCCCAAATCTAGTCCTAATTATTGCTACTACAACTCTAAAGGTTCTTAGCTTTCAACTAGGAAAGGCCTGTTTCCATATTGTGAAACTAAATGGAAACAGGCTTCTCCGTTATAGAGCCATTTTTCAAGGGCATATGACTGAAATTGGCTCTTCATTCACTCCACACATGGTGGTGGTAAGTTTCCCTGGGGCAGATCACATCTCTGACCATGACCATTCATCCACGCACACTCATTCATCCTTATTGTACATGTTTTAGTGGAAAGGGAAACCGGTGTATTCTGAGGAAACCTACGCCGACACGGGGAGAACATGCAAACTCCAGAAAGGCCCCGTCCAGGTGGGAATTAAATCTGGGACCTTCTTGCTTTGAAGCACGAGTGTGCCACCGTGCCGCCCTATCACTGAGGAATGAGAGAGTCAGAATTTCCCTTTCCCTTTGTCTGTGTCATTAAATTGCTGCTTACTGACCGTGAGATAATTCAAACTTATCAAAAGTCTTCTTTAGACTTAGTGGCTTGGACCCACCTTTAGTTCCCGGCCCTGACATGTGTGAGATTATTAATCTATCTTTTACAGAAACATGGTCAGCAGCTGCGACTGGAGGCCGCCACATCTGAGGCCTGTCATGTGAGACCTGTCGAACGCTGAGTCGATAATGGGTATTCACTTCCCAGATGCTAAAAAACGATTAGTCCGGTCAGAATCCAGTCGGCATAGAGATTCAAAGACACAATAGGAGTCTGTTATTTGTAATTCAAACCAAATGAATTATCCATCGACTTAAAGGCACACTGCGTAGCATTTTGGACTATGCTGTTGCCGTCAGTACAAAACATGCTCCAAATGACCAGCTCAACACAGACAATGCTATTACTGCAGTGGTTAACCAAATAATTGATTTGGATGAGGACCTAACCTATTTACCTTTATCTCCATGGAGACGAGCTGGAGACGTACCCACTCCTGGTAAAATGACTGTCATGTCTGAGGAGAGCTCAGCCACTCACAGCAAAGGCTCATGTTTGTTTGTACATTCATGAGGTATTTTTCAATGATGAAAAAAAAATCCATGTATTTCAATTAGATTTTTTTGTTAAAATTCTACGCGGTGTGGCTTTAATTTCCTGAACGTTCCCCTGTATGTGACATTCTGCAGAGTTAACCCATCCTGTGTTATCACAACATTGCTCCTCCCCTACCCTCCTGGCGTGCACCGTGTCACATTTACATAAGAGACGTTCTTGTTCTCTCCTCAACCAAAGACTCCAGCCCAGTGTGTTACCCAGGTACAAGAATGTATTTACCCAGCGCACAAAGGCAGCCAGTGTTGACAGTCTCCGCACAGACGGAGCAGAATGCAAAGTGCACCTCTTCAGGAGCTCTTATCTCCCTGTGCGCAGCGCTCAGCCGTTCAGACAAACCCGAGGACAGCGACACACAGGTATTCACGGCTAATCCGAGGTGACACGCCCGGGACGGAGCAGCAGACCCGCGGCAAGATCTAACAGTGCAAATCATCAAAACTGATCACTGAAAATCCGCCTGAGTTATGGATAAAATGTATAATTATTAATGTTGTGTGACTGAAAATAGTCACCGACGAGGATTCAGTATTATTGTATGTTAAAGGGTGCTCGTGAAGTATTGATAAGGTATTAAAAAGCATTGGCAGTTGATAATAGGCAAGGCAAGTTTATTTGTAGCGCACAATTCATACACAAGGCAATTCAAAAGTGCTTCACAGTTGCATAAAATAATAGTATCATTACTAATGGCCTATTAATGCCTTATTAATACTTAATGAGCACCCCTTAATCTAAAGAGTTACCAAAGATTCAAAGATACTCAAAACAAAACTGTCTGTTCTTGATGAGGGAACAACATAATGACATATATGTGTGTGTATATATATATATATATATATATATATATATATATATATATATACATATATGTCATTCATCTTCTGCACTCAGTAGTTGAAGTCTTCGAACGTTTCGCCTCTCATCCAAAAGGCTTCGTCGGTGACAAAAGTCCCGCTCAGCCCGCAGCTGAATATATAGACCAATAGGGAGGAGTTGGGGTTGGCCCGGCTCCTCCCCTCTAATCACAGCTACTCTCACCTGTAGGTAAACACCTGTGAAGTAGAGTGTCTCTAACGATCTGCTCACCTCCGTATCAGTCGGTCCATGGTGTCCTACGATGTGACAGCACTGTTTACATCTGTCCCAACCTCAGCAGCAGTCACAGCCGTGAGGAAGAGCCTGACTGAGGACCGCACTCTAGCTGATAGGACCCAGCTCACCCCTGACCACATTTGCAAACTACTGGAGATCTGTCTGAGCACCACATACTTTCAGTTCAAGGGCAACTTCTACAGACAGATCCACGGCTGTGCCATGGGCTCTCCAGTTTCACCCATAGTGGCTAACCTCTACATGGAGGAAATGGAGAGGAATGCCTTGGCCTCATACCCAGGAAACAAACCCAGTCACTGGCTCAGATATGTAGATGACACGTGGGTCAAAATTAAGCAGAAGGAAGTGGCACTTTTTACAGATCTCATCAATGCTGTGGACCCCAGCATTACATTTACTCGTGTGGACGCCAAAGAGAAAGAACTTGCCTTTTTAGATTGTAAAGTTATCATAGGGGAAAACGGACAACTTCAGACAGAGGTTTACAGGAAGGCCACTCATACTGACCAGTATTTGATGTTTGACTCAAACCATCCACTCCAGCACAAACTAGGGGTCATCATGACGCTCAGACATAGAGCTAAAGAGGTGCTACCAGTGCAGAAGGAAAGACCAAAGAGGAGCAACATGTCCAGAGAGCCCTCTCAGACTGTGGCTATCCTAACTGGTCTTTCACTAAAGCACAAAGAGCAAGAAGACCCAAAGAACAAGACAGACTCCAGAGCCCAGAAGAAAGGGAGTTGCAGTGCCGTATGTAGCCGGGGTCTCAGAGAAACTTCAGAGAATCTTTAGGCAGCACAGGATTCCAGTGAACCACAAACCGGTGAACACACTGAGACAAAAATGAGTTCATCCCAAAGACAAAACTCCGAGCCCCAAACAAAGCAATGTGGTTTATTCAATTCAATGCAAAGAAGAATGCAAACGACATTATATTGGAGAAACTAAACAAGTTTTACAGAAGAGACTTTATCAACACCGAAGAAAAAGCACAAGTGGCCCTCAGTCGGCGGTGCACCTCCACCTCAAAGCCTCCAACCACTCCTTTGAGGACGGGGAGGTCAACATTTTAGCTAAAGAAGAACGTTGGTTTGAAAGAGGAGTAAAAGAAGCTATTTTTGTCATGGAAGAAAATCCCTCCATGAACCGGAATGGTGGGCTCAGAGTTAATCTTCCATCACTGTACTGTTGTATACAAGAATTGGCAGACCCAAAAACGCAGAAACGAAAGTAATTTTATTACACAAACACGCAAGTGGATGGGGGTGAGGGATGAGTGATCCTGGGCGGCAAGGCAGGTAGGTGGAGATGGATACTGGGTGGATGATCCAGACGGAGACACAGACAGAGGACAGATGGCAGTGGTACAGGAACTGGCTCCAACAACTGAACAGAACACGGAAAAACACAAGTTAGTGTTTGGCATCAAAAAGGTCTGGCAAAATAGTTCAAAAGCCTGATAGACGCTCACCGGATGGACGACGGAACAATCCGGCAGAGGAGTGGCGGTCTGGTGGCCTTTTCTACAGAGTTGTTTGCATGATGAGATACAGGTGTGGACCACAGCAGGTGAGTAACGAGGGAACCGCCCAGGAACCGCCAAACAAGGGAAACACACAAGGGGAGGGGGAGATGGAGAGAGAGGGGAGTGGCCGGACAGGACCACAACATGTACTCCAATCTCCTTCGGGGAAAACCGACAGTACGGCCAGTCCAAGGAGACGGCATCTCAGCTAACAAAAGAACAATAGGCAGATAATTAGCAGTGATCAGCCATGAATAGGACAGATAATGGGCAGTGATCATCTATGAATAGGACAGGACTGACCGATACTGAGGTGAGCAGATCGTTAGAGACGCTCTACTTCACAGGTGTTTACCCACAGGTGAGAGTAGCTGTGATTAGAGAGGAGGAGCCGGGCCAACCCTAACTCCTCCCAGTTGGTCTATATATTCAGCTGTGTCCAGAGTGGGACTTTTGTCGCTGACGAAGCCTTATGGATGAGAGGCGAAACGTTTGAAGACTTCAACTGAGTACAGAAGATGACTCAAGCACCTTCATTGAAGATGTACTTGTTATTGTTTATTATGGATTCTGTGTTTTTAATGCACCTACTTCGAGCCTCAAATTGAATTTCGATGTATAGTAACGCAATGACAATAAAGTTGATTCTGATTCTGAATAACATGGAAAAAACAACCCAGTGTCTTCAGAAAAACAAACCCCAGGTACGCTTTTACAATATGGAATTACGTACCTGTAATACGTATTTTAGCAAAATTACGTTGGTTATTTACGTTTTACAAATTCATTCAAATAATCTCATAGGATGTGAGAAATGTTGTTTTTGATGCACAGAAATAATCTCTTCTGTTTGGAGACAATAAAGATGAATCTAATCTAATGAGCCTATAATGCCTATTTGCACACCCTGAGTGTTTCTAAGAGCTGAATGTAACAATCAATTAGATTAACGAGATTCATCTTTTCCCAAAGGACTATTACGGAAGAAGCGGGACGGGCCTCCATGGGACTCGGGCTGTGGCGCTAAACTAGCCCGAAGAGGAGGCACTTTTCCCCGCTACAAGCTCCGCAAAGACCCGGCAGGAGTTTATTGGATCATGCACTCAAACCAGAGCATTATGGAGGACCGTGGCTGCCAAAACAGTAAATAAATATATAAATGAATATATAAATAAATAAATAAAATAAAGATAACATTGGCAAAGAAATGCATGCATTTATTGTAATAAGTGCATTTATTTATTTATATATTTATGTATTTATTTATTTATTTATTTATATATTTATTTATGTATTTTTGTATTATTTGTGTATTTATTTATATATTTATATATTTATTCATGTATTTTTGTATTTATTTGTGTATTTATTTATGTACAGTATGCATTTATTTTTATTTTTATTTATTTACCCCTCCTGGAGCAGCCACCTTAACGTGGTGGAGGGGTTTGACCTGAATGATCCTGGGGCTCTGTTGTCGGGTCTCCCAGGGCAAACAGGTCCTAGGTGACGGGTCAGACAAAGAGCGGTTCAGAAGCTCCTTATGAGAGACCAACAGGCCCGGTTAGAACCATGAGGCCGTCCTTCTGTGGACCCACCACCTGCAGGGGGCGCCAAAGGGGCTGGTGCAGCTCCAACAGCTGCCCCCACGACCCGGATACAGACACGTTTTTTCTGTGTTTATTTATTTATTTATGTATTTCTCTTAATGTTGCAAATCATGGGGCGGGTCTGAATGCCGCTGCTGTAAGGTGATTGGTTAATCTTTCTCCATGCACACAGGCCTTGTTCAGCATAGACACAAACACGAGCTCTGCTTCAGTCCTTTGATAGTGGCACAGAGCGGGTCATCTTGTGACTGGAGGATCGGCAGTTCGATTCCTGCAGGGGAACACTGTCATTGTGTCCTTGGGCAAGACACTTCACCTGCCAGTGTCTGTGTGTACTGGTGTATGAATGAGCGTGTGAATGTGAGTGGATACTTGCTGGAAAGCACTTTGAGTGCCTAATGTAGGTGGAAAAGCACTAGACTATAAAGCAAAGTTCATGTCTATGCTGGAGGCGAGATTCAAACCCCTGACCTTCTGCTCATGAGACCACCAGCTCTACCAACTGCCCCACTGACGCCTTTCTACACTCAAAGTGCTTTCTAGCAAGGATCCACTAATCCACAAAGATTAGATAACTGTGGTTAAGTCACATACACCTGTTTGTTGAAACAATGTCGATCAGTGATGTGATAGAAAAGTATACATTGAGCTTGAGCGTTTAGTAAAAATGTTCTTCATGAAACTGAAACATGAGCAGTTTCAGTAATCTCAAAGGTTTTGTATGTAACATCAGGAGCTTCCTCAGGGCTGCACCAAACATTAAAAGTAAAGAATGAAACAAAACAAACAATGCAATGTCCAAACAAATGTAATGTCCAGGCAAATAGAATGTCCAACAGAGGTAAATGCTGCATCTTCAGTCCGTCTCCCTTTCTCAAACTGAAAACATCAAGAGTCCATCACTGGCTGCGATTTCAAAGCAGCATCTTAGCAGACGTTCTATCTTGTTCCAACATAGTCTAGAGGTTTATACAGTATTCTTCATTTATAATTCAAGAAATACCTGTCCAAAGTAACAAACGTTCTTTGAGGTAAACATGCAAATAAAGCCACTACACTGTGTGGGTGCCACATTAACACACCCTGAGGAAAGTTGTTCTCTAAGACGAGAAAGGCGCCCATCATAAATCCGAGACAGTACTTAACAAGCCGTGGCACTGACCTTTTGTCCCGTCTGCAGCAGCGCACTCACAAATCTGCAGCACGATGGATGTTAGAATGAATACTAGACAAATCATCAGAGCCTTTGGGAGTTGCTTTTGTGATGACATTGCAACAGAATATTATGCGTCTGAAAATGACATAATGATGACGGGGCCGTTTATAAAATAGATATACAAGTGTGTTCCAGCTCACCTGACAGCTTTCACTCTCGCACTTATCCCTGGAGGCTAACATCTGCCCCGCCATAGACCAGGGAGCAGAACACCTAGGCTTCTGCATGTTCATTTGGTAAAATACTGTATTTGGCCGATTGACCTTACAACACAGAGCCCGCCCTCGTCTGGTGCAGAAGTTCCATCCAATGTTAAATGTGTGGATTATTTCATCCTAAAATTTTCATTTTAGTCAAAGTAATATTTAAAATTAGACTAAAACGAAGTAAAAAGTTGTTTATGAGACTAAAATGGACTAAAATGTCCACACATTATCATCAACTAAAATATGTCTAAATAAAAATTAAAAGAATAGACTACCATTGTTAAAAAATCCCGAGCCTCACATCATTTAAATTCCCTACCAAAGGAGCAGCTCTGTGGAGAAGAGACATGAAGCAGAGGACCTTGATTAAACTTTTGGGTGAGTGTAAATCCAACTTTAGACCGGTCTGCACTCTGGGGCGGAGCGAGTGAGGTGTGAATGAACACACGCTGCATGACGATTTTTGGATTACTGCTCGGAGGCAAAATGGATCAACTTTAAATCATCAAGGTACGCCTCTCCTCTGCCCAGGGGTGAAAGTCGTTGCACGTGCACATCTGTTCTCGCGAGGGCCGTTTCTGTGCCCCAAACTACTCACTGTGAGTGGTAGTTTGGGGCAAACCCGGACCGGATCAGGACCGAACCCGGATCGTACTTATTGTGAGCCGGGGGTTACTTTCACCCCTGCTTCTGCCCCTTGTTCCCTTCCTGCTGCAGTATTAAGGTCCTGTTTCCTGGATTTGTATGCAAACGTTGAATGTTATTGTTTACTGTCGGTGACCCCGCACATGGCAAAAGGCTCAGCTCCACAATCAACACATCCCACTTAAAACCTTGTTAATATATCCATCATTTTAAGACATCCAATACAGACCACCTAACAAATTTAAACTGAAAGTCAACTAATGTGGAGTATCTTTACTGCACTCGGACTGCTGCAATGAAACACTACAGACACAACATCATTAAAACTCTGTGCACATGAATTAAACTACAGTCTAAAGTTACTCTTAATACTTAAGTCTACATTTTCGCCTAAACCAGTTTAACAATTACATTTAGGCTATTCATTTATAATCATAAACAGCACTTCAATTAAAATCACCAAGGTTCACCAAAAGAAGATGGGACAAAATGATCTGTAGTACATTTACATCTGTGACTGGACTGTCCTCACTTGTACAGCAGGAACATCTACACATGTGTGTGTCTGCATGTGGAGGAAGTATGTATGTTCTTACCTCTAATAATGTGAAGTGAATACATTCACTCGTGGTATGGACGGTCTCCTCCTAATCACTGTGAGCTGTTTCTTTCTTCTTGTTAAATCTAATCTTAAATCTATGAAACTTTTCCGCTCCTCTCCTTCCTTCATTTGTGTGTGTTGCCTACAGCGCCGAGTGTGTTCACTACATTGATTTGATTATATTTAGCACCACCTTTTGTTTTCAGCTAATTTATAATGGAGTATGGCGGCCGGTGCTTTCTTTTTGCCCTCTAGTCGGCGCCGCGGTTCAGAATCACGTGTCCGTGCGTATAATATATCGGCCTCACAGTATTTCACCATGAGAGCGAGGAGTGACCACAGCGTGACATCAGGGACGTGTGCACGTGTCTGTGCACGTGTGTGCGTGTCTGTACACTGAGGTCGATGATCGTTGTCACATGGCTGACGCCTATAGCACTTACCATTGAATCCAAATGTATTTTTCACGGGCCCCGAAAGCAGAGGCGGTTTCTTAAAGCAGCAGAGCATGTCCAATAACATGGACTTCAGGGTATTCTGGTACTTTGACATTTTTATTTGAGATTTGTTCAGTCTCAGGCTTGTCTCAAATTGTGTAAACTGAATAACAATCCTCTCAGAAATGTCCCGAGCTCTGTGCATGATTTCAAGTTTCATCATTTTGACCCATGAGTTTGATCTGCAAAGAGAGATATCATTTTTATAACAATAACCACCCAGGATTTATTCGGCTTGCAAATGACTTTTAACCTCTTTTTATGGTATATTCTTTGGAAATATCCTCTCATTATTTTATGTTTTAGGATCTGGCACTACAAGTCAATAGAGAAACTTTTTTACATTTCGAGATATCTAAAGAAATGTGAACCTTTTCCTGAAGATTACCGACATGTTTGCTGTTCATTTATGTTTTCGTATAAAAATGAGACGTTTTATGCCCGAAATCTGAATAGTGGACAGACCCAGGTTTCCGTACACATTTTGGCCAGCACTAGTCCTAACGATGGAGGAAAAACAAAGGTGGACAAACCATTTCCCCTGAACATCTCACAGAGCGCTGCAGAGGCTGGATGGAAGGGCAGATAATGAAGCCTTTGTGAGTGAAAGCGGAACTCTGCGCTGCACCTGCTGCCCTGCGCTCCAGTGCTCCACCTTTCTCCACTCTTAATGATAAGAGTATGGAGAGCTGGAGGAGGAGGCTTCAGGGCAAGGCCTTTGGGAGGAGGAGGAGGACAACACCATCTCTCAGGAGGTGGAGAGATGCAAATCGTGATGTTGTCACACAATTTCAAACACTACACTTTATGGGCCCGATCGGGATGAATCTTACGCAATGTACTGTACGCCATAAAAATAAAACTGTGTGCAATGAAGGACAACAGGGCAACATTTGGGAACGCGAGTTTGTGGAGAGATGCATCTCTGGTTTTCATACCACACTGATGCAAACAAACCTTCGGGTTCTACCACTCTACCCACTGAGCCACAACCACGCCCTAAAAAGCATTGCTATCGTTGCGAGGGCGAAAAAGAAGATGGCGGCATTTTTATGGATACTGATCATCAGCACAGTAACAGCAGAAATACATGAGCTGCTGGTACAGACTTACAAACAGGCATTTTTAAAAACGAAATATTGATATTGGTTATATTGTTTGGCTCTGTTTTGAGGCTGGTTGGCTGAAACAAGGTGCTTGGTCCAATCAGGTCCACCTGGAGCTTTTGCAGTTGATATTGATATCACTGTGCGAATGTTATTTGTCATGACTTCTTTTTCTTATCATTAAGAGCTACCAGGAGCAAAGGGCTAGACTGCAATGGCAGAATCTAACGTTGACGTTGGAAGCTAAAATAAGTTGGCCCAATTCGTGTTACAGGTGCAAAAGATGAATCACAGCTGAACTCAAATATCAGTTCAAACACACACACACACACACACACACACACACACACACACACACACACGATTCTAGTATTAGTTTAAGCCGTTCACAATTCAGCCCTGTTTCTAACTCTTGTTCAGCAGCAGAAAGTAGACTGCTCTGGACTTCCTGCAATGTTTATGTATTAGATGAAACGGCCCATAAATGTGACCCGCCGCGGTTTCCAGGGACTAGTGATGCGGATGGGGCCCGCGGATTCGGTCGGATCGGGTACCTCAAAAATACGGCAAACTTCGGGTGCGGGTGGGTCGGATTACAAAGCGCTCTTTTTTTTATTTTATTTTTTCTTACATTGTTGGCTTACAACATACAGTGCATTCTTATCCGTAAATGCCACAAACTCGGCAGTGTTGTTGAATGTTTCGTTTTATGGGGTAAACGAAGCATCAAGTGCTAATTCTCCTGTAAACTCGCGGTCACGTGACGCGTTCCCGTTTGAGTGACGGCAGCTGCAGCCCGACTCATGACGCTGTTTTTAATGTGTGTGGGTTAGGGTCGGGTCGGGTCGGCAAACTGAGACACTTTTCTTCGGATCGGGTGGTTCGAGTTTGATTTCCAGCGGGTCGGGTTGGTGCGGGTCAGAAAAAAACGCTGACCCGCGCATCTCTACCAGGGACACGAGTCAGCAGCCCGTGTCTCGAGAAAAACGCAAACAAAGAATTGTTTAGTTGAAGTCACGAAGAAGCCTCTCCATGTTTAAGCTAGCAGTATTGGTATATTTAAAAGCATAAACTTTTAGGTTCAAACCGACTAGTTTGGGGAGATTTCAGAGCGTGCAGTAGGGGCGTGACTTTGTCTGTGTGTATTTACATACTGGGTAAACACCGCAGAGGAAGAGGAGGCACCGCTGCTTTGGTTTGGGTTGACACATGCTTTAGCAAACAAGGCAGTTTTATACATACGCCTATTGTCCATCAGTTTTCAGGTTGAAAAAGTCTTGTTTTATAAGACTTTTTAAGACTTTTGTCCCCACACTCTTCATGACTGTAACACTTCCCCTGTGTCTCACGGAGGCCGCCGCTACTTACGCTGGAAAATGGATTTACCACGAGTTTGCTGAGCAGAAGGCAAAGGTTCAGACGGGTGAGTGAAAGTTTGTTTTTGTTGTAAGCTAACATGGTGCGTTAGCATGGGAGACAGTCATGTAATCACGAGGAATGAACCTGCTATTTACACCAAATCAAGATCTCTACAAACTTAAACCACTCCATAAATGTGGTCAGCGTATCCCCTCAGCCCCGGGCCTGACTGCGTACAGCACCAGCCTGGTCTGTGCTCCTTCAGCCCTGTGTCATTTTTCGGCTTCTCTTCTCTTGTGATGTGGTGCACGTTTGTAAAGTGCTTTCTTTAATTCCGTGGCGTGAACAGAGCATGAGGGTTAAGGTTAGGGTTAGAGCAGACGTGAGGCAAACTCACACATTACTGTCTCCCCGTGCCGGATGAAGCAGAAATAGATGAAAATCTGTTGGGTTTGGGCTGAGACAGAGTCCTGTTATTATATAGAGGATGGCAGGCTGAATGCCAGCAGGAGCCACAGTATATTTGGAAACTTGCTTAAGTTAATGAATATTTTTTCTTGGGAAAACTAACAATGTGTCTTTTTTTATAGAGTTTATCGAAAGCACATTCATTCCTTGCTTTTCCCCAACACACAGACAAGTCAGGTATCGATAAGAGAATCGATAAAGAATCAAATCGATTATTGATGGCATTGATATCCATAAAATCAATTCCCATCCCTAATGACTGCAATAATGTCCATATGCAAACGATCACATTGCTAAGATGATGAGATGATTTTCTCTGCAAGATTGGGTCCAATATTTACAAAGTACCTATTAAATTGCTCGACAGCTTCACTCATATCTTCTATTTTTTCATCATCATTATAGATCATGTAATCTATAGGGCAGTTTATGGTCAGTCTTGTTTTTATTGCTTTCAAGCAGATTTGTTTACACTTTATCGACCAACCACCAGGGTTTTCCACTAATACATTAATAATAATAATAATGCCTTACACTTGTATTGCGCTTTACAAGTCTGTATTACCAAGTTTAGTCTGTGGTGGCCCGCCATAGTCTATTTTGACAAACCTCAGTCTGGTTCCGGACCCACACGCCCACCCGTCCGAACCCGAAACATGGATCCAAACTTTAGACCCGACGTGACCGTCCTGCAGCTGCGTCTGCGCTGTCTCTCTCTCCCGATCATTCTGGTATGAACAGCACTCTCTAAGCAATGTTTGGGTGATTGGCTTTATTGATTGATATATTCTTCTTATTTTCCATAGTTTATTGCTTATTATTTATCATTAGCAAAAAACGACAATGGCAATAAAATCTGTTCTGATTCTGATTCATACTTGGATTCATGCTCGTACTGTATATAATATATCACTGTTTTTGATTGATTTTTTTTTTTTTAGTAGTAGTAGTAGTAGTTTATTCGGTCATTTTCATTTTCATTCTTTTAAACATAAAACAAGCATCTCAATATTTCGTGCTCAACACGACCGAAAGGGTTTAGGCTGAAGTAAAAAACTTATTGTGCCGAACCCGATTCACAGACTTCCACGAGAAAACAAACACAAACATTAATAGTAAACAATATCAAGTGTCAAACAGAAGAGAAATACGCATGTATTTAGAATTGATTTTAACATAAATTTCAACACTCCAATATATATGTAAATATACATTTTGTTTTACATTAATTTATTTTGACTAAATCATGTCATCATTTAAATTCATTCATTATGGATCTATTGAAGTCTTTTCACTAGTTTCTTACTTTATTCATCCTTAACTTATATATTTTTGAATGATAGAAGACTTATACAACTTTTTGAAGGCTTTGACTGTTTTAGACTGTTTTAACTGGTCTAAAAGGTCCTATATCATGCAAAATCAACTTTTTTGAGCTTTTAACCATGTTGTTATGCTATTTCCTTATCAAAAACACCCCCAGAGTGGTTTTTGGCTTCATTCACGCAGTTCTCAGTAATCCTCCTGAATCCTGCGCTCTGAGCAGCTGCTCCGCCCTCTCCTGGTAAACGACTGGCATGTTCAGTTGTGTCGCCACAGCGGAACGGAAGTGCTCGACGTCTGTAATCTAATGCCTTACGGCCTGATTTTCATTTGTAAAACAGCTTTTTTCATTATTTCTGTCGTAAGAAAAAATAAATAAATAAAAAAAAATGAAAAAAAAAAAAAAAAAAAAAAGAGGAAGTGCCTGACGCTGCGCTGCCCCTGTACCGAAAACAAACGCTCCCCCTGAGCGTCCGAATGGTCTGAACAGATGGTCATGTCATGTTGCACCGAAAGTTGTGAAGAGGGAGCTTTTTCTAACCTGCTCTGGAGTCTGGACACCTGTTCTTTTTTCTTACCTCACGATAATGTCACGGAGAAAAACGCGTTTGGCTGCGAGGACTGGACTTTATTCAACCTTCCTAAAGAAGAGGCCATAGAAGTTGGACTTTCCCTCCGGGATTCAGCGACGATCAGCCAAAATAGTGTTTGTTTGTGCCTGTACTGATGGATGCTAATGAACCTTGGCCAGAATCAAAGTGGATTAACTTTTATAACCAGCGCAAATCCCATAATGGAAACATCAGAGTGGTGAGTCGATCAAAATGCATGTTAGCGTGTGTGTTAGCGTGTGTGTGTTAGCGTGTGTGTTAGCCATTTAGCCATGAAGCTGTGTTGCACATGTTAACTCCTTATAACAGCATCATGAAATAACTTCACTTTTTGCTGTGATATATATATTTCTACTTCTGCTAAAGTTGCTGGGTTGGAAAAATACCTCCAGAAAATACTTATATTTATCACAAAAATGAGTGCTCCGTAGTGGTAGAGGTACAATATATCATATAAAGGCCTATACTTTACTTTGGAATGGCTAAAATAGCATGATACAGGTCCTTTAAATTATTTTTTAAGATAAAAGTTACAGATGGGGGGAGTTTGACAGGGGGTGTGGCTTATCCAAATGAGATGTAAATGAGCCCTATTGTCCCAACAGCAGAGAGGTGAGAATGGCCCAAAACTTCAGAGGCCGTTTAAACCCCTTTGGCCTTTTGGGAATTGTTAACTTCAAATCACTGCTACGCCTCCAAATATTATCAGATTTCCATGTGTTACACATCGTTGGAAAGTTTGGAGACTACACTATAATAATCTGTGACAATCTCATAATGCCCCAGAACCGACTTGTGTCCCTAGTTCTTGTGACAAATCTTCACCGAAGCGCTCTTCATTCAAAGCGTGATCTTCACTGTGCCACTGATTTGTCAGCGTGCCTTTAGCTAAAGATTGTCAACACTACGTTCAGACTGCAGGTCTTCATGCTCAGTTCATTTTATTTCTTTTTTTGTATCCACATTTTTTCATATTACTACCAAATGCGTTTTTTCAATCAAATTCAGTATTTTCTTAAAATCATCTTGTGACCCCCACTTCAGTGTCCCGCAACCCCGACTTTGGGAACCTCGGAAAGCCAATACATAAATAACTTCATCATTTTAAAACGGAAGAGAGAGGTTTTTTTTAATAAATGTCAACTCTTGCGCACATCCCGAGACCCACTGCAGAGTAAGGTGAATCCTGGTTCCACATTGAAAAGAAGCTACTGCAGCGTTTCTGCCTTCAACACATCATAAACAGCTACAAAAAATAATGAAACTGATAAATATGTTTGACCCTGATATGGTAACATGATTTAGTTCCTTTGTGGAATAAACTCTCTTGCATCGACCAAATCAGTATAAAAAACATCCAGATACATTTCTTTGGAAAGAGGCCCTTGAGCCAACGGAAACGGCCCCACAACCCACGAGCCAAGTCCCACCAGCAAGATCTTGAGGACATCGGGAATTAAAAAACGGGTCTAAAAAGGTCTAAAACAGACCGATACTGGACTAAAGAGTGTCTAAACTGGGAGTACACTAGGGCTGAACGATTTTGAGAAATAATCTAATTGCGATTTTTTTTCTTCAATATTGCGATTGCGATTAAATATGCGATTATTGTTGCAAGGTCCTCTTCTCATGTATTTTTCACCTAACACAAGCAATAAATCAGCCTGTTTCATAATAAACAATATTTGAAGTGAAAATTGCAACAAAATTGTTGCTTGACCTATTCAAAATTTGTGTGGACTGCACTTCTTAAACTGTCTGAACTTAACAGTACAGTCTATAAATAAATGCTAAATTATATAGATATAAAAAAAAAACTGATCCAGTCAGTAACATCACCCATACTAAAGTGCAGGAAAGTAAGAACAAACGTCTGCTTTAACTAGCTGGAAAAGTTTTAGGAAATCAAACTCCCAATTAATACAAAATAAGCTATTTAATTTATTAAATAGTACTTTATTATTTCGGCCAATCAAATCCCAGTCTGAGCTGCGACTCGTAGTTGCTTCAGATGCGCGTTATTGATGGACACGGAGAGGCCAGATGGAGCACACGCCAAATCACAGTGGAATTAAGAGCAGCATTTTGGTTTTGGGATGTAACTTTGGACAATATGAAGAAAGAAAAGAACACTGACACAAGGAGACGGGACATGAGGTGCCAGACACAGACACGTCTCTTTGACTCGCAGCCATTTAGTGACATTTCAGCTTAAACAGCACCTCAGCAAAATAAGACATGACACGGACTCCTGCCTCGGATCCTAGTTACCAACCCTTTTCATACAGCAGTTTAGTGTTTATATCTTGCGTCTGTACGACCTACGGAGCGGATATGCGGTAGATGCAAAGGTAAATAAAGGCACATGGCACATCGCCTCCGCGGATACTTAATGGTCATGAAACGTCATTATGCTTTTGAGATAAGTTCTTTATCCACAACATTCCCAAACATAAGCCCCCTAAACTGAGCCACAAACGACTCTTTACTTTTTACAATCAGCACAGACTCACCTATATATCTCTGTGGAGGCAGAGGCGTAGAATCCGGAGGTGAGGGAGTTTCTGTGTCATCAGAGCGTGTAGTAGCGGCGACGGAACGGCGTGATTAGCGCTGTGGCTAACGCAATGCTAACGGAGAAAAGCAATATTCCTTCGCGGTGGCTGCATGATAAACGCTGATATTTTCACTGTACATCCACAATCTACCGCGCACCTTAACTAGACTGAGACGTAAACAAAAGCACGCGACGGAGCGGACTTTGCTGCCATATCTCGTTGCTCCATTTACTTCCCAAATCGCGTGCCCTGCGATTACGAAATCGCGTTGTGTAATATCGCGATAAAATTGCAAATGCAATTAATCGTTCAGCCCTAGAGTACACCAAGAAACACCAAAGCTAAGTGCATTATAGGGCTGGGTAACGTTAAAAGTTTAGGTACTACCGGTATCGAAAAAATAATTTTCTCCCCATAAAAATAAATAATTTTCTCCCCCTCCACTTTCTCCCAAATTATTCCCCATTTTTTCACATATTTCTTGACATTGGAAATGAACCTGATATTGTAAATGTGCAGACCTTCCACATTATTGTTCTGTTTTCTGGTTCTGGACGACAAATATTTCAGTATAGGCTCGGAAACCAAGTATCGTATAAAAAAAACAGTACCCAGCCCCACTATTAGGTAGAATTTCTCTAACTAAAATAATTAGTCTGAAATGGAAGATCAACCCTGAGAACCACCTGTACCGCCATAGGTTATGCGTGTGATGTCACAGCAACAGCATGTCAATGATGTGGCAAGTCCACATTATTGTTTGCCACTCAGTGCAGAACTTTGAGGTTTCTAATAATGTTTTGTGCATCCCCTCTGGATATTCTCTCGTTATGTATTTGCAAATAAAAATACCACAGTATACAAACAGGTGATTTTAGAGCAAACCGCGTGACATTGCATTTGATAAAAAAAACAAATACCCCAAAGCTTAGATTGAAATAAAGCAATAGTGGCTAGAACCGAGACATTACTGAATTAAAAAACAGCCAGAAGATGAGGTTTAACTACACAATCAATTAAACATGCACTTTGTCCTACCTGAAAACACGTCCAAGCCAACTTCACTACGTTCCATAACCCAAAAGTAGTTACCGTGGTAGCAGTAGTAGTAGTATTTGCAGTAGTAGTAGTAGTCCAAATGCACTTGTCAGTCACATCCTCTCCAGGCAGTGTCTGTTCTGCCTGCCTTCTGCCCGCTCCAAGTGCGTGTCTGTGGGACGAGGAGGGGGTGAAGCGGAGGTGCGGGTGTGTGAGAGTGTGTGCGTGTGTGAGTGTGTGTGAGTGTGTGTGAGAGAGGGGAGGGTTGTGGGTGTGGAGATGGTAAGGGGATCCTACAGTGGCGGCTGAAAACAATACCTGCCCATTCAACTGCTGTGGCGGGACAGAGAGCTGACGAAGGGGCGCGGTGAGGGGTGAATGTAGTCACTGCTGTCTCTCTGTGTGAGAGGAAAAGGAAGAGGAGAGAGAAGAGAGGCAGGGGAGAGAGAGGGGAGGAAGAGGGGAGAGAGGAGAGGAAGAGGAAAGAGAGGAGAGGCAGGGGAGAGAGAGAGGGGAGGAAGAGGAGAGAGAGGAAGGGGAGAGAGAGAGATGGGAGGAAGAGGAGAGAGAGGAAGGGGAGAGAGAGAGGGGAGGAAGAGGAGAGAGAGGAGAGGAAGGGGAGCGACAGAAGGGAGGAAGAGGGAGGGGAGAGGAAACAAAGAGGAGAGAGGAAAGGAACGGGGAGGAAGAGGGGAGGAAGAGGAGATAGAGGAGAGGAAGAGGAGAGGGAGGAAGAAGAGAGGGAAAGGAAGAGAGAGGAAGAGAAAGACGAGAGAGTAAGAGGAGAGAGAGGGGAAGAGGAAGGGGAGAGGAAGAAAAAGAGGAGAGAGAGAGAGGAGAGAGAGAGAAGAGGAAGAGGGAGAAAACAGGAAACGGAGAGGGAGAGGAGAGGGGGAGGGTGGAAGAGGAGAGAGAGGAAGGACAGTCTGTTAACAAGTGCTCTGTGATTATCAATAGTGTCTGCTGTCGGCGGTGTACAGGATCAATGAGGAAGCTGTTGACCTTTTTTTTTGCCATAGTGTGTAAACTTAAAACTCATCTTCAACTTGGCAGTGCAGTAACATAGGCTACAGTAAAAGCATAGAAATAGAGTATTAAAAAAGAGTAATAACATGGTAATTACATGGAACCAGGACACTCACCTAATGTATTCGGTGTTAAGTCTATAATTTCTGTAAATGGCCAAGAAATAAAATATAAATGTATTTCTTGTTATCTGGAGATTGCTCACACCCATCTCTCAGCCTCTTCCTTGCGGTGAAGTGGGTCAAAACGATGGGGGATGCCCAGGGGAACTATCCGTCTTACATCTGAGTTTGTTTCATGTCTTGTGCCTGTGTCGACAATACAGCCAAACAAACGTTCCATTCCATCAGCTCTTCAGTATCTCCAGCGTGTGTGCCTGTAGGCTAGTCCCGACCAGGACACAGCTTGCTTGAGCTACACTATTAGCTTGTCCCAGTGTCCAGTCAAAACACAGAGAAATTGTCCCGAGGCAGTTCCTGCATCATGTGTTTTGTGAGGATAGAAACAACTGGCCACACTATTTTAAACAACTTAGAAAGCTTCATGCAGATATGGCCCACACGATAATTTAATCTAAAAAAAAGTAAGTTCCCCATTCCTGTACAGAGTTATAATTTGTTTGTTTTTTTATTAATAACCAGAATGCTCAGCCAAAATTCCAGACATGTCCAGCAGAAGGCAATGGATAAGAGATCAAGATATAAACAACACATTATAACAACGTGGTCAATGGTCAGTCTACCCCAGGGCAGCTGGGGCTACAATAGTAGCTTACCACCAGTGTGGAGTAAATGGATAATGATTAGAATGTAGCACTTTGATGAACAAAAGTGCAAAACAAGTTTAAATCCTTATTATTTATTTGGCCACAGTCCTCGGTCCACAGTGTTGACCAAAACAGTAACATTTTTAAAATCAGAGCTCCTCCTTATTATTGTTAATTTATTGAGAAATGTGTTTTACCTTATGTGGCCCGCGACCCACCGTGGGAGCTGAATTTCGGCCCACGACCCAGAATGATTTCAACACCCCTGCTATACACCATATACCTGGAGACCTATAGAGAGGTTCTAGTCTTAAAGGGAAGATTTACAAGAGCGCACAGTATTTTACAGAAACGTTCTTGAATACTTGGGGTAAAATGACATCTCTCCAGAGAAGATACAGGCCCTCGGGCCTGACGTTGCCTGTTCCTGTGGTAAATCAAGTACTAAACAGTTTTATGGGCAAACTGAATAAAGTAGAATTACATATGTCAAATAAATGATTTCTAGAAGAACTTCCTGTCCTATTAAGCTCTCTAAATCTCTAGTCTTGTTGAATTAGGACAATCATCATAATTTCCTACTTTACAACAGAAACAAAAACAAATACATATCTAAAATAATAAAGTATCCTCTGCTAAGCCCGCCTGGTTATTACGGGACACTGGAGCATTATTAGGGAAAGCCATCCTGGGCACATTTTGCCTCTCTTTGCACAGAGGTAACCCACACCAGGCAGCATCAATAATTGAAGAAGGCTTTCTGTGCACCCGGCCTCTGTTTATCTGCACAATGCAGTAAATACCTGCATCACCAGTCCCCTCGCATTCGGACACAGGACCAGACCTTTGCCTCGGGAAAAACAAGCCATACTGAAAACGGCTTCACATTCTTTGGATTAGAACTCGTCATTCACACCGGTAAAAGTCGTGTTTAGCAGTCTGCTCCCGGTCCTCAAACGCTTCCCATCGATCTGGTGTTAGATTGAGCTGAAAAACTACAATTAACGTATTCATGGGGAGACGGAACGAGGCCGAGTGTTTCTGATGGGGTCACGCCTCGTTTCAGATCAGCAGGAGCATAACGCAAGGAACGAGAGTGTTAACAAATAGGTTTTAAAATGTGAGGGTAAAATGCCACGGAAGCCACTAAAATAAGTAGCATTTAGAACAGGCTATGAAGTGGTTGAAACTGAGCATCTCCATTGTGTGGCACAATGTACAAAATCCCTCTCTCGCTGTCTTTTCTCAGCGTAGTATTTACTGTCACGGCAATTAATGAGTAAAAAATAAAAAACGCAACATGCTACGACACCTGCAGTGGCGCTTATGGCCTCTAGGGGCATGAGTTACTTAGTACTGCTTTAAGTCTGCACACTCTCCAGCACCATGAGTAGATCCTTCTAAATCATGAGGCTTTCATTTTCAATAGAACAATAAAACAGTAGGATCACTTTGAATTATTGCATGATGATTTTGCTTTTGGTCAGTCAAAGGTGAGCGTTGGGTCACTATTCTGATCGGTAGGCATCAACCAGTATATGAGGATAATATATTATAGAATATGTATTGTTTATTTGGTAAAAAAAAAGAAAAAATCTGAATATTGAAACATGAGACAGGTCCTTCAAAGTGAAAACTATATTTTTTCAACACAAACCAGTGAACAGTAGTGTTGATCGTTACTGAACTTGATAAGCAGTAAGATCTACAGGAAACATAACAGATGGATCACACCTGTCAGCACCTCCCAAGGGGAACAGCAGGAGAACAATAGTCTCTGGATTCACAATAAGGTCTTCAAACAATGCAGAAGATCCACAATAACAGACCATCCACCGCTTCACCAAAACATGTAGGCTATACCAGGTGTCAAGGATGAAAGGTGACCCAACGCTCCCCACAGCATTTGACCCAGCGCTCCCCAGTTGACCATTTTAGACACACACAAAATTACTTGGCATTAATAGGCATCTTTAGATTATGCCTATTGATCCTGGAAATGATGAAAAATGTAAGTCAAGTTCTTCAGTGTGAACGTTGACTCACACTTGACAACCAACAGTGTTGTTGCTCTGGTTTTCTCACCTTTCAGCATGGATAAGATAGAAGAGATAACCAGTGGTCTGATCCCGAGTGGTCTGTGAAAATAACATGGCTGTTCAATCTCTTCCTACGAAGCCTGTTCCTTAAAAGGCAAAAAGGCGAGAAACTCCACCTTCACGGACCGGGCGGACTGGCTGTGAGCCTCCACAGAGCTCCACCTGTCAATCATTGACTTAGGCTTCCACTTGTTCCACTTGCATTGTCACATGAGTCATAAACATTTTTAGAAAAATTTAAAAAATAATTCTTTGGAGCCAGGCTTTTAAGCCGTGCTAAGCAGGTGTAAAGTCACCTTTGGAACCCTGTTTACCAAATGTCTTTTGGAGTCGTCCTTGGCCACCATGGGGTGGTATTACAGCAATGTCAGCTCCCCGCCATGAGGACCAAAAAGAAGAGCTTTCCTCGGCCATTGCCTTTTAGGTAGCTGCCGTCGAGCTTCCATGAACAGGAAGGTCTGGTCTCTCTTATCGGCTCGAAAACACTGTGAAACCCAACCCTGCCCAGGACCCAACCCTCCCCGCTCTTCCCTACTTGTTATTAAAAGCATTTTTTATCTTTAACGGGTTAAGATGCGGCTGTATTTTGTGAAGTATGCCCTGTGGTTGTAGCTGAGCGTAAAGAGTGAGAATATGTGTTATGTTGTTTCTAAACTGCTTTTAAAAATAGGAACGTAAGTGAGGAGCTCATTCTTCTGTCTGATGACAGAATGAGAAAATAATGGTAATGTAAATCGACGGGACGATTTCTATTTGCATTGTCCAGGGACGACATAAAAAGGAGTTATGTGGTTGGAACTACTGTTTCACCTAAAACAAATGATACACATTTAAAATGTTTGTTTAATTATTATGTTTTATAGTTATATATGACAAATATTTTAGGTATTGAAAAAAGTATTCAAGTATCGTCAAGTACCAGTATCGAAATAACGTAACACTACCCAGCTCTAGTCATAGTGCTGCCTTTGTGATGTAGAGCTCATTCGCCTGTAGGGTCAGCCGAGCCTTTGATGCAACTTGAAGCTTTTCTGCTGAGTTTTGAGCAAATCAGTTCATTCATTTGGCAAACAATCCGGGCGCTGTCAGTTCCATCAGTTTCGCAGCATGTTGACACGCTAGGACAATAAAGCCTACCTGAAATGAATACACGTATCACTTTGACGACGAGTCACTTTCATATTATTCTGACGACAAAGGCGGCGCTTAATCAAAAGCCCAAATGGAGTGGGACAGTCTCTGCGTGTGGTCGTGACGGCCATTGATCATCCCGGTTTGAAACGTCGCCGCATTAGCATATTCAAACAGACAATGTTTTCACACAAAAAAAGACGCCGCGTTGGAGAAGGTCGAATAACGAACCATTATATTAAACAGACCTATTCATTTCCAGCACTCCGGCTTCAGCGACGAGGAATCCTGTAAAAGATCGTTCTTTTTTTTCCACAGCAAAATCTGAATAATTCACTGCTCTCCGATTACGTAACGCGCTCTTTCTTATGAAACTCTCAGAAAAGGGGCCTGATGCAGCGATGAGTAGCGATTTTTACCAGATACAAAATGGTCCCTGCAAAATGAAAGTGGGCTAGAGCATCCACGGACTGGCGACGTGGATGGACGGGGCATGGCTTTTTATCGAGCGACACCAGACATGGGACCCGGTGGACTGGTTAAGTGATTCAAAAGGTTCTCGGTGTGTTCTGGAGTGAACGCCCCGTTACAGACGCTGGGATCGGATGTGCTGCATCAGAGCTTTAAGGGTCCAGCTGAGGAGAGCGAGGGCCGAGAGTGAGACACACTTTTATTTTTAGGATGGGGGAGAGACAAAACTTTAGTTACCGTTTGCTTTATTGTCAATTCTACCACATTGGTTAACTCTCAAACCCTTGGGGCAAAAACTGGCCTGTGGACTCTTGCCATATTCAATAACTTCAATCCACACAAAAATGTAAGTCATTTGTTTTTTCAGCGACATCCAAACTTTTAAAAATACTGAATTAGGATTAAAATAAGGCTAGAATAGAACAAAACAAGAGTTATGACTGAAATAGACTTTTAGCAGATTTAGAAATTCCCTTTGGTTTGAGTTTTTAGGCGTCGATTATGTTTTTCAGTGGGAATGGGTGCAGCAAAGCCTTTTGCAACTTCTATGTGAAGATCTTACTTGTAGACATTGTTTTATTGAGTCAGCAGGTGGCAATAGTGCTCTTTGGATGCCCGATCACAGGTAGCAGTCACATCCTCACGGAGGCTGTTCCAGACTTTTGCTGCATGAAACTGAAACTCAACCTCACCGTGTTTGGTGGTGACTCTGGGACCCACCAGGAGACCCCTCCCTGAGGATCTCAGAGCCCGAGGTGGTTCATATGGCTGTAACATATCAGAGATGTACTTTGGTGCCCGACCATGAAGGGACTATAAGCAGAGCTATTTTATATTCTATTCTCTGAATGACGGGAAGCCAGTGCAGAGACCGGAGCACTGGACTAATATTGTCGTATAAGTTCCTGGTTCTCGTCAGGACTCGAGCAGCAGTATTTTGGATATACTAACGTTGTCTAACAGCTCGTTTGAAAAGGCCAGTGAGCAGGCCGTTACAATAGTCTGACCGACTGGAGGTAAATGCATGAATTAATCTCTCCAAGTCTGGTTTAGACATTTTAGCAATGATTTTTAGGTGGCAATAGGCCGCTGATGTAATGGACTTAATATGACTGTTACAATTCAGGTCTGAGTCCATGACCTGGATTGACCCGAGTCCTGGATTTCTAACTTGGAGGGGGGCGCTGTGTCAGCGCTACACATTTCTGCAAAACATGTGGACTACACGTGTTTTATTATTCTGCACGGTTTAGGAGAGGATATTTAAACGTAAAGGAGTACGTAAAAGGGAAAACTGATTAGACTGACATTTTATGGATGAAATGCTGTAGACGAGTTTTATGCTGAAAATGTGCTATATAAATAAAGATCTTTTTATTGAATGCTCTTTCAAAGAAAGAGAAGTCCAGAGACAGCAAGTTGCATTTTCTCCTGCAGTTTTGTTTGCTTTATATTGGAGTCAATGGCATGTGCCTCACCAGCAACAAACCTCACCGCACGTCACTGCCCACAGGTCAATGCCATCCGGTCTGAGACACAGTTTCCTATCGCAACATAGTAAGTTCTCAGGGTAGGATCTGAACCACTCGAGAGTATTTCCAGGGATTCCCACGCAGGTTTTTAACCTCTCTATTAAGACCTCATCGTCCACTGTGTCAAATGCAGTGCTTAAGGTCCAGCAGGACTAAAACTGTGACCTTGCCTGTGTGACCTGAGGTACTTAAAAATAACCAATAAAATAACTAAAGTTATAGTTAAAGAGCCAAACGAAATCTGAAAAAACAGATAAATGTTAAAAGGAACCAAACAAGGATGGCTTGAGATGGGGTAGCCCCACCCCAAACGAAACGGAAAGTGCTACCCACAAACACACTAAATAACAAAAATACCAAGTGCAAAACGGAAAAATGGGCCAAATCCCCCTCCCAAGCACATCCAAGGGAAACGAAATCTAAAGACTAAAAGACCCAGGGACTGCTATACATAACTGCTGCAGAGCTACAAGGGGTTTCTAAAAGCTACAAAATGAGACAACAAACTCAAAAGGAAACCCAAAAACAAACTCTAAACAAAACAGTAGCAGGCTAAAATCTTAAAATTGCGATAAAAACGGGGGAAAATAGCCGCCACCAGAGTCCTATAAAAAGCGCTGTCACCAGCCAGCAGCAGTGGAGACTGAGCACCAGGCGCGGGGGAGATTTAAAGGGAGGCCACTTCCGCCATTAGGCAGGAAGCGGCAACTCCTTATTTGGGGAAGGGAGCCCCCCTACTGTCCGCTACACCTGCATCTGTATTTAGCCTGATGTCATTAGTCACCTTGATCAAGGCCGTTAGCATGTTAGCAACCCGATATGTCCAAAACAGCACGGCACTTTGAACAAACGCTAACACAGATGCTAAAACGCTAACAGAACGCCCACATGACTGCTTTATCTGCCGGGGCATGAGATGATCTCACTTAATAATTCAACGTCTCCCAAACATGGAAACTCCCAAACAGCCGAGTAAGTACATGCATGACTAATCCACAACAGCGCACAGAACCCGCTGTAAGGACCCGATCCTTGAAGCCACTTGCTAATTGCTCCGCGCACTGATCCAGTCAAATTGTAATTAGGCACTTCATCTATGCCCAACTTCCTCAGACTTGATGTAATTATCGCCGTGCGCTGTTAAAATGGGTATATGAGGATGACTAATGTGTAAAAGCCCTATTAACACATAACGAAAACCTACGAGACCGAAGGGTACGGAGTGAGTGTGCTCATGATTGACAGCAGCGAAATGACTCCAGCCTATTATCTATTCAGACCTCCAGGAAACGCCGCGCCTGCCGTCAACGGCTGACTCAGATAAAGGGTCAAATGGGAAACGGATTCATTAAGAGCCTATTGAATGCTAAACCAATGTTGCTAACCACGTTTAAACGTCATGAAACGAGCTGTGTTTAGTTTCATTCATGCATGTAAATGGTGAATGGTCCTATAGTGCTTTTATCCTAAGCGCTTTACATCAAAGAACCACTCACCCGTGCCCTCCAAACACAGAGAATCGTTGTTGTTGTGGTTTATTTCGGCAATTTTCACCGGATGTTTTGGTGAATGGTGGGCAAACAGCTGATTTTTCCATGCAAGAAGAGCTGTTTATTTAAATCACAGATCTTTCTACAGAAGCAATGCTCTTTTTGTGAACATTGTTTTGACCCACCGGAACCTGAATTACATAGTAGTGACCGTCACACCCCTAATTGTAACATGAACAAATATACCAGCTGTACTACATGGGCTAAGGCTTAGTTAAACACCAATCAGACTATTTTATCAACATGAAGCATTTGAAATGCGACCAAACAAAAACGTAAAGTTAAGACTATCGGGAGTCACAGTAAAGTAACATCTCCATGGAGACGAGCTGGGCTGGGGGTCAGCGTTTACATGGTGCAGTGGTCACCACACTAACTTCTCAGAATTGACTCTGTGGATTAGAATCAAGCTACCGGAAGCTCAATAACCTGCACAGTGAGTTCCGGTTCTGGTCCAGAACGGAAGAATAAAAGCGCCACATGGACACAGCTCGTCTCATTTATTAGTTCAGCACTTCATTAGTTCGACTCCTTTTAAACACATATTGAATCTCTGAACTGAAACAAAAGAGTCAATTAACTCTACTCTAGTCTTGTCAATATCCAAATCTAAAATCGTATCCACTGAGTGGCGCTGTGATAAAAAAAACGCAGTGCACTTCCTGTTGATAGCATACTGCATTCAGTAACTGCTGTTTTGGGCTTACTAGTCCCTCTTTGCTACTGCCATGTTTTATGGATCTTTAACTATATCCCCATGGTCTACACCAGGATCTCCCTAGTATTTAAGCCTATATCTAGCACATACGCTTGAATATAGGGCGATTATTATTATTTATTTTTTTAAATCTCTTTATTTCATAGGTGTACACACAGGTGCACAGAATAAATAAAACAGAACAGTCTACCCCCCCCCCCCCCCCCCCGCCCGCCCCGCCCACCCAACACATACATATCCATTCACACTCACATTCATACAGTAATCTATCTAACAAATGTTTAATGTTATTTATGTTGTCCTCACTGTCATTATCATCAGTATCATCATCATTGGCATAGTCAGCTTCATTATTATATTATAATCAATAGACCCTTCTTAGATGCAGTCATTCAGTTAGCAGAATAAGGTTACAACATAAGTTAGTACAAGCAATTCAAATCAAAACACTATCCTCCTACCAATCATAGGCCGACTGCCAACCAAAAATCACATGACTGAGAATGGTCTATAAAACTTTGTCCCAAGGAGAGGGCAATTATTTGTGCCGGTGGATAATGGTTATGCCAGGTTAACCCTGTTAGCTTGTTACAGTCGCCTACAGTTCATCGTTGATGAAAAGTGCGCAATAAACCATAAATGTGTCAAGCCCGTCTCAGTGTGTGATCATCTTAAAGGACCTGTATCATGCTATTTTAGCCATTCCAAAGTAAAGTATAGGCCTTTATATGATATATTGTACCTCTACCACTACGGAGCACTAATTTTTGTGATAAATATAAGTATTTTCTGGAGGTATTTTTCCAACCCGGAAGACAAAACGCTTGGATTCAGTTAACTCCGCCCCCTCTCGCCACTCATACAACTTTAGCAGTAGTAGAAATATATATATCACAGCAAAAAGTGAAGTTATTTCATGATGCTGTTATAAGGAGTTAACATGTGCAACACAGCTTCATGGCTAAATGGCTAACACACACGCTAACACACACACGCTAACACACACGCTAACATGCATTTTGATCGACTCACCACTCTGATGTTTCCATTATGGGACTTGCGTTGGTTATAAAAGTTAATCCACTTTGATTCTGGCCGAGGTTCATTAGCATCCATCAGTACAGGCACAAACAAACACTATTGTGGCTGATAGTCGCTGAATCCCGGAGGGAAAGTCCAACTTCTATGGCCTCTTCTTTAGGAAGGTTGAATAAAGTCCAGTCCTCGCAGCCAAACGCGGTTTTCTCCGTGACATTATCGTGAGGTAAGAAAAAAGAACAGGTGTCCAGACTCCAGAGTAGGTTAGAAAAAGCTCCCTCTTGACAACTTTCGGTGCAACATGACATGACCATCTGTTCAGACCATTCGGACGCTCAGGGGGAGCGTTTGTTTTCACTACAGGGACATCGTGGACGCGTCAGGCACTTCCTCTTTTTATTTTATTTTATTTATTTATTTATTTTTTCTTTCTTTCTTACGACAGAAATAATGAAAAAAGCAGTTTTACAAATGAAAATCATGCCGTAAGGCATTAGATTACAGACGTCGAGCACTTCCGTTCCGCTGTGGCGACACAACTGAACATGCCAGTCGTTTACCAGGAGAGGGCGGAGCAGCTGCTCAGAGCGCAGGATTCAGGAGGATTACTGAGAACTGCGTGAATGAAGTCAAAAACCACTCTGGGGGTGTTTTTGATAAGGAAATAGCATAACAACATGGTTAAAAGCTCAAAAAGTCGATTTTGCATGATATAGCTCCTTTAAAGGAACAGGCCACCGTTTTTAAATACTGAAAGCCTCGTCAGACGAGTCGACGCATAACTGTCTGGTCTTTGTGCGTGCGCTCAGTCACGCACATTTTTGTTAGCATTTAGCCTCTCCCAGAATATTCCTATGGCTCCAAACTGGTGTGAAGTTAGACGCTACCAAGCTCTTCCACGTTTAGTTAAAGTTACACGAAAGCTACATGATCCAAGTATAGTCACACACAAGTAAACATGTCGATTTTTTAAGCGGATAAAAAGGGCACTATATTGTAAGGCGTAATAGCATCTTAGGAGCACTTTGACGTCCGCACAGTAATATCTTCACTTTACTGCGCAACTTTTCACGGAAGTGTATTCAAATAGGGGAAACGTGGAAGAGTTTGGTAGCTTCCAACTTAACCCCAGTTTGGAGCTATAGGAATATGCTGGGAGAGGCTAAATGCTAACTACGTATTTGGTCAATTTGCGTGACTGAACGCACTCGAAAAGACCAGACAGTTACACATCATCTTGTCTAAGCTCAGGTAAGAACATAATCTCAGTATGGAAAAAACGCTTGCCTATTCTTTTAAAGGCTGCTTTATGTAGTTACCGGCTTTATTGACATTATTAGTGCATAAAAGGCTACTTGTTTTCCCAGGATCAAAGGGAGCTAGAAGCTAGTTTAGTTAGCTGCTTACCCCGAAGCTAACCGTTCGGCTACGGACTTATTTACTGATCTGGCTGGATGTTCTCACATTAAAAATACAGACACGATAACGCTGTATTGAGCAGAGAGAGCTAATCAGAAGCCTGTCAGTGCTTATGTGATGGGGCTGAGGGAAGCTTTTTACTGTGGTCTCCCAGGGAGAGCTCACGAAATCGAGCGCAGTGGTTAGCCATCTTGAGGGCCCTGAGCAGAATGCCCAAAATCAAGTCAATTGATCCAATGTTGGATTATGAGTTTACCAGGAAGCACAGATCAGAGGAGAAGAAACAGCCAAAGTGATCCGGATTACTTGAGGATTACTCAAAGATGTAACTGAAGTCAAATACTACTGCAGGTCTATTGATGAGGGATAAATGTCACACATTTTAAAACTTACATACAGTGATTTAGCAATCTATGTTTCCTAAAATAATAAGTAACACATAACAAAGGTAAAAAGTAGTCATCCAAATAATGAAGTAAAAGAAAAAAAAGACCTTAATATAATTGCATAAACAATTCCTATGCAGTGTTTCCATATAAATATACACCATAGACATTTGACGGAAGAAATAATACTCTCAATATTTCTTTTATTTTTTTATTTGTCAAACCATATGTGAATGATTCGAAGTTATATTTCTCTCATCCTTAATTGTGAAGGGGGGGGGGGGGAAGGTGGGTGGGAGAGAGGGCAGGGAGTTCAGCTTCCCAATGGCCTTGTGTATCAAACTGTTCTTCAGTCGACTGAACCTGGCCTGCAAATTCTGTAATCTACTCCCTGAAGGCATTACCTTGAAGAGACTGTGTGATGGGTGCAAAGGGTCCTTAAAGGAACGGGCCACCGTTTTTCCATACTGACATATGTTCTTACCTTACCTTAGACTAGTTGATATGTACCTGTCTGGTCTTTGTCCGTGCGCTCTGTCATGCAAACGGAGCACAAACGCAGCCTCTTCCACATACTGTGTAGTTCCAAATCAGCTCCCGTTAGAAGCTACTTCCGTCAATAGAAGCAGCGTGACTTGTAGTGAGCGGGAGAGAAGTCTTTAGGAGTTAGTGTGCGGACGTAGTGCTCCTCGTATTATTACGCCTCACAATATAGTACCCCTTTTTATCCGCTGAGAAAATCGACATGTTACATTTCTGTGTTACTATACTTTGTAGTGTAACACGTCACGTAACTGTATTTAAATAGGGACAACGTGGAAGAGTTTGGTAGCTTCTAACAGGAGCTGATTTGGAACTATACAGTATGTGGAAGAGGCTGCGTTTGTGCTCCGTTTGCATGACAGAGCGCACGGACAAAGACCAGACAGGTACATATCAACTAGTCTAAGGTAATGTAAGAACATATGTCAGTATGGAAAAACGGTGGCCTATTCCTTTAAGGACACTAGGGACCCTTTGCACCCATCACACAGTCTCTTCAAGGTAATGCCTTCAGGGAGTAGATTGCAGAATTTGCAGGCCAGGTTCAGTCGACTTTAATGGAGGGGAGAGGAGCTCCACAGATCATCTCCGCTGCTCTCACGATGCACTGGAGGCTCCTTCGGCAGGAGGCAGTGCTGGCGCTGTGCCACACAGTAATGGAGCTGGTCAGGATGCTCTCTAGTCCCTCTGTAGAAGAGCCACACAGTGATGGAGCTGGTCAGGATGCTCTCTATAGTCCCTCTGTAGAAGAACCACACAGTGATGGAGCTGGTCAGGATGCTCTTTATAGTCCCTCTGTAGAAGAACCACACAGTGATGGAGCTGGTCAGGATGCTCTCTATAGTCCCTCTGTAGAAGAACCACACAGTGATGGAGCTGGTCAGGATGCTCTCTATAGTCCCTCTGTAGAAGAACCACACAGTGATGGAGCTGGTCAGGATGCTCTCTATAATCCCTCTGTAGAAGAACCACACAGTGATGGAGCTGGGCAGGATGCTCTCTATAGTCCCTCTGTAGAAGAACCACACAGTGATGGAGCTGGTCAGGATGCTCTCTATAGTCCCTCTGTAGAAGAACCACACAGTGATGGAGCTGGTCAGGATGCTCTTTATAGTCCCTCTGTAGAAGAACCACACAGTGATGGAGATGGTCAGGATGCTCTCTATAGTCCCTCTGTAGAAGAACCACACAGTGATGGAGCTGGTCAGGATGCTCTCTATAGTCCCTCTGTAGGAGAACCACACAGTGATGGAGCTGGTCAGGATGCTCTCTATAGTCCCTCTGTAGAAGAACCACACAGTGATGGAGCTGGTCAGGATGCTCTCTATAGTCCCTCTGTAGAAGAGCCACACAGTGATGGAGATGGTCAGGATGCTCTTTATAGTCCCTCTGTAGAAGAACCACACAGTGATGGAGCTGGTCAGGATGCTCTCTATAGTCCTTCTGTAGAAGAACCACACAGTGATGGAGCTGGTCAGGATGCTCTCTATAGTCCCTCTGTAGAAGAACCACACAGTGATGGAGCTGGTCAGGATGCTCTCTATAGTCCCTCTGTAGAAGAGCCACACAGTGATGGAGCTGGTCAGGATGCTCTCTATAGTTCCTCTGTAGAAGAACCACACAGTGATGGAGCTGGTCAGGATGCTCTCTATAGTCCCTCTGTAGAAGAACCTCACAGTGATGGAGCTGGTCAGGATGCTCTCTATAGTCCCTCTGTAGAAGAACCTCACAGTGATGGAGCTGGTCAGGATGCTCTCTATAGTCCCTCTGTAGAAGAACCACACAGTGATGGAGCTGGTCAGGATGTTCTCTATAGTCCCTCTGTAGAAGAACCACATAACAGAGGCTGGGACTCTAGCTCTTCTTAACTTGTGGAGAAAGTAGAGACGCTGATTACTTTTCTTGCCCAGAGATGTAGTGTGCATGGTCCAGGAGAGGTTCTCTGTGATGTGCACACCCAGGAACTTAGTGCTGGTCACCCTCTCCACTGCAGCACCCTTGATTGTTAGAGGAGCATGCTGGACCCGTGCTCTTCAAAAGTCTCTCAATACGATATATTAAACTGAAGTTTACACAAATAAAACTCATTTGACGTGTTACATGATGCTTTTTGTCATGTACAGATTTACGCTGTGGAAAGAGTAACTGAATGTTTTACTTAAGTAAGAGTACAGTTACTTCAAAATAATATTATTCAAGTGAAAAATATTGTCTCTATCCTAAAAAGTCATTTCTAAAAATGAAATACTGTATAACTGATTAGTACACCCACATAAGCCACTGTGGTTTGTTTTCTCCCTGGAGCGGCATGACAATAAAGTAAAAAAACAGTTCACTGTTAATATCAGAACTGCTGCTGAAACTGTGTGTTTACTTTGGGATGAAGAAGAAAGAAATAAGGAAATGAAATTGAACTTTTTTTTTAGCACTTAATCTCTCACACTGAAAATGTAATTTATTACATTGTATTTAACTTGAATGCAACGTAAAATGAGAGATTTTCACATTGAATAAAACCAAGTAAACAACATTTTCTTAATATTTGTTTTTTAAGCCCGCAATGGCACATAGCGGAATATAAAGTTTGTTGGACGTTTGTAATGGGAATTTGGTCAATGGAACTCATCTTAAAGGGACTAGATGCAAGTTGTCATATTTTAACTCGTCACTGGCACCTCAGGTCTTACACGCAACTGCAGTTTCTATATTTAGCTCGTGCCTGACGATGAAGAGACTGTAGAAATACCAACTGTTTGAGTGCAGGCGTTTATTGTGTTGTAGTGTATAGGGTTGGGTACTGTACTTTAACAATATCTGCTTTTCAGTACCGGTGCCTTAACGGTACTTTTTTCCATATGTGTGTTATTTTAATTGAATTAAAAAAGTATCATTCAGGAGAAAATCCTAAAACGGCACAACGGAAAGAACACATGGATAATTTATTGACGTCTGGAGAGTAAATTACCCAAAATTACCTCAGAAAAAAAAAGAAAAACGCCCCCGACCGGAGCTTTTCGGTCGGTAACAAGTAGGGACCCAGCCCTAGCTGTGAATAGGTCTGGACTCATTCTATACATCAGGACATTGCCGGAGCATGTAGGGGTTCGAAAATACAGCATTTTTTTATTTTTAGTCAAGTCCCTTTAATAAAGGAGATATTATGCATTATTGAACGGTACAGAAAGACTGGAATGGCCTGGATTTCGAAGTGACATGGAGCGCCATCTGCAGGCGGCACACTACAAAAAGAAAAACATGTCAGGTATAGCTCATTAAACAAATGCTTAACCGAGCACACTCTTCTCTAGCTTACCGCCTATGGGCCAGTTATTAACTTATTAAAATAGTATTTACCAGGCGGGCTCCTCCCACCCAGTCTCAGCACACTAATGTCCTGTGATGTTATGAGTGCCTGATACTCTGTCTCTCTCTCCTCCCTAACAGGGAAGTCCTGAGCTGCTCCATTTTAGATCAAACGCTAATTGTTGCCGTGGCACGCCACACTCACAAAGTTGTGCGTGCTTTTTAATCAGCTCGCAAAATTGGGCCAGTGTGATGCAGCGTGGCGAGTCCCCGGCGTCGGCTCCAATTAGAAATGATGACAAGGCAGAATTCCGATCACAAAATGGAGCCAAATTACCATTTACTCCGAGCTGCCTTTCGCATGAATATGGAAATGTGGGAGGTGGGGAAGCGCTCTTTTGCCATTACACACCGACGGCAAGGGATAATAAATGCAGACGGAGTTGTTTACAATCAGGGGGGGGGGAGAGTGTGGTCCCGGAGGACGGGCTGAGGCCGCCGCGGATCTCAAGGTGAAGGGAACGATAGCCGAGGGAGCCCGCATCGCGAGACTCAACACGTCAACATGTCGTAGGCAGCTCACAAGGATTACTGACCGACACCTTCTCCAGGGCGGTGTCCCAGGTGTGGGACGAGGTGTACGCTCTGTCGTCCCAGTTCATAGATGTTGATGCACATTTCCTTATCTCCATGGCTCTCCGCACAGCTCTCCCTCCTGACTGGCGAATCTAAAGCAGGTAAAGAAACCTTCTGTCTCTAAAATAACAATCTTTCACACTGGAAATAATGTATGTTATGTTTACATATTTGTGGTTTAGGTTGTATAAACCAGGGGGTCTCAGTCTAGTCTGTTAAAACCACTGAGAATGGTCACAGAACCTTCTCAGTTGAACTTCACATTGTATGGTTTATTGTCTTGTCATTGCTTTAATGTTTGGAGCAGTCCTTTGAGCTTTACAAAACAATTGATTGATTCAGGTCTTTCCATAAAGTCACTGTTGATGAAAGGTTTAGCTCATTTTTTGGAGATAAGCCTCACTAAAATCGATTTGGAAACGAACGGACAAAACACATTAATATTTGAACAGATGTTATACAGAGCAAGGTGTAAATTGTTACCAACCCAAATACAAAGAAGGTTCCAAGAAAGTACTGGTTGTTATGAATTACGTGGTGAATTAAACTTAATGCACCACTTAGCTTTGGAACATCATCTATAAAATCAGCTGTTAGGGCGGCTGGATGGGGGTTTGTTGGTTGGGAGCCTATTGCCCTCTTCAACTGGCCCGCTCCACACCCTGGCTTTTTAATGCACCACACTATGCAGGGCTACATCATACTTCACACATAACTCAAATAAATAAATAATAATAATAATAATAATTAATTAAACTCAAAATTACAATTATGTTGAGGATAGTAATGACAGCTGAGAAGTAGTAAGATCTCGGAGTATTAATGCTTTTTAATGCATTACACTATGTAGGGCTTTCATAATACATTATACATGAAAAAAAAAAGAGGAAATTGTACACAAATTGATATTATACTGGGGATGGTAATGACAACTGGGAAGTAGCAGGATCGCGGAGTATAATATAAACTGCTGCATAGTAACGTGCCTAGTGGTTTTAGTAATGTACTAATGTTTGGCATTGGTAACGGTTTGTAAGAAATATATTAATGATCATTTGTTACTCGCTCTGTACTAGACATTGTACAAGAAATGAAACAGCTGTTGTTGTGTTTTGTTTGCTTTGATTGTTAAATGAAAATGTTATTGTTTTTATTTTGGGGGTGGGCGGTTATAAGCCTTTTGCTTCGGCCCACTCCTTTTGAGCAGACCAACTGCTCAAATAAACAAAGAAACTAAACTAAATATTTATCAGATCATATATAGAGTGCCATTTTCAACACAAAATATAGTAAGATGTTTCTTTCTTTCCTCCACATAAAGAATGTTTTTGACAACTTTTTCAGCTGCATTTTCTTGGCCACCTTAAGACTCGACGATGAGTATCTACTTTAGACTCTAGATTTAGTATTTAGCACAACTTTGTTTCTTTCTAGCTATTCAGACTCCACAACACAATGGCATGACCAGATTCAGACATAGCCACACATCTGTGGCTCATCTGTGGAGGAACTTAGCTTTCAAATGTTTATGTATACTGAAACACGATCACCTCTTGGTTCGAACCCTGACCCTTATACTAGGACACTCCACTATCGCACAATAAACTCCTGTAAAATGCAAACGTAATGTGTCACAAATAAACTTCCTGACTGCTCATTCTCAGTCAACACGTACTTTTTCATTTTTCTCTCATGTTGTTGCGTGTATGGTTTGATGTGTGATTACAAACTTGTTATCTCAGACCAACAAAAATGGCAGACCTTCCTACTTAACATCGGGCTGGGAATAGGCCCCCTTTCTGTCCTCTTTCACCCCCCTTGCCTATCGCGCAGTCCCGTATGGCTGCGCCGGGGAGGGGGAAGTGACTTTTGCAATGTGGCAGCAGATGAAATGCCGAAGGGTATAGTGGAAAGATGGCAGCGGGCACAGGGGCACTCAGGCTGCTTTTCATTCCAGTATTAGCGAGCAGCTGTGGAGGAAGGAAATTGTTGCAGCAAGGGCAGGTCGAACTCTCCGTCCAGAGCCTGTCAGAGGAAAGGCACGCGGGCGGCAAAGAGGAACTAGCAATTTTACAGCGGCAAAGTTTTCTCCTCTTAGAATATACTGCACAAGGACGTTATTGTAACATTTATTACGGTATATTGGTAGGATGTCACTGGTGAGTAATGAGGCTGTCCTTATGGACTATTCGATAAATATAATGTGTGAGTTGCTGACAAAGCGAAATGCACTCCAACCACCTGTGATGATGGCTGATAATCTGGCTACTGGAGCTGGGGCACGATATTGTGTGTATCCTTCACAATACAGACCTAATACAGGTTGTACTGCAATTTTAATATATATTACTACGATACAACAAGTATGACATAAATATGTGAAAACAATTATATATATATATATATATATTGTGTTTGACCTTTTAGTGACCCATAGTGGTTAGCATGGTGCCTTCCATCACAGAGGCCTGTATGACGCTCCAGGATCAATTGGTTTTAGAGTTTCTGGTAGGTCTTCACTCACCAGAAAACCGACAAAATGATGTTAAACACCTAGGCAGCCACAGTGCAGGTCACGAAAAGGTCAATTAAGCACAAATATCATTTTTGTTTATTTTTTTGCATAGAAAGTTGCATAATGCGCCTTTAAAGGCACTAGATCTTGAATTGACTCATTTCGTCGGATTTTGACTAAAAAGGCAATTTGTCAAAATAACTTTTTATGAAAGACAGTATGTGAAGTAATAAGTATTTTTATTGTCAAAATGTGACAAAAAGGTAAACCCCTTTGTGTCACATACTGACTATTTGGGCTGACCATACACAATATCAACAAATCATAATGCAATGCAAACTTCACGCATCAGGCTTATTTTATTAATTTATATTATTTATTTGACTAAATCTACAATGGAATGGTTTAAAAACAAACATATTAATGTGTTAGAATGGCCCAGTCAAAGTCCTGACCTAAATCCTATTGAAAATCTGTGGAAAGACCTGAAAACTGCTGTTCACAAACGCTCTCCTTCTAATGTGACAGAGCTTGAGTTGTTTTGTAAAGAGGAATGGGCTAAAATGTCAGTCTCTACATGTGCAAACCTTGTAGAGTCAAACCCCAGAAGACTTGCTGCTGTTATTGCAGAAAAAGGGGGTTCCACAAAGTATTAAGTCATGCTGTATTAATACTTATACACGCCACACTTTTCACTTTTCTATTTTTTGAAAAATCACAGAATTATGTATCATTTTACTTTCACTTCACAGTTGTCTGTTACTTTATGTTTATGGTTATGGTGTATTAGTACTTTCGCAAGGCACTGTATATTTTACACTTACCTATCTTCATGCACACTCCCAGCATCCTAAACTTTATGAAACCATTTGCCGTTCACTCCCAGATTATTCACACACCAGAGTGCAGAAAAATAAGGAAGCCGTGTGTCGGAGTTACTCTCGCACTAGGATAAAACCACCAGCCGTCAGGAGAGTGGACAGATTGCTCTGTCTCCTTGGTTACGGTATTGTTTAGGGAGGATGGCTGGAAAGACTAATCCTGGTGATCTGAGAAGGTGCTGGAGGTTGATCTCTGTGTCTGGCGGAGTGAATCTTGAAACCGGCGTCCTGCAGGCCTCGGCAGCTGACGGAGCGAACTGATTAGAAAGGCAAATGTGTTGGATTAAAATGGACAGTACACAGCTCGAGGGGGAGATGAGGCGGAGAGCGGAAAGAGTGGAGAGTTCGGCTATGACATCGCATTGCCTCATTCTTCTTGTCGATTCCACACAAAAAAGTCGCCTGGTTCCTGCAATTTCAGAAGCTCTCGCAAATGTACGAATACATCAATTTATCGCAGAACGTGCACTCCATAGTTATCAGTAACAAATGGTCTGATTAATATTGGGAAAGGTTCAGCGCTAATTTGTTGAAACAGGTTTATGCTACATCTATTATATTCTTTGGGGAAAACAGTGTTTAAAAAAAAATTAAAACAGTATCCTAGAGCAGGACATAGAATTTTCATGACTGTAGTTCATATTGTTTCTATTATGTTCTTATAGCCAGACCTGTATGTTATTTCGTACCTGTTTCGGCTACAGCTGTGGCCTTCCTCAGAGGTCGTCACGTGGTGTTGCTGTGACGTGCCTGGTCAGCTGATTTTAACCGTTTTGGCGCTGTCAGCCGGCCAATACAAGCAGGAAACAGTCTTCAGAACTGTGTCCCAGGTGTGGGAGAGTTGATATGCCCCCTTGTCCCGGTTCACAGTCTCGGGGGCGTGTTTTCAGATCTTGATGGCTTCTCTGATCCAGCGCTGGTATTTGTTTGTCTCGGTGCCGATAACATGGGCAACTGTGCAATACGAAACATAAAATATATTACTACTATAAAAACTTTAAGGCAAGGCAAGGCAAGGCAAGTTTATTTGTAGAGCACAATTCATACACAAGGCAATTCAAAGTGCTTCACAGTTGCATAAAATTACAAGAAAACAGATCAAATCAATCATTAAAACATCAACATAAACATTTATCAATGACAGTAAAAGGCAAGAGTGCAGATAAAATACTTTCAGTTTTCATCTGCTCGGGTAAAAAGAGCTGTTTTCAGCCTGGATTTGAACATTGTCAGAGTTGAGGCCTGTCTCACATCCTCATGAAGACTGTTCCAGATTTTAGCTGCATGAAACTGAAACGCAGCCTCACCGTGTTTAACATTATAAGGCTATAAGGGCATGCATACAAATATGATAAAGACAACAACAAGTTGACACAGAACAACAATCTGTATTCACAGATGTGCAGGTGCATTAAGTGTTGGCAGCAGATATGAGTGTAGACACACCACATGCCTGGCCTGCCAAACGACATGCCTTTTCATAGATATTTCAAAGACATAGTCTGGGAGCATGATCTCAACAATTTCTCGGTGGGCGTGATTGACAGACGGCATCAACCAATTAGAGCAACGCTAGATACGTCGCAGTAACAAGCGGCAGAAAGTCTTTCCAGACTTTTTTACAAGGAACCCTTCAAACGCTGTTTCTTGCTCTGGTTTTAGGGATTCATATTTTCCTAATGATTTAAACCGACGAAAGAGCAGAAGAAAACAGTGCATCGGCCGCCAGCTTTAATGTTTTGGAAGAGTGCGTGGTGACAGGCTTCTGTCTCTTGGTGCGTGATTGGACCGATGTGGGTGAAATGGTGAAATGATTGGCTGCGAGCGGCCGCCCAGACGGTTCTTCTTTTGAACAGAAAGGAGGAGTCTCTGGCAGGCCAGGTAAGGGTATTATGTTCATGAGTTATAGAGTTATTGGATCTTGATATCAGTGATGGCAGAGGAGAAAAAACTGTTCAAGTGGTGGGAGGTATGGGTCTGGCTAGACCGGAGCCTCCTGCCTGAGGGGAGAGGGGTGAACTGTCCAGGGTGAGAGGGGTCAGCTGTGATCCGACCTACACACCTCCGGGTCCTGGTGGTGTACTGGACACACATTGCTTTTGTGTTGTTGGTCTTTTTTGTCCTTGGGATGAACTAACAACTGCCGTAGCTTGGTATGAGATTTGGGTCAGAGAAGCCATCGAGATACGGAAGCGTGCCCCCCAGACTATGAACTGGGACGAGGGGGTGTACCAACTCTCCCACACCTGGGACACAGTTCTAAAGACGTCGGACTGCAGTTGTAGCCAAAACTGTCAGGTACGAGATAACATAGAGGTCTGGCTATAAGAACATAATAGCATCAATATTAGAAGACCTAATGAACCCAATTGAACTTCTGTATTTTTGTCATTTTCACTTGTGTATTAAGGCTACACAATATTTTGATAACTGTCTGGAATAATACGGTGGCTTCCAAAGGTTGTCCACACATTAACATAAGGATGAATGAGTTTGAGATGAGCTTTACATGTAATTGCTCAGTTATTATAAGTATTTAGCATATAATCATCTGTAAATCGTTATGTAAAATGATGAGAAAGTAATAGGGATAAACAGTGGATATTCTTTGAAAATAGTGAATTCCTATTGTTGAGAGCCAAGTGGAATATTTGGATTGAGAAGGATGCTATGGACTTTGGGAGGAGCTTGCTTAATATATTCAAGACACACTGCCTGACCAAATAAAAGGTCACACGCTGTAATATTACCCAGCCTACAGCCCACAATCCGCTGATAGAATAACTCAGGGGTTCAGGATGTTCGAGTCGGTCTTTGGGCACAGAGTGTTGCTGAGCCTCGACCTGACCAACTGCAGCCGCCCCAGATCCATCCAGGTAAAGGACTCTTTTTATTTGGTCAGGCAGTGTATTGTTGTAATTTTACTAAACAGAAATTAAATCATGAATTAAACTCATAAAAAAACATTCTTCTTAAAGTTCCCATGCACTTTGGCTTTGCAGGAGCTGTTAGAAACATTGAACTGGACGACCTCATTGACCTCATTGATTTTCTATTTACTGTGGCTTCGTGTGATCGGGATTAGCTTCTTTGAAAAGAAGTTATATCACTTTATAATAAGTTATATCACTATATTAACGTTATTTCAAACGATGAAAGCGCGAGTCACTAAATTAAAATGTTAGCTGTGGTCCAAACTCATTCTTAATCCCAATTATTCACAGGGACCAGTTTATAGACACATTTTACAACTTGCAGGGTCACTTCTTCACAGAAATGCTAGAAAACTCGAGAGAGTTCATGAAATTGATACAAATGCTTTGTAATGAGATGCACAGTGTTCTGAGTTTACAGTGTACATAATGTGTTCCGCTACTCAAAAAAAAACAAGTATAGTGCGTTTAATGTTGTGATTCAGGTTCTGGGTTTCACTTTGTCGACTGAAGTACAGTCCAGCATAGACATAACAGCCCATGTCCAAAGGTTAGTGATTGTTTACTTTGGTTTATTTCTCACAAAAGAAAAAGGCAAACGGGAGAAAGAAACATATCTGAAACTTAAGCTGGTATGGCAGAATGTTTGGATAAAGCAGAGTTCTGGAGGCAGAGCAAGTAACAAAGTTTATTGTGTTGTAATAAAAACTAAAACATTAAACGGTTTCTCCATGTTGTATAAAGTTGTTATTGACTCGAGGAGGAATAGCATGAGCTTTAGCTAAGGTTATGGAAGGAATAGACATTGTGGCAGTGACTTCCGTATTTGTAATGAGCCCTATAAATAGTGCGTTGTTTAGGTTACTCGCCCTCTGACCTCTCAGTTCCGCTTCCCTGGTCTCCGTCCCATTGAAGTAAATATATGGAAGATTATTAAGATTAAGATGTCCCAGCTCCTATCTCTTTCAATGGTTGTGCTCAGTGGCGCATGAAACCAGTTTTGTCCGCCATAACGGCCCATGGTCCCGTATGAGCGTCACCTGTATCTAGGCTCAAGAGGGGGAAGGCAGCGGGACGGCCTCAGAGCGGAGCGGACGCCATTACGCTGTAAATCAAATCTCTTAATATCATCGTTCTTTAAATACAAAATGAATGTTTAAAGCCATTTCAGGCGATGAAGCTACTATGTTAAGATGACTTGGGGGGTCAGTTTGTCAGGGCGGGGCTTAATAAGCTCGATAGCCCCGCCCTTTACAACCACCGGAGCAGCTGCCCTTTGTACGTACGTCGCCGCGCTAATGTACTCTCGCTCGGCCACTTTTCTGAGAAGTTTCGTAAGTGCTGGCCGTTTTCATATTGCGATAGAAATGATAAAAATCTAGTTTTTACTTCACTGTATTTGCTAGTATAACCTCACCACTAGAATTGTTTGGCTGAAATGCAAATAAGTAGCGCTACAAAAGTGTTCTATACATTTCTATATATATATAAAAACGATTTATTTTGTACTTTTTATTGTTGCTTTCCACTACTGGACAGCGTCACATTATCGAACCCAAAAGCTATTTTCAAAGCCGTGCAGCCGAATCAGAAAAACCATCACGTCTTCATTAGTTTAATTGTTGTTGTTGTTCATGTTAGCTAATAGGCCTACTTTTTAACATTTAGACACGCCCGCCATGTGTAGGTTCACAATACATTTTAGTACTGAGTAAAGAAAAAACTTACTTTAGGTGTGTGTTAGCGTTTATGCTAGTCCAGTCCCGGTCATTACCGTATTATTGTCTGTTTGGCTCTCAGACGCTTAGACCGAACGGGGAAGACCTCTGCTGTTCATGAGTCTCCACAGCACTGGTGACGTCACCTCATTGGAAAACCTTTTCAAAATTATTTTTGATGCTTTACAATTTTTTTTACGAAGAAAAAAGTCCATGACCTAAAAATAGTAATTTTAAATATTAGCCTCGTGGACCATTTTACAGGCTGCTACTTTTACATTACTGTCTAGGGCAAAAAAAGGCTGTTGACCCGTAGGGTGCAATATCACGGCCTGCCACTAGCACAACTCATTTCAGAGGAAAGGGGGCGGACCCCCCCACAGCTGCACAGGTAAACGTCACCTGTCCGCAAACTAATATGCTCTAGCATGGCGGTGCCGCCCGAACCCGGTGCACGGGTTACATCATCTGTGGGGCTTCTGATGCTTGTGTGTTTGTGAGTCTCCGGGTGAAACTCCTGGGGTGGCGTTTGAAGCTAGTGTCTTTGTATCAAGTCTCCAACTGTTCTGATGTATCCGATCATGCTGCCGACACTGTAAACCTCTACAAAGCATGACACGTTGAGATGAAGTCTTTCTGTGCGGACAGTGACAGGTGCAGCGGGAGCGGGCGGGGAGCCAGGCCGAGGCAGACCATTGTACCGCTCCCTCAAACATTTATGAGTTCTCGGGCTCACGTTGCTCCGCCGTGGCCTGTTAGATTTCATTGCATAATTCGCCGCTCTGTTCACTCCGGCAGCCGGTGCCGTGCCAAAATGAAGCTCCAGTTTATTTGCCGAGACGCTTCCTGTCACGTTTGCTCCCTCCCTCGCCGCGCTCACAAAGGCGGGACTACAGTGTCTTTTCATCACGGAACAGAGGCTTTATCCCCGCTCATATACCCCTCTGTTCTTATTAGCGACGCGGTGCTGACCAGAGGGTTTGTAAAGAGAACTGAATACAGCAAAATGTATTGTACATGTTTTAGTGGTAGGGGAAACTGGAGAAAACCTACGCGGACATGGGGAGAACCCGGGACCTCCTGTCTCTGATGTTAAGATGTAACAAGGACAGAAAGTCGCCCTGCCCTCCAGACGAGACAGGGCTTTGGTTAGTGAGCGGACTCTTGATTATTTAACATTACGTGTTATGTTTGCATGGCCGTGTAAACTTTTCAATGGTAACCCGTAAAGTGTGGCCCGGGGGCCAAATCCGGCCCTCAGAACAATTTTTGTTGGGCAGTCGAGCTTTTTGCTGCATTGGTACACACCGCAAGAGAGGATTTCAGGTTTTTTAATTCTGCACAATTTTAACTTTAACAGCTAACATTTTATGGTGAGCGAGGGCTGGCACTTAAGCTTAGATAAAGTGTGGGGTGTGTTTAACCCTTTGCTAAATACACCCAGTCGAAGGGTTCACAGTCATCCCGTATGATGAGGCAGCTGAGGAAACTTAAGCTGCCGACCAGGATGCTGGTGCAGTTCTACACGGCCATCATCGAGTCCATCCTCACCTCCTCCATCACCGTGTGGTCCATCCTCACCTCCTCCATCCCTGTGTGGTCCATCCTCCTCCATCACCGTGTGGTCCATCCTCCTCCATCACCGTGTGGTCCACCCTCACCTCCTCCATCACCGTGTGGTCCATCCTCACCTCCTCCATCACCGTGTGGTTCATCCTCACCTCCTCCATCATCGAGTCCATCCTCACCTCCTCCATCACCGTGTGGTCCATCCACTCCTCCTCCATCACCGTGTGGTCCATCCTCACCTCCTCCATCACCGTGTGGTCCATCCTCACCTCCTCCATCACCGTGTGGTCCATCCTCACCTCCTCCATCACCGTGTGGTCCATCCTCACCTCCTCCATCACCGTGTGGTCCATCCTCACCTCCTCCATCATCGTGTGGTCCATCCTCACCTCCTCCATCACCGTGTGGTCCATCCTCCTCCATCACCGTGTGGTCCATCCTCACCTCCTCCATCACCGTGTGGTTCCCCGGCGCTACAGAACGGGACAAGCACCGACTGCAGCGCATTGTGCGTGCTGCAGAGAAGGTGATTGGCTGTGAGCTCCCATCTCTCCAGGACCTGTTCACCTCCAGGACCCGGAGGCATGTGGGTCGGATCACAGCTGACCCTTCTCACCCTGGACACGGACTATTGACCCCCCTCCCCTCAGGCAGGAGGCTACGGTCTATCCAGACCCATACCTCCCGCCACTTGAACAGTTTTTTCCCTCCGCCATCAGACTCATGAACAAAAACAAGTCCCTGTAGCTCAGTTACAGAGTCATGGATGTTTCTGCTCTGCTGCTGTTGGTGAGTCCACACTTAGACCCGCTGATATCACTTATCACTCATCACTTTATAACACTTAATATCACTTTATATGCCTACACATCTGTAAATACAATCCCGCTGTAAATAAAAACTATTCTGATTCTGATATAGATGTTTATATTGGTGACAGTAACAGTGCCTTACCCCACGGCTCTGTTCAGTCACTCATTGAAACGCTTAAAGGATGTATCAACAAAGCAAACCAAAGCAGCGGTGCCTTCGTCCCTAAACAAAAACACTTCAGGAACACACGACACACGAGCGCATTATAACGTGGAAACTGTTTTTAGGAGATGTCTTGTTGACAGAGCGAGACATCCAGAGATCAACCCAAGCGCAAACTCATAAAAAGATACACAGAGAACACGGAGACAGAAGGTTACAGCTGCAAAACGAAGCCGTCATTTCAATTTAAAATAACAAAAGCGCTCCAGACTCTGTGTTCCTCCTCTCTGCCGGCTGCTACATCATTCATTTCAATCCTGCATTCTCCGTAATTACACGCGCTGTGAAATATGGTTATTTACAATATCACCGTTTCTCCGGAGTAATCACAGAATAATAGCAAAGCTCGCTCTTTGTCGACGCGGTCTGCTGTAAATAAGACCTTTCTGTCTGCGTTATGTGTTCCAGCGCGGCGCAGACAAATATTAACCTAAGATTCCCCTTTTATTGCCTAATGCGCTGCGCGGCTCACTATAAAAACAAATTAAACATCAAAAGGCGGCGGAACTAATGGCAGCAACGGGAGGCGTTTGTTACGGCGACGGAGGATAAGGAGGGAAGAGTGAGGCGAGGGCGCCCACCGGAGGACGAGCGCGTCACTGACCGGAGGAAAAGCAGATTTCACAGTTGAATTCACAGGTTCAGGACGAGAATATTGTGTGAAGACGGAACGGCGAGTCGGCTCAACAATAGACAGCGTGTGCCTCAAAGACGTGACATGTCTCAGTGTGGAGGAATCACAAAGGCGTTCTTCAATGGGATCAGAACAATGGATGCTCTGCACAGGGCTGCTTCGAGCTAGAGGTAGACGGGCACGTGCACAGGGGCCTCATTCAACGTTAGGGGGCCCACACATCTGCCTGTTATAATATAAATATAAATCATTTTACATTTAACTAGTTTCCCAGACTATGAATGCCTTTTCATACAGACTTTAAGCATACAATAATGAGCACATGAATTGGTATTATTAACAATTTGTTTGTTTTTAGTCAGTTGTTATTAATAGGGTTTATGCAGGTCAGATTTAAAGGGACTAGATCAGAGGTGGGCAAACTAAGGCCCGCGAGCCAAAATCGACCCATGACATGATTTAATCTGGCCCCTGACTTGCAGAGCACAACTTCCTGAATATATATATATATATATATATATATATATATATATATATATATTAGGGCTGGGACAAAATATCGTTTGGCAATATATCGCAATACTTTTTGTCACGATACCAAGTATCGATACCTTATTAAAAGTATCAATACTTTCGATACTTATATGGCCGCGCAGCTACTGTATAAGCCGTCAAAAGTGCTGAAAGTAAGGAAAACCGCCGCGCCAATAGAGGGCAGCACCGCGCATCCACTGGCTTAGGAAATGCTTGATGCTATGAAAAACAAGACTAGAGTCAGCAGCGGGACAAATTCAAAATGGAGGACACAGGAGATCCAGGGGAAGAAGACGGTCAGCAGCTCAAACCTGCACCATCTACTTTTAAATCCAAAGTTTGGGCTCACTTTGGGTTTTACGCGAAGCCTGGAAACCACTTGGACATGGCTAAAGCAGTGTGCAAATTGTGCCGCGCTACCGTGACATACAGTGGGAACACGACCAATCTAATGAAGCACCTTACTCGCCACCATCCAGATGTAAAAGTCGGCACTGGGACCGCAGAAGAAAAAACAAAGCAACAACAAACATTGGAAGAAGCTTTCAACAACAAACTGCCAAAGAACTCAGAAAAGGCAAGACATATTACTTTTCCACCTGTATTGGACAATATATTTGCAAAGACCTCCGCCCTTATAGTGTGATAGAAGGCACCGGATTCCGCAATATGATTTACAACTTGGAGCCACGCTATGTTATACCTTCGCAGAAGTTTTTTCAGAGACAGTCATTCCAAAATTGTACAACAAGACCACGGCCTGTGTCAAAGAAGAGCTGAACATTGCTGAAAGAGTCGCTCTCACGTGCGATGCTTGGACATCACGAGCGACAGAGTCTTGCGTTACTCTAACAGCACATTACATATCGGAAGACTGGTCACTGTCTTCAAGTACTCCAGACCAGAAAAATGCACGAAAGTCACACGGGGGCTAATATTGCAGAGCTACTCCACAACGTGCTTTCTGAATGGAGCATTTCCGAGGACACGGTGCTGGTAACAGATAACGCCGCTAACATGGATGTGGCCACACAACTAGCTAGCCTTAGACGCATCAAATGTTTTGCTCACACATTAAATCTAGCTTCTCAGCGAGCACTCAAGCTGCCCAGTATTGCCAAACTTTTAGGACGTGTGCGTCGCGTAACTGGGTTTTTCCACCGAAGTGCCATGGCCTGCAGTGTGCTGGAGGAAAAACAAAAATGACTTGGCCTGGCGCAACACAAACTGATAACAGACGTTGTTACACGCTGGAACAGCGCATTTGACATGGTAGAGCGTTTCCTCGAGCAACAGGCAGCGGTGACAGCCGCTCTGTTGTCCCCGCAACTCCGCAAGAGAGAGAAAGACATTACCACATTCAGAGACTGATATAAGTCATGCAGAGGAGTTTGTCAAAGCATTGAGGCCTGTAAAGGTTGCCACATGCGTTATGTCTGACGAAGCCCAACCAACACTTTCTCTGAAGTCTGAAGTCAGAGCATGTAGATCAGCTCTTATTTTTGTAACAAAAACCTTTTTGTTCCTAGACGCTAGGCTGATAATCATTACACAGTTATACTATGCTAAAGAGCTGTTATTTCACATTTCAAATTTAAGTTTACACATGTTCTGTAACTTGTAACGATTTTTTTAAGTCTTTGTTTAAAAAAGATACGCTATTTGAAGGACTATTGGTAAATGTAGGAGTGACATGCATGAGGAAGATTCCACATTGTCCATACACATGTTGGACATTTTATAATATAGCATATGAAGTTAAATGGATAAAGTAATTGAAAACAGTCCTACTTAATGTGTTAAGATGAAATTTTTGCACTTCCAGTTTTAATGTGCAGATGCTATTTCTTAAAGTTTTTTGATTTTCTTTAAGTATTTTATAAAATGAGATGCTTAGTTTAGCCATTGGTTATTTGCAATAGGCCTCTGTTTATGTGCTGCTATGAGTTTGGAGGCGTTTTATATTTTGCACTCTGTTTTACAGGTTACAGCACTTTCTTACATTTGTTGTGGTTATGTATTTTTCAATCTTAACACTTCAGGTTTATACATTTTGGACACATGACTGGTTTCTATTTAACACATTTTAAGGTCAACATATTACTTTTCATAATTCCTTACGGTATCGCAATACGTATCGGATCGGCTCCTGAGTATCGAGATACGTATCGGATCGTGACAAAAGTGGATCGTCCCAGCCCTAATATATATATATAAACACATTATAGCCACGTGGTAAATGGCCAGTCTGCCCCGGGGCGGCTGTGGCTACAATAGTAGCTTATCACCACAGAGTGTGGAGTGAATGAATAATGACTACAGTGTACTTTGAGAGGCTTGTGATCAGTGTTGGGAACGTTACTTTAAAAAAGTAATTAGTTATAGTTACTCACTACTTGTTCCAAAAAGTAACTGAGTTAGTAACTGAATTACTCCATAATGAAAGTAACTCATTACCAGGGAAAGTAACTATTTGCGTTACTGTTTAAAAAAAAAAAGGCTTTATATCAAACTATTTAGATTTTTTTTTACAGTTTTCAATAGTCAGTTGAACTGAGTAGAACAGACAGGTGTTTGTATTTATGTACTATCATGTAAAAGATGTTCATAGTAACTGAATGGGGGTAGAGTAGAGGGGGGGCCTCTGTGACTGAACGGTATTGACCAGTATTTGCGCCGCTGTTTTATTAATGTAGGAATACGGCCGTATTCAAAGAGAATGGGGAGGAACAGGAGTGAAAGAAACATGTGCCAACGTAGCGATCAGGGCAGACTTTACGCTCAGGCATTGTGCATAAAGTCTCTCTGTTCATTCATCAGGCAAAACGTAAAACAATCAGCACATATAAGGTTAATGTCCTAACAGAAAGTTATCGGCCTGCTGTCTCTCTGGAGTGGAGAGAGCTGAGAGAGCGTGAGGGAGCGGGGAAAGACGTGTCTCCACCGATTCTGCATCTTTTCGTTAAAAATAAGTTCAACACTAGATCAATGATCACCAACTGGATTGTCCCGCGGCCGCACCGCGCTGTGGCGATGACGAGCCGCGGGTCGGGGACACATGTAGTTTTTGGAGCAGAGAGCACGAGCTCTGCGCACACAGGCAGCGTGAGTCTCCGTGAGACTCCGCCCACCCTCTCCGCTGCTCTCCCCACGCCGACACCGCGGAGCTCATTCAGTCGAGTAACGAGCCACTTTCTTACCCAGTAACGATAACGGCGTTGTAACGACGGGGAGAGTAATGAATTAGATTACTCCGTTACTGAAAAAATAACGCCGTTACGTAACGCCGTTCTTTTAAACGGCGTTATTCCAAACACTACTTGTGATACAGGCTTGTAAAGCGCAATACAAGTGTAAGCTGTTATTAGTCTCTACAGTCTTGTCGGGCTTTTGACAAAATCAGCTCTATTTTAAAATCACAGCCTGCCTCCGAGGCTCGTGCCCCCGTGTGTTCTCTGGCTGTCTTTTTTGTGTCCCAAACCGCTTCCTCCTTTATCCTCCTCCTCCAGGTGTGCCCACTTGCCGTGATTAGCAGGGGCGGGGCAACGAGCTTTGTATAAAAACATGCATAAAATCAACCATAAAAACATGCAGATAAAACACACTAAAACCAAGTTAAAACCAGTCCACTCGTGCCCGTGTCACATTTCCCGAAGATTACGTTCAAAGTGATCTACAAATGGCTCTATAAATGTTACATTCAAGTATCTACTCCGGCATGTGTGCAACAGGCGTGAATCTGCTCATACATAAAAGAGATGACCTGGTTGGAAGCCTCGCATGTAACGGCTAGAACCTGCAGAAAGAAATATGAAATAAAAGAGTAGCTGAGTGTAATGAATCAATAATTACTACAAGTGTATGTGGCAAGACGGCTTATGTTCAGTTAGTTGCACGGACCAAAGAACCCTTAATGCCCCGCTCATCCACACACATAACATATGTGAGCGATACAACAAGTCGGGACGGTCTTTGTGTCTGCAAAGACGAGGACATTTATATTTGGTAAATCAATGTAAAGTGTAGCCTGATAGAGACGAGTTACGTTTGCAGGACGCCCTTAAAAAGAGACTTGTAATCCAGGTTAAGTAAAGGTTGAATACATGAAATACACACAGCTCCGGGCAAAGATTACAGACCAGTTGAAAGATTCCCGTTTTGCCTGGTTGGATTTTAACGAAGTTCAAGAAGAACTTCAACTTCAATATGATGGACATATCCTCCGGCTCAGAGCTGCGGACATTTCTTTAGGTTTTCCACTTCCGTAACCCTCAGGATCTTTCTAAGTGACTGTGTTCCTGCGTCCCACCTCAGCAGTGGTGGTGCTCTGTGAGAGGCTCCACAACACGACCACGATAAATATGAGGTTGTTTGTTTCTTTAGGACGTCATGACAGTGTGAAAACTGGGACTGGGCCTTTTAAAGGCATGTAGCCCTAAACCTCTGATTTCAGTTTATTTGTTGTTTTCAAGAAAAGGTTTATTCATTTATTTTGTCTCACTCCCATTTATTTTTGTTACATATCAAAGTTCTACTTGGAACATTGTTAACCTGTTATCTGCCAGATTAGAGTTAGGTTTCATTTTCATGTCTCTAATTCCACATATCCTAATCCCAAAGTATCTTGACTGGAGAGCTTACAGCCGACATACCAGTGTGATGCCTCATTTAAAAGCCAAGACCTTCTAGTTCCTAAAACTATGTGCAAGATCTCCATCCATCCATCCATCCATTTTCTCCCACTTGTCCGTTGCCGGGTCGTGGGGGCAGCTGTTGGAGCTGCCCAAGTCACATAGCACCAGTCCCCTATGGCTCCTCCTGCAGGTGGTGGGTCCACGGGAGGACGGCCTCATGGTTCCAAACGGTTCCAAACGGGCCTGTTGGTCTCTCATAGGGGGCCCATTCACACTCTCTCGACAATGTGCACCTTCAGGAGGCGGGATTCGAACCCCCGACCTTCCGATCATGAGACGACCCGCTCTACCATCTGCGCCACCATCGCCCCATGTGCAAGATCTGTGAGAGTGAAACACGCCTTACATCACATTGACCTAATCATAACCCTAACCCCTGACCCTAAACCGTGAAGATCCAACCATGCCATCTTTCAACTGGTCTTAGCTTTTTGATCAGGCCTGTAGTAAAGATACTTGTTCATATGCTTATATATATATACTTGTCTGGGGGCCCCTGCGGTGCCCGGAGAAACCCCAGGGGGCCCAGACCCACCACTGCTTTAGAGCATCGAGGCCAAACTTCACTTGAACTCATCCACATGTGCAGTGAGTGAAAGCCTCCCTGTCCTGTGCCCATCGCTGATGCCTCTTCACTCCAAAGGTCAGGTCAGTCCTCTTCACCCCCCTCTGGGGCCGCTGACGTTATGGCACCTACACTCTCGCTCATATCTGTCCCATCTCGCTCATTAAAACCCCTCCCGACGTGGTTACTGTGACTGCGCTGTAATCACAGGCAGCGGCTCAGAATACACTCAGCATTTCTCCTGGTGTGAGCGGGACGCCCGAGTGTTTAGAATATTGCAATCTGGTCGTACTTCAAAAGCACACCTGCAGGAGGCCGAGTGCGGGGAGACGAACATACCCCTCCTCCCCAGTTGTTGTTGCATCATGTTTTCTCACTTGTGCAGAGGATGAAAGGAGGAAAGCAGTCTGCGCAGAGAGGCAGATCTTCAAAACATAAGCAAAGACTTATTTTACTAATCAGTTATTAAAGATAGTTTGCCTGGAGACGAACCCTATGGGACTGCGAGTGCACCTAAAGAACATGAGCTTTTTTTTAAGCACATATGAAATACATTATTATTATTTGAACAACAAGAAAACATTCCAAAGGCCTGTACGATTAATATACGGATGGGGGGGGGAATGAATATTGCCGTTATGAAGACTCTTTATGTTATACTGTGGCAGTGAGATCACGGACCAGGATGTTTTAAATCCGTTGTCAATGGCCACTCAAAATGGCCTCCACGATCAGTTGATTATTGGTTTACAATCAATACTTTGAATCAATACATAATAAACACCCACATATGTCAAAGTATCTACGGAGCTTCATTTACATTTTTGGGAAGGCTTTATAATAAGGGCATGATGTATTAATGTATGATTCACGATGAATTCAAGCATGAAGAAGGAGAAGTAACTTTATATTTCACATTTCACAGATAAAGATCACAAAGTGCTTCACAATGACAATAAGCGGGTCACTGGGACAGTGAGGAGGTTCTGGCCCGAGGACCTAAGGGTGCGACCGGAGGAGTGGGGGAGCAGCTCAGACAGGGAGCCTGACCGTGCAAGGCTCTAAAAGTCCAAACTAAAATGTTACATTTAATTTGAAGTTTGATGGGGAGTTTAAAATGGAGTAATGTGAGTCTGAAGATCCTGTTAGGAGCCTCACTCCAGCACTTGAACCATTTGAAGACGATTCAAAGCAGATTTGTTAGAAAAAAGTAAAAAGGGAGTCACAATAATCTAAAGCAGAGGTGAAAAAAGCTGGAATCACTGTTTGGATCATAGTTGGATAATGTTGGCCTTAACTTGGTGACGTTTCTCAAGTGGTTTAAACCGTTTTTAACCAAAAGTCTAGAATGACTGTCAAGAGCCAAAGACTGGTCAAACAAAACACCAAGATTTCTGATGCTACAATAGAAAACACAGACTTCATCACAAAATGAATCATCAAATAGCATGAGTTCATCAGGCTTCATGAGTAAATAGTCTAGAATTACCATAGTTAATTAAGGCAATGAGCTCATTAATGATCATGATCATAACGAATTGAATGAATAAAAGATACAGACGGGAAAAGGACCAAGCTGATTCTGAATGTGCCCCTTAGACCAGTGGTTCCCAAACTTTTCGGGCCATGACCCCAAAATCACCAAACTAACACCTCGGGGACCCCCGACTGTAAAACATGATTAGTATTTATCATAAATTCAGAGGCACAAGATTTGAAATCTGGTTTATTAATTGATAGTATTCTTTGATATTTGGCTTGATTTCACTAAAATATACTGCTTTCAATCAAAATTCATCAAATTCATTGTTTCTCCCAAGGGGTCCCGACCCCCACTTCAGGAACGCCTGCCTTAGACTAAAGCATAGCTGGGTTGATCACTCAAAGATATAAACCTATGTTTTAAGAGCAATCAGGAAACAGAAGAGAGCTCAGATTAACTCCTTTATTCAAACTGAAGTATTGAAATACTACAGCTTGTTCTGAGAATACTGCCTCAGATTCTCTAATCTCTGATTAGCCACCACTGTTTGCAACGTGTTCTTCAACACTTCCGTGTGCACTGTGTTTCCACAGAATAACTTTTTGTTGGCTTTACACAATCAGTGGCAGAAGTGTCGTTGATGACTTCTGTTTGTCTTCCAATCCCCAAGACACTTCTCCCATGTGAATGAGTATAGTGTGTCAGTGGTTGGTTAGTGCTGATTGCTCAGATTGGAAGCCTCGCTTCTGTCAGTCAACCCCAGGGCAGCTGTGGCTACAATAGTAACTTACCACCACGGACTATGGAGCCAACGAATAATGACAGTGAAGCGCTTTGAGAAACTTGTGGCACAGGCTTGTAAAGTGCAATACAATTGCAAATTATATTTTTGACAGTGTTGAACCTGCTGCATTTAAGGGGCACATTCACTTTAATTTTGCTTAATTTTACTTGCATATAAACTGTTCACATCAAGTACCACCCCAGATCTTTTCTTTTTTTACATGAACCTAAATTGGAGTAAATGATGTCCTAATGGTGCATAAACATCCAACTTATGCATTACAAAAGCAGAAGTCAAATGATCGTTGAAATGAAGTCTAAAATGGCAGATTCCTCCTGAACAAGCTGGAGGAGAACTGGACTCACTAAAACAAGGATCACATGCAGCCCATGTCCCTCTGGAGTCAGGGCGCCCTCTGCTGGTGCGATGTTCACTCCTGTATATGGACAGGACCACGGACAGCTCCATGTTTCCCTGAAAACACAAAGCAACACACGTCTAAACACACTTCTTCTCATCTATAATATTGTAGCATTAGTCAAAATGGAAGACATTAAATTCACAATCCTTTTGGAATGAAAGAAGTTATGCTGTTTAAGGCTCGTTTTAAATTTGGTTAGGTTATTATTCTACTTTTACTTATGAGCATAATGTGTCATTTTTATAATTTTTTTCCACTTTGTAATATATATATATATATATATATATATTTTTTTTTTTGACAAACTAAAATCAAGTGCACATCTTTTTATGTTAATATAATACAGTACAATAAAAAACAAGATAAACGGGAAACAGGGAGTTTCCCACAAACTGTAAACTTCGTGTCAGAGGTGAATGGTCACATGAGCACGGTGCTCTTCTGCCCCTGCTGGCCTCAGAGCACTTTACTGCAGTGAGTCAGACACTAGAGACAAGGCGTGACAGGACAAGTGTCTTATCTATAAGGGCACAACAGTGTGCACTGCCAGTATAGGAGATCGAACCAGCAACCTTTGAGTTAGAGGTCGAACTCTACCAACTGAGCCACTGCTGCTCCATTAAACTCTTAGTTTCTTGATCAGAATTCAGGTACTTGTTTATTGTCACTTGTGCCTTCCAATACCTTACCTTGTTTAATCTACACATACACAGCTACAACTATTAAAGAACTGGAAACACACAGCTACTACAAGAAATGTAAACTTTTTTGTCTTTTTGTCATAAAGCACACACAGCTATGACTAGGAGAAGAAAAAGTAGAATATCAAAAGAATCGGAAATACATGTTTTGTAATAGTTTTTTACTATTAAAAAACTGGAAACACATTTACTACAATGCATTTCTTCTTTGTCTTTGTTTGTCTCAGCTACGACTAAGTACAGATGTTATACAGGTCAAAGCGCGGTGACGTGGAGGGTGAGAAATGTCGCCGTTACGGTCCAGAGCTCTGAGGTAACTCCTTTAAGTGTGGAAGTAGTGGGTGAAGTCCCAGCACAAGTGGGGGGGGGGGCGTCGTCTTCGCCGTCATCATCCTTGCTGTTCTCGGATCCGCCGAGGGGCAGAAAGTCCGGAGCAGGGCCCAAAGACACATCCAAGATGGGACAGTGCAGGGGGAGGGAGCTGACCGAGGTCCTGACGCTGAAGCAGGGCGCTGAAGGCTGGCTCCAAGTTGTGCTGAACAATGTCTGCAGCTTTTAGATAAATGCCGTCATTGATCTGGTAAAGATGGGCCTCCTGATGCTGAGTCTTAACCTCTCAGAGACAAAGGGCTTAAGCAGGTGGCATACACCGTTTATCACCTTAACGTTTATGTCAGCACTCTGGTCGTCAGTGACAGTGGAGGTCCGGAAGGCTTAAGGCTCATTCCGTGTTCCAGGAGATCCACAAGAAAGGACAGGTCAGAGCCACTCCCTCCCTCCCACATCCAGCTCTCCAACCGGGACAGTTTTCTTTCTGATCAATGTGCAGTTGTGTGTAGATTCGCAATTTACACACCCAAAAAAAACTGCTCAACTAATGCAGGAATTCCATGCATTTTAGAACGTGGTCTGAACTTCATTTCAGTTTCACCCAAATAGACCCCATGGGATGAGTGTTTACCTCCAAAGGAAAGGATGGTCCTAAACCAAGGGGCTGTTCCAGATTTGTTTTGGATTACACACAAAAGAGAGCGCCGAATTGGTTCAAATGCATTTTTAACACAGCCAGACTTGTGTGAGCTCGAATCATTTCGACTTCACAGCAGTCTGGGGACCATGGCCGGAATCTGTGCATGGATTTGGGGATCAATCACAGAACGAGGAGGGACAGTCAGACAATGGAAGCTTGTAAAAAAAAAAAAAGGGTACTTATGGATCCAACATGACAGCAGCAGACGCGACGCCATCTTTCGATCCAGCTTTAGACCGTGTTCTAAATAGTTTAGCTCCAAAGTGTAGAGCGGGTACGTCATACGTCATCGGATATGATTGGCTATGGCTACGTGCAGATAGCCTGGTGAGACCAGAATGATTCCCCTCTGTATTTTTTTATCCAGCGGGGGATCAGTCTGGTCACCCAGTCAACGCTCGCGCCTTCCGCAAAATTAATCCGTTCACGTCCAATCTGAATCGTTTATTTGCCGTGACGTGTTGTTAGCGAGCAACGTCACTCACGGGACGCGGAAGTCCCCTCAATAACAATCTACGAACGATGCACGAAAGAGAGAAAGCGTGTCTCCAGTCGGCGGTAAATGACCAAAAAACACATCGACAGTAGGTGAGTTTCGTTATTTATAATCCTGCGCAAATATTAACGCAAAACCGCTAATAACACCACATCAACGGCAGACGCCCGCCCTTCGCTGATTGGTTTACTCCACTTCCTGTTTGCTTGCGTATGAACCGCTGTGGGAAATGGATTCGACGCAACGGTGACCAGACTCACCGGCTGGTACAGCAGTGAGTCTGGATTTTTCCAGGCTAACGTGCAGACGCATGAGAGACATTCAGCACAATAAACGGCTCTGGACAATCATAAACCACACCTCTCGTACGAGAAAATGAATTGGTCCCCAGACTAAACATCACTTGTGATTTTAGTCTGGGGTTAGCCAGGCTATTTTTAACGTCCCAATTCTTCAAAGGGCTGAGCTTATCAGCACTACTTCACGACTGTGACGGGAATGTTAACAACAGCAACGAGCTGCTATATCCCCATCGATAAACAGGATTTAGAATTAGAAGTACTTTTTTTTTGCTTTTACGACAGGCTTTACACAAACAACCTATTCATTCCATAGGAAAAAAATATTCTAAGAATTACTGCTGGTGGTTTCAATAAATTGCTTTATAAATGTACCAGTTGAAGGTGTGTGGACGGTGTTTTCAACTCTTGAGAAGGAAACTGACACATTTTCGTCAGTCTACCCCAGGGCAGCTGTGGCTACAACAGTAGCGTACCACCACCAAGTCTGGAGTGAATGAATAATGACGACAGTGCCGCGCTTTGAGAAACTTGATAATACAGGCTTGTAAAGCGCAATACAAGTGTAAGGCATCATTATTATTATTTTGAAAAGAATTTGCAGAGAAATATGAAAAAAGCTGTAATTTATTCAGTATAAATGTCAGTTCATTAAGCCGCCTGGCCCTTTTGCAGGCATGTGTTCAGTCCGTGTTGAGGCACAGACAGACCCCCTGCAGCACCCAGTGGGAGAGGTGCATCGTTGTGTTCAGGTCGGCCTCGAACACCAGCCCCACCCCCATGGCGTTCCTGCGTAGGGACGTAGTGTAGACGGGCGTCCGCAGCGTGTTCTGTCCAGAAAACGGAGAAAATATGTATTTACAAAATGTATTTATAAAATGTATTTACAAAATGTATGTGCAACCAAGGAAACAAACCCTGAAGGTGTACGTGCCTTTTAAAGTCTCCAGACCAGGTGTAACAGGAAAACTACTAAACTTTTAGGTAACACTTTAGAATACGAGTGAAGAAAGTAATTACACATGTAAGTACAGGTACTCTTACAACATGTAACAAGGAAGTACAAAGTGTAACTACGTGTGAAGGTGTAGTAAAGGTACTCTTTTTCATTTTTTAAATGTATTTATTTCATTTAAAGGGACATCATACAATCACAACAAATCAGCCAAGCTTATACCGTATGAATGAAACGGAGCATTAATGGTGCTGAGCGGTCACACAGTTGTGGCAAAAGGGAATGTGTTATTGTGCATACACGTATGTACAGTATTACTGTTGTGAAAGTGAAGACATGACTTCATTTTTATTGATTGATGTTTGTTTATCTTTTATAGTGAGACACCGTTGCCTGTAACAAACAGAAACAAGAGTGAAGAGAAAAAAAATACAGCAAAACAAGGAAAATTACCACGTTATCAATGTGCATGAATACTGTAACTACTGTGTAGGTACAGGACAGCACGGGCTGGACAATGAAGTGAGACATGTCTTCACTTTCACAACAGTACTGTTGTCCACCAACATTAAAATGAATGCACAATTTATAATACCCCATTCCCTTTTGCCACAACTATGTGATAGCTCAGCACCATTAATTGCTCTTAGAATACCTTTACTACACCTGTACACGTAGTTACACATTGTTCCCCCTTGTTACACGTTGAAAGAGTGCCTATACTTACATGTGTAATTACTTTCTTGTTACCCGTACTTACACCTGGAACTCGCGGTAATAAAGTGTCCTTAGTCTTATAATAAAGTGTTACAGAAGTTATAAAGTTCGTTCTAAATGATATACGAGATTCATTGGCATCAATGAATGGAGCAATAAAAAACTCCAGTGAACAGAGAGCAGGAGCGGCTGGCCAGCGCCAGGCTAAAGCAGGAACAAATGGACATCACAGTTTATATTACAGCAGTAATAACATGGGAAGAGGATGGCACCTAAAAGTCTACTAACATAGAAACAGCAGCAAAACGCTTTATCCCAAGTCTCCCAGCTATTTCCATCCTGTTACCATGTTATTGTTGTACAGCCCAAACTGTCATAATACGCGACACACAACATGTGCTCCGTGTGAGTTCACCTGCAGCCTGAGGCGCCGCGTCTCGATGGGGATGATGCGCAGCATGGGCAGCTCCACCACCAGGACTTTGGGTTTGCTCCGAACCAGACAGCCCTGCTCCATGTCCCAGTCAGCACCCTCCAGATACAGGCCTGTGAGGAAACAACCTGCCACACAGCAGAGGACCAGGGTCAGGACCAGGGACCAGGGTCAAGACCTGAGACCAGGGTCAGGACCAGAGACCAGGGTCAGGACCAAAGACCAGGACCAGGGCTAAAGACCAGGGTCAGGACCAGAGACCAGGGTCAGGACCAAAGACCAGGACCAGGGCTAAAGACCAGGGTCAGGACCAGAGACCAGGACCAGGGCTAAAGACCAGGGTCAGGACCAGAGACCAGGACCAGGGCTAAAGACCAGGGTCAGGACCAAAGACCAGGAGGAAAAAGCTATTTTATGTTTTCATGTTTATTTGGTTGGGATGGTACATGTTAATGAACATACTACAGTGGGTTCCATAAGTGTCCGTACCCCTTTAACTTTTCAACATTTTGCCACACTACAGTCCACAAACATAAATATATTTAGTTGAAATTTTACATGAAAGACACACACTAAGTGACACAATCATGTATAAATTAAATGTACACATGATTAGGATCTTTTTTTATGAATACAATCTGAAAAGTGGGGTGTGCTAAAGTATTTATTTTTTGTGCAACCGATTGCCTTCAGAAGTTTCTGATGATTTCTGAATGATCACATGTTGACCTAATAGAGTCTACCTGTGTGTAATCTAATGTCAGTTCAAATCCATCTGCTCGGTGATGGTCTCAGAGGTCTGTTTAGAGACTACTGTGGAGCAGACAGCATCATGAAGTCCAAGGACACACCAGACAGGTCCGGGATGAAGCTTTTTTTAAATGTGTCATTGTACAATTGCATTCAGGTGTTGGGTTAGTCCTGAGCCGCTGTGATGGAGTGCGCCGACAGAGGTAAACGGGTAAAAGGCTTTAAAAAAAAGAAAAAAGGCCAGAATATTATTTTACAGTTTTGTGGCATTTTCATCTTACGAGATCTGTGTCCAGCCCCAGTATTTACCCTGTACAGGGCATTACCCTGTACCCTGTGTGTGGCGTTACCCCTGTATAAACCCTGTGCGGACACTGCTTTACCCTGTACCCCTGTACCCTGTGTGGACAATGCTTTACCCTGTACTCCTATACCCTGTGTGGACACTGCTTTACCCTGTACCCCTGTACCCTGTGTGGACAATGCTTTACCCTGTACCCCTGTACCCTGTGTGGACAATGCTTTACCCTGTACTCCTATACCCTGTGTGGACAATGCTTTACCCTGTACCCCTGTACCCTGTGTGGACACTGCTTTACCCTGTACCCCTGTACCCTGTGTGGACAATGCTTTACCCTGTACCCCTGTACCCTGTGTGGACAATGCTTTACCCTGTACTCCTATACCCTGTGTGGACAATGCTTTACCCTGTACCCCTGTACCCTGTGTGGACAATGCTTTACCCTGTACCCCTGTACCCTGTGTGGACAATGCTTTACCCTGTACCCCTGTACCCTGTGTGGACAATGCTTTACCCTGTACTCCTATAACCTGTGTGGACAATGCTTTACCCTGTACCCCTGTACCCTGTGTGGACACTGCTTTACCCTGTACCCCTGTACCCTGTGTGGACAATGCTTTACCCTGTACCCCTGTACCCTGTGTGGACAATGCTTTACCCTGTACTCCTATACCCTGTGTGGACAATGCTTTACCCTGTACTCCTATACCCTGTGTGGACAATGCTTTACCCTGTACCCCTGTACCCTGTGTGGACAATGCTTTACCCTGTACTCCTATACCCTGTGTGGACAATGCTTTACCCTGTACCCCTGTACCCTGTGTGGACAATGCTTTACCCTGTACCCCTGTACCCTGTGTGGACAATGCTTTACCCTGTACTCCTATACCCTGTG